>JASAOL010000572.1:0-193924 GCA_030849045.1 Wallacemonas rigidus | reverse complement strand
GTCACTTCTCACGCTCCTCTCCTGAAGCGAACGAGCTGAAAGGATCACTCCCCTCGTGACGACCGATGCCTGGCAAGCTCGAAAACGTTTTTTTTCATTTTTCTTTTAGCTCGACCCCAAACACATCACGGGAAAACGTCTCTTTTCTTGCACTTATTTCCACTATCTTCTCCACTTCCACCTCCTTGTTTTTCTTTCCTAGGTTTATCTCTTGTGCAGCACTTTTTTCTGTTTGGCACTGTGGGCGGCTGGACAGCGTTCGTGCCAGCGTTCAGTTTCTCATAAAAGCAAAATCTTGCTCTGTTTATATATCAATCCACAGCATACAACACACACACACACAGTATCTATGACATGAGAGAAAAAGCTCATGAGCTGCAACGGTGGCGTGCCGCTTCCCGTCTCTCTTCCGTCCCACATCGCTGACGACACGTGTTTCTTCCGCTTGGATCTTTGTGCCTCTCACCTTTCACTCATCTTACCCCGCACCCTCTCTACTCACTGCGCGCCTTTGCCCTTGCTGCGCTCCTCTTTCTTCCGTTTTGTGTTTGTCTCGGCGGCGGGCTGCGCGGTGTCCGAGGCCCGGCCGTGCGCGTCGGGCAGGGGGGGAGCCCGTCGTCCACGCGCCACCAGCCCGGGCAATGGGGCCGCCCCCCATGCGGCGCGGGCTACCGTGGCCCCGAGGGTTCGCGGAAAAGGCAGGGACGAGAGAGGGGAAGAGCAAGGCTGGAGAGGGGAGGGCGCCAGTATGTGTGTGTGTGTGTGTGGTGTGCGTGCGTTGAAAACATGGAAAACCGGAGGGGCATTAGCCACAGTGGCGAAGAGGAGGGACACTCAGGTAGGAGCTGACCGATACGGCGCCGACGCAGCAACGCGTCGAACTCTTCGTTTCACGTTGAGTGTTAGGTTTTCATAGTAGTTATCAGTATCAATACGCTGGCAAACAAAGAGGTGAGAAACGTATTTCGCAGAGAAAAAAAAAACCCTGAACAGAGAGCCTTAGATATGAACGCCCAGTTCAGCCGTTACGCACCAACATCCGCACTCGCTCATGAGAGTATCAATCAGCGCGAGCGAAGGGAAGAAACGATAGGCGACAGCCAAAAGGCTGCAAGAGCGCAGCACGTGAGAGCCAGAAAAGAAAAAAAAAAGCAAAATGTGTGGGGGTCAGAGATGCACTCACACAGCCGCGCACTCACCCAGAGCAAACGATTTTAGCCCGGAAAGAGGAGGACGTTGCGACGATATGAAACAAGAAGAAAAGAAAATGAAATCAAGTCGGAGAAGATGAAACAAAAATGGTGTGGTCTCATTTCGTCCACAGACGTCGATCCATGTGTGTATGCGTACGTATTTGCTTTTGCTTTTGCTTTTCCCTCTTCTTTTTCTTTTTCTTTCTTCGTTCATTCAGCTCGCTGGTATGTGCGAATTATGTTTTGTCCTGATGATGGTGAGTCGTACTGAACGGCAAAGGTATTTCCTTCTTCTTTTCTCAAATCTTGGAGTCCATCTTTATCATATTCGCGAGGGGCGGCAGACCCTCATCCATCAGCCGGCCAGAGTTAATGCGATCAAATGCAGTACGGGCGTCTTCACCCGCGTACAAGACGTTGAACACCTCATGGCAAATACGCAGCTTCACACCGAGACGCTCCGCGAGGCGGTGCAGGGCCTCGGACGTCGCGACTCCTTCCGCGACGGCGTGCGAGGTGCGCTCGATGGCCTCGAGCGACAAGCCTTTACCAAGCTTCTCACCGACAGAGAAGTTCCGCGACAGCTCAGAAGAGCACGTCAGGAGTAGATCGCCCAGACCAGCGAGGCCGAAGATCGCCTCGCCGTTGCCACCGAGTGCGAGGGTGAGATCACGCAGCTCGAGCACACCACGCGCGATCAAGGACGCACGCGCGTTGTAGCCGTTCCCGAGTCCGCTGTTCACACCAGAGGCGATCGCCAGCACATTCTTCATCGCACTGGAGACCTCACAGCCGATAGTGTCCGTTGACGACCAGCAGCGGAACAGGAGGTCAGGCGTCGTCATGATCCGTGCCACGCGCCGCGCCTCCTCGATCTTCGCGCTCGCCACACACACGTTGGTCAGCTGACCATTGGCGACCTCAATGGCGAAGCTCGGACCGGCCAGCACGGTGAGTTTGGCCATGGGTAAGAATTCGTGGAGAATCTGTGCGGGGAACTTCAAGGTGGACTGCTCAATACCCTTGGAGCACACCAACACGGGCACATCGGGGTTAGCAGTGAGATAGTCACACAGGGCCTTCTTGTGCTTAGCGAGGAAGCCACGCAGGAACTGCGTGGGAATGACAAACACGATGATCTCCGCGCCTTCGTAGGTCGCCGTGACGTCTGCCGTGAACTCGACGTGCTGGGGCAGCCGCACGGTCTTGAGGAAGAGCACGTTCTCACGGTGGCTGTTGATGAGATCGGCGTCCTTCTGGTTCATGTGCCAGACCTTGACGGATTTGGACTTCTTGGCAAGCACCATCGCCAGCGCCGTGCCGAAGGCACCAGAGCCGAAAACGGCCGCCTTGTTCAAAAAGGTAAGCTTGGTCGATGTGGTGGCCATTTGCTTTTTGTTTTTAAATAATAAGCCGCGAATAGGCTATGTGCGCTTCAACACTTTTCGCTGACGCTGGTAGCCGTAGACGTAGATATGCGTGTGCGTGTGTGTATATGAGCTCTTTTCGTTTTCGATTTCGATTTCGACTTTGCTACGAGTGGTAGTGACGGCGAAAAGGAGTTTGAGCAAGTGAAAAGAATCAAAAAGCAAACCACAGAGCGAGTGTCGAGGTCAACAGAGAGTGTTTGTGAGAGTGTGAGAGAGAGAGGACGGAAAACAAAGAAATAGTGAAGAAAAGGAGAAACGCACAAAACGGTGCAGCGACGTTGTCAAGTAGCTCAGGCAAGGCTAAGTTCTCTCTCACACACAAAGTGGAGCTTGAGTACGCAGCACATAGGTAGCCACGTGAGGAGAAGGACAACGGACAGATTACACCTTCTTTGTTGTGACCGGCGGCAACTGCCCCCTGTACGCCCATGCACGCACGCGGAGGTGAGCGGCGCTCTACTGCCGCACGCTGGCTGGCTGGCTGGCTGGCTGGCTGGCTGTCTTTTTTTTTTTTTTGAACGCGCAGATGTGCGAGGTTGAATTATATTCTTTCCTGGGTGCGACGCGCGATGCGTTCGTCTGGATAAAGGAGAAGCTCCGCCTCATCTTTTTCTATCTCATGTTGCTTGTTGATGTCAAGTTTGTGTGTAGGCATGTGCGCATGCGTGTCCCTGCTGTGGTTGGGAGCGCGTCTGACTCTTCCCGACTCGAAGGGGGAAAAAACAAGAGAGAACATGAGGGAGCGTGTCGGCACGGTACAAAGCGAGTCCTCGCCACCTTCAAGAACAACAAAGACAGCAACACAAGGAGAAACGCCAGAGCGAAAAAGAAAAAACGGAAAACAGTTGAGTTCAAAACACAATCAGAGAACAACCATCCAAAGAAACCAAGTCTATGAAGCTCATGCCTGATGCTGCTCACGGAGAAGAACGGGAATAACCATGATGTGCGAAGTGTTCATGCAGACAGAACAGAAGGAGAATCAGCAAGAAGACGATCAACGGTTGGGAAAGCATCGACCTACGCAGACCCTCACCCCGGGGGAAAGGTGAGGTGCGCCAACGAAATCGCTCAAGTAACCAAACAAGGACGACAAAGAGAACCAAGCAAATGCAATCGACGACCGATTGACAACATCGAGGGGTTGAAAAACAAAAAACAAAAGAGAGAGATAGATAGAAATACACGACAACGTGGAGACCGGCACGCACTCAGCCTCGCACATCGTTTTCTCACTCACGCTTCCAATTCCTACCGCTTCGAGCGAGAGCGGACCATCGGGCGAGATGTGTGACCGGTGACGGTGTACGCGCCGTCCTCACCCGTGCCCTCAGCGGGTGAGAAGAGGGGACTGCTGTGCGCGGACGCACTCGGCTGGGAGGGCGGTGCCACAACGGGCATGGGTGGAATCGTCGGCGTCGCGTTGGGCGTGCTGCGACGACTGCCGCCGTGATGCAGGTGTTGATACGGTCCAGAAGGAACGGCTGGGAGAGCGATGTGTGGCGGTGGTGTGGTCGCCACTACGGTCTCGCTCGGCGGCTGTGGGAGCACGCGCGGGGTCTCCACAAGATCGGGCAGGCCACCGGGAAGCGGCGCTGTCGACGTGGCGGCGGGCGGTGGCGCGCCTCCACTCACAGGGCGTGGTGGTACGGGCGGTGCTGTCAGCGCAGCCGCGTGCGCGCGGTGCCGACTGCTGGTGATGCTCACCGTCTCATCGGCGTCGTCGTGCGCACTACTTGAGCGTGGACGGCGGTGGTGGTGATGGTGCCGCTTTCTGTGCGGGCCGTCGCCAGTTCGGCTGCTCGCGCGGGTCGTGGTCGTGGTCGTGGTCGTGTAGCTGCTGCTGCTCGGATCTGTGTGAACGGCGGGCGGTGCGGAGGTAGATGGAGCCGGCGCGGGTAGCGGGGCGGGTGCTGGAGCTTGGACGGCTTGTGGTTGGGGCTGCACGGTGCTTCGCGTTGTCACGCGAACGTTGATGGCATCTGGCTGCGGGGACAGCTGCGACTGTGGCGGAGGGTTCTTCATCTCTTCCGAGGATGGTGCCTGAGGTACGAGTGCCGCGGCCTGTGGGGCTGGTACGGGTGTGGGGGTCGATGTCGGCGTGGCGACATCGGACTGGGCTACCGCGGCGCGGTACACAAACCGATCATTCGCGCGCGGCGGCATGTACACATCCGTCTCTTGACGCGCACCGACACGACTTTGCACGGTGGTGCGCGTGTGCGACTCTGTGTGGCGACGCGTGCGGCGCTTGGATGATGACGTGAGCCCCCCAAAGCAGCAGATGCGCCACAACAACAGCACCAGCAACACAAGCAATATGAAGAGGAATACGACACCAACAATGAGTAGTACCAGATCATCGGATGTCCAGGAGCTGCTACCACCACCACCACTCGATGCCGTCACGAAGGCACGGCTCAACAAGAGCTGCGACGGCGCCGTGGCCGACGCATCTGCCGGCTTGAAGCACACGTACAAGTTCGTGACAAACGGGGTGACAAACGTCAGCTGAAGTTCACCAACCGTGGTGCCGGCGGCAGCGGTGGCGACAGTGGAAACCGTGGAGTTGCACTGCTCCGAGTCCATGATGAGGTAGGTGTGCGTCGTGTCCAGCCCAGAGCCGATGAACGTGAGCGTCGCTGTGCGGCCAGCTGTGAGCGTTGGGACGGCCCCCACAGTACGCACGTACACGAGTGTGCCACCGTAGCTGGCCAGCACGCTCGCGGTGGTGGCGGGCGTGCTCACCACCACGGTAAACGCGTCATCGAAGCTGCTCGCGCGTGGGCTCACCGCTGCCCGTGCCACCGTTTCCACGCTGGTCTGCACTGCCGCTTCCGAGGAGACGGACGCCGCTGTCGCCTGCGAAGGCGCCACACCGACCAGCGCGAGCGTCGTACCGTACACAGTCGATGCATCCACAAACTGCACTCCACCGCCCTGCGGCATCTGGGCACTGTAATCAGAGATCAGACCGTTGACGGCACCTGTCGCATCCGCTAGGGAGAGCTGACACTGAAGCGGCTCGGCCAGCGTGTACCACACGAGCGAGCCGGTGCGGGTGGCGTTGCAACGTAATGCGCTAGCCGCCGCCGTAGGAACACCGAGGACGGTGAAGGTCTGCGGACTGTTCGTCATGGACTGCCAGGCGACCGTCGTTGGCCTGCTGTCCACGTCGACCTCCGCCGTGACGGATAGCCGCCGCCCGCTGGCTACAAGAACGCTAAAGGCGAAGGCACCTGTCATGGTGGACGGCGTCGGGCTCAGTGCAATCGGCGTCGCCGCCGCCGCGTCGTCATTGACGAAGTAGGCTGCACGTAGAGCACTTGGCAGAGCCGCCACGTCCGTGGCCACACCGCCGCGCGTCACACGCGGTTGAGCCGTACAGGCCAAACTTTCGCCGACACGCACAAGATTGACCGCTGGCAGCGCACTCCCACTGCTGGCGTTTCTAGCGCAGGAGAGCACGGAGGACGCCTCTGGTACAGACGGCAGCCACACCACGGCAGGCGAGTTTGCCACTGGCCAGGTCGCGTACGGTGCCGCCGGCGTGGCGGCGATGATGATGTAGTTTGTGGGTATCGTCGTCGTCGACGGCGCAGGCGGGGTGACGGTGAAGGTACATGTCGGATAGCCGTCGCTCGTTGTGGCATTGGTCGACACACACGCCGTTGCCGTACCGCTGCTCACTTGGACGGTGTAGTTCGAGGGCCCCGTTGCCGTGAGAGCGGCCATTGTGCAGACGACCGGCGTCGTGGCTGTGGGCAGAACACCTGCCGGCGTGCACGACATGTTCGCAATCGCCGTCGTGCCGCCGCCGCTCTCTGTCACGGTGAAGCTGGCGGATGTGGCCTTCACTGCAGTCGCCCCTCCAGAGAGTGTGACAGTCGCGAGGAGCTGATACGTACCAGCCGTCGTCACGCTCGCGGCGACGAAGGTGAAGGCAGAACCGTCAGCCGACGTTGTGTAGAGTGTGTCACCTGAGAGCGCCCCGTTGGTGACGACGGCACCCGTTGCTGCGTCCAGCAGCGTCAAGGCGACGGCAGCGGACGGATCGGCGGCGGGCAGCGCGCTACTGTTCAACGTCGTCACCACAGGCTGCGAAAGGCACGCGTAGTACTCCTGACAACCACCAGGCTGCACCGTAAAGGCCGCGCTCACCACGGTCTGCACACGCGCCGTAAAGCGTGGCGCGAGGAGATTGGTGGTCTGACCGCGACGGTAGCACATCGCGTGCTCGCCAGCGACGGCCGGTGTGGTTGTGAAGATGGCGTTGCTCCCGTCGGCACTCGCAGAGGTCATGGCCGTGTAGACGACTGTGGTCGCGTCGCAGACGACCGTCACAGAGGTGGCCTCCTCGTTGGTTAAGTTGCCCACGAAGACGAGCGCTGCTTCATCCGTCACGCGGAGATCGCTGCCGTTGAAGGCGAAGTTGGCCGGGGTGCCGACGTAAAGTGCGCCACCCACGACCTGCACGCTCACCACACTTGGAAACACCGTGAAGGGTGTGTCTGAGACCAGCTGTGGACCAGACGCGTCGGTGCCGGCGATAGATGCCGCCGACTCGTAGCAGAGCACGTACGCGCCAGCCGTGCTGAACATGAAACGCCGCACTTGCGTTGTGCTGCTGCCGGTGCTCGTGTCCGCCGTCGACGGAACGCGCGGCGTGTAGCTCATGTTGGTACACACATCCGCTGGCGCTGTGGTGACCTCCGCCGGAAGCGCAACAGCCACCAACGCATCACCCTGCGACAGACCCCCACCCTGTGCGATGGCCACCGCATCCTGCCCGACCAGCACAGGCGCCTCCGTGAAGCGCACGGCGGTGATGGTACTGGGTAAGACAACAGGACCCGCGTTGGCGACAGGGCCGAAGATGGTCGGGTATGTGCTCAGGAAAGCCCTCGTCGTCGCGCTGCCTGCGTTGTAACAAAGCGCGAAGCGCCCGGCACGGGACAGGGCACCCGCTGCAGATGGTGCCCAGCTGGACGTGGTGGCATTGAAGGTGAGATCGATGGCGGTGCCCGCTTCGCGCTGCGCCACACCTTGCGGCGAGTCCGGTGCGGCGCTCATGCAGCTCGTCGCCACTTGTAGCATACTCAACGCATTCGTTTCAGACGCGTTCGGCGTGAGCTGAACGAGCCACGCGGTGGCGGCAGACTGCCCCGCGGCGCTCGCGGCATCGGCGAATTGGAAGCTAACGCGCACATTGGTGTCGTTCTGGTAGAGAGGCGTCGGCGTCACGCGCCAGCCTTGCGGGTTGGCGCTTGTCGCCTCCACCACGCCGACGATGCGGGCGTGCTCGACGGATGGGTTGGCACTGTGCGAGTAGCACACGTAGTACAGACCAGCGCTTGGGAGTGCGGCGGTCACCTCCACAGCGCCAGAGGTCGCGTTGTACGTCGCGTTGGTGAAGTAGGCATCATTCGCTGGCGCCGTCCACCCCACGCAGCTGTTCGGATCCTTTACGAGCACGACGTAGTCGGTCGCGGTCGGCGCCACTTGCAGCTCGAACTCGAAGATTTGCTGCGCGGGCGTCGTGAGGCTCGTGCTGAGCGGCGGCGGCACACCGGCGGCCACGGTGATGGTCTCGGCGGCACCGGGCACGACGCTGACGGTGTGACTGCTGTTGTGCCAGTAGCACAGCGAGAGCGTGGTGGGGGCTGGTGCGTACGTGCCAATGCGCACTGCCGTCGACGCCGCCCCACACGTCACGGGCGCTGCGCCGAGCGCTGCGAAATACTCCACGGTGACGCTCTCGCGCGCGGTGTAGTACGGGACGTCATTACAGAGAGTGCGGCTGTAGAAGACTACATCGGCGGCGGAGCAGTCGGCTGGCGCCGCGCTACGCGTGAGGGACCAGGTCAGCTGCTCGCCATTCTGAACAGAGCCGGCGAGCTTGTTGTTGGTTTCTGTCGCGCCGGATGGATCGGCCGCCGCGCTGACAGTGACCGCCTCACCGTCCAGTACGTGGAATTGACCGCCGTTGAGCTTGTAGCACACCCAGTAGCTCACACTCAGCGCCGGCGTGCCTGTCGCACGGAATACTTGTGAGGCGTAGGTGCCGTTGGCATACAGTGGGTACAACACGACGTCAGTCGCGGCGTTGACAGCCTCGCAGCTGGCGTCCTCGCGTGGAAGCGTCGCCGCGCTGACAAGACGCACCTGATCGAACTTGGCGCTCGTCGACACGAGCCCCCAACCTTCGAAGAGAAGTGTAATGAGCTCCTCATGGCGCCGGGCCGTGACGTCTGCCGAGACTGTGATGTTGGGGAACACTTGCATCGCACGTGGGTTGGGCTCCACGAGCACGACGGAGAAGCCCCAGCTCGGCAAGAAGACCCCATTCGTGCCCTGCGCGTTGAAGTAGCAAACGGTGTAGCTGCCGCGCGTGCCGGCTGCCATTTGAAACGCGATGGACCCAGGCAGCTCACTGCGAGATGGCGCTGCCGTGATCGCGGGAGCGCTGGCGTTGTCGCTTGGGTGCATACAGTTCACGTCTGTGCCGTAGTAGAGCGCGACGTAGTCGTTGACCGACAGCGTGGAGCTTGGATCGGTGCTGGTGAAGTTCAATGTGAAGAGCTCACCCTCGAGCGTCGAGACGGGTGTTTGTGTCATTGTCGCGGGATCGCGCTCACCAATGATGAGATTGCTGTACACCAACGTCCACACCGTGTCCGTCGCCAGGCGGTAGCAAACGCTGAACGTGCCCGTCTCCGTCGCTGTGAAGTTGAGCGCGGCACTTGTACCATCGGCACTCACCGTGCCCACTGGCCAGCCCGCGCTAGAGCTCGGCAAGAAACTTCCGTCGGCGGCGTAGGCGGATATGCTGCTGGGTGGTGCGAACGTGTCCGAGCAGTTCAGCGACAGCGGGATGATCTTGGCCACATCACCCAAGCTGAAGTTCGCACCAGTGAAGGTGAGCTGATTGGCTGTAAAGCGGCGCGAGGGGCTCGAGGCGAAGAATGCGGGATTGGCGGCCAGCACCTCGCCGACGCCATTCGGCACTTCGGACCAGGCGGATTGCGACAGGCGGTAGCACGAGCGCGTTGTTGTCGTCGAGGCCGCACCGGGCGGTTGTGCGTACAGAATGGTGGTGAACTGTGTCGTTTCTGTGGTGCCTGTGACGAGACTACCAGCATCATCGGCGAGGGTCCAGCACGAGGCGAGGTTGGCTTGCTTTGCACCGCGGTCGGCGCCGGGCGTCAAGGGCACTGAGCTGCCCGACGTCGTATCGCGACTGTAGATAACATCGAGGAGCTGGCCACGGCGAGGCCGCGGGACGTTGACCTGCACATTAGACGGGTTGTACGGCAGAACACGCACAGGCGTGCCGACATCACTCACCCCGCACGTCGGGGTCTGATAGCAGCTGATGTAGTAGGCTGCCACCGTTGGATCGTAAACGCCGATGGTGTACGGCACCGACTGAAGGACTGGACCGTACACCCCCCTGAGACCGAGCGGGTTGACCGACGAGGGCGACGCGGACGCAGCCGCGCGTGCAGCGGCAGTACAACGACCATCGCGGTACACAGTCGCCGCAGTGCCCAGCGACCAGAGTGTGGCGCCGTCGAAGGTGGTGTTGTCGAAAGCGATGCCAGGTACGAGCGGGTGCGGCGTCAGCGCGTAGGGCGTCAGTGGTGGGGTGGTGAGCAGGCTCGTCGTGCCGGTGGCGGCGTTCGTCACGGTCGCCGCGGTGTAGTTGAGGCGCAGGCGCTGACCAAGCTGCAGCGTGCCTTGATACGCGACCGAAGCAGGCTGACGACCATTGACGGTCATGGCCGAAACAGTGGGACGCGCCGCGTAGTCGAGCGGCACGGCGAACTGGTTGCCAGCGGCATCGGTGTAGCACAGGCGAACGCGAGTAGTGCCTGCGCCGAGCACCGCATAGGGGACGTCGAAAACTGCCCTTCCTGCTTCTGCGGCGGTCAGAGCCAGTCCAGTCGCGGCCTGTGCGGTGTCATTGACCGTAATGGAGCCGCTCGCGACGGTGGCGCCGGTCACCGTCAGGCAGTCGCCCATGATGTAGCGGAACGCGTCGCCCGCGGCGTAGACGTATGTGCCCTGCTGCGTGGCCGTCACATCCAAGGCCTGACCGCGGTTAAAGCAACCCACAAATTTACCGACAGGAGACGCCTCCGTGGTGCCAATGTGTGTGCACGTCGGGCTCCAGTTCGTCATGGCCGTGCCATTCGTCGCGCTGACAAAGCGGTAGCAGAGCTTGTACGTCGTGCTGCCGGCAGGTGCAAACCAAATCGTGTTCACGCGCGTGGCGGTGGCGTCGGCGGTTGTACCGCTCGTGAAGACGGTGCTGCTGTCGCTGCCGCACAACTCGCCCTGCGGCACGATTCGAACCTGATCGGCCGTGCTGTAGAGTATGGACAAGACACCGTTGCTGCTGAACAGCTCCAGTGGTACGTACTGCATCGCGCGGATGGCCAGACCATCGTACCCGTTGGACCCGCTCGCGGCGGCGTTCAGTGAGCACTTGTCCACTACCACGTCCATGATCGCCAACGCGGGCAGCACAGGCGCCCACGTACCAGCGGCGAGACGGTAGCACATGTAGTGTGTCCCCACGCCGGAGGTGTTGAAGGTCAGAAGCGTGGTCGTCTCGAAGGCGGCGGCATCGGCTGTGCGGACTGGGGCGGGTACGGTCAGGAAGGCGGTGTCATCGAGCACCAGCATGGACATCACCGAGGCAGGGTCTTGACTGTCAATGTACGATTCGACACAGTTGTACGGGTCTGCCACAATCGTTATCTCATCTGCCAGGGAGACCACATCGTCGGCCCGCCTGCTCTGATGTTTGAAAGCGGTGCTCAGCGTCTGCATCGCGCGTACGTACTGCGGTAGCGAAGGGAATGTCTTCACGGTCATGTATGGTCGTATCCACAGCGTGTTGTTCAGTCTCGCATTTCCCACACGGGCATAGTCGGGCGAGAGGTCGGTCATGGCGCAGACGAGAAGCGTTGCACTACCGAGAGCGTAGTCGTGCTTGAAGCTGTAGGTGAAGTGCGTGCTGTTGAGCGCGACCGGCGGCGTCGCCGGAATAGCAAACGCAGGGGCGTCCGCGCACGTCGTAAGGGCGTCCACGTACTTGACAAGCTTGACTGCGGTAGGCGGGTAGAGCACCATCGTGGGCAGCACGGTGAACGTCAGCGTGATGGTCTGACCGACGTAGGTCGGCGTCGGTGACGGCACGAACGCGCTCGGTGAGCCCGGGCTCGTTTGAATGAAGCACTCGCCAGTGCGACTGTCTATCTGGCCACACGTGCACACCGGCCCGACGATACCGTTGTGCGCGTAGCAGATGGTGTAGCTACTGTTCGTCAGCTCGACGGGCCACTCCAACGCGTAGGAGACGCTCGTAGGCGTGACGGTGGTCTGCACGGCGCGACCAGGCGCGAACGCGTCCATGTAGCGCGCGCTGCAGTCGCTCTGCGTCGTCGCATAAAACGAGACACGCCACGCGTCTGCGCTGACGTCGACGCCCTCCTCGATGCGGAACGTGACGGTCTGCTGCTGGCCAATGATAACCGTGTCCTGCTCCACACACTGAATCGGCCCACTCGTAACGTTGAGTGTGCCGTCGACCACCGCGGGGGTGGCGTTGTACAGAGCGTAGCAGAGCGACATGTTGTCGACCACAACCGATACCGCTTCCGTCGTCACCACGGCGTTTACGGAAGATGCGGTTTGATTGAAGGCGAACTCAATGCAGCCCGGGCAGGCCATCCTCACAGGATCCACGGCGCAGCTCAGACCGGACGGCACCGCCCAGGCGCGATCACCAGACACGTTCAAGAGACCGAGTGTGTCCGTGAATTGAATGCGAAACGGCTGGCTCATGACCGGGTTGCCATCGACAAGGGACCAGGCCTGCGGCACCTTCTCCTCGACGGTGAAGCTGCCGGCGGCCAGTGTGCCGCCGACGACACCCCACGCGTTCTCTGCCTGACTGTAGTAGCACACACGGAACGTACCCGTGCGGTTGAAGCTGCGGTACAGGAGCGGGTCAGTGCTATCGGTGAGCGTGACCACCGTGCGTGACGTGTCCCTGACTATGACGGCGGCGACATCGGTGAGCCCCGGCACGGCCTCAGCGGTCTCGCATGGGACAGTGTTGTCCGGCTCCGTGATCTTCACCACATCACCCGCACTTGGGCTCACAACGCCAAAGAAAGTCAGTGTCACGCGCTGACCGACGCGCGGGGGCTCTGGGAAAGGGGCGAGGGAGCCTGGGTTCGCTGGCATCACCTCGTAGGCTGAGGCCGCCTCCACGGTGGCCGCCACGTCGCTCCAGATGGTGTCAGGGTAGCGAAGACACACACGCGCCTGCCCGGGCCGTTCCCACACAGGCACGTCGAGGAGGCCGGCGTTGGCAATCCGCAGGTACGGCTCGCGCACATCGGCGCTCGTGAAGTTGTGGCACCACGAGCTCGGCAATGTGTTGTCGGCCGAGATCACAGCCACTTCGGCCGGCGCGGTCTCGCCAGGACCGTCGATGAGGGCGATGTACAAGTGCTGACCGGCACGCGGAGTAGAGGACGCGCCACTGACCGAGAAGAGCTCACCCGCTGACGGCTGCGGGGCCTGCAGGACGAGGGTGGCGCCGACCCCGCGCCACACACCACCGCGTCGGTAGCACATGTACATGCTGACGGGACTCGAAGGGGCGATGAACTGCGCCACGAAGTACAACTCAGTACCCGCTGCATTGGCGCTGCGGTCGCCGAGCCGGGCGAGGAGGGGGCTGGACGTGATCGGCATGGGTACGCTCCCGCACGGGCTCTCGGTGAAGGCCACAGCATCCGCTGCGGCATCGAGACCACTGCCGAGCACCGTGAAGGCAATGTACTGCCGCTCGCGCGTCTCAGCTGTTGGCGCAATTGTCGTGACGTTCGTAGTGTAGTTGTACGGGTTACCAGCGGTGATGGCGACGAACTGCGGGACCTCTGCCACTGTCGCGCCGGACTTGATGTAGCACAGGGCCGCGTTGCTCGCGCTCACGGTGGCATCACCGGGAATCTGCATCGCGTAGGTTGGCCACGCGGTGGCCTGCGCAGACAGCACGGTCGCGCTCGCATCTGTACACACCGTGTTGGTGAGCGTGTCGAAGCCGACCAGGTACGCCTGGTCACCCTCGGCGGAGCCGGGGAAGGTCACTGTGATGCCAAGCATGCCCGTCTCGAGTGTGGCGGGATCGGTCGTGAAGGTGCTGGGATCTGCCGCGCTGAGTGTGTCAGGCGTCGCGGTGTCGATGGGGTAAGGCACGGCAACGTACTCGGGCTGTCCCGCTTGACGGTAGCAGAGCGCGTAGTTTAGCGGGAACAGGCTTGCGGCAGGCGTGTCTGGCCCCAGCGACGGCACGTGCGCATCCCAGCGAGCGAGCGCAGTGGCTGCGGCTGTGCCCGCTACCACGGTCGCTGCCGACGGTGTGACGACGATATTGGTAGCATCACGTGTTTCGTTTTCCCAGCAGGTACGCGTCGCCTGCACGAGCATCACCTCATCCCCGTTTGCGAGCGGCACGATGGTGCTGAAGTTGGTGAAATTGTACGTCAGTCTCTGCCCTTGATACGTCGGAAGCGGGAATACGTCAACCAGTGCGGGGGAGTTGTCCACCGGCACCAGACGCGTCAATGCGGTCACGGGCTCGTCGGTAGGAGGCGTAGTGCTGCTTGTGCGACCCACAGTGGCAAAACCGCTATCGAATACCTTGTAGCACACGGGATAAGTGGCTGTGTCGTTAAGACCGAAGTGCAATCCGAAAGTCGCCACGGTCTCGGCTGTGGCTGTGGCAGAGACGACGCCGTATGGTACGTCCGCGCGGGCAGCCTCGACGACGGCCGGTACACCGCTGTCCCCGTCGAAACAGCTACATGACGGACAGGCTATAAAGACGCTGTCGCCTACCTGTACCGTGTACGTGCTCGTGCTCGTGCTTGGGAAGGTCAGCGTGAGCGCACGCCCGCGCATCGGACGGTTACTTGCTGCGAACGAGGACGGGCCACCAGGCCGGACAGGCAGCAGAGGCTGCACCACACTATACGCGCCGACAGTGGCTACCTGGTAGCAGACGGTGTAGTTTGCCGCCACCACGCCGGTCGTGTTGAGCGGAAGGAAAAAGGTAGTCCATGTCGCATTCGTGGCAATGCTCGTGAAGCTACCCGAGGCGACGGCGTTGCTGATCACACACTCAGCGTCCGGTGGAACGATCATGAGGGCATCCGTCCTGGTCAGGTTTTCACCGAAGAAGGTCAGCGTCGGTCGCGTGCCGACACGCGGCACAAAGTCGGTCGTGTATGAGATGGGGTTCGGCTCGCCAATGAGCAGATTACCCACGCGGGTGAGATAGGCGCCGACACGGCGGTAACAAATACCCAGCGTCGTTTGCTGGTTGATTGGGCCGTCGAACTTAAGGGTCACGCTGCTGCTGTTGTCAAGGACGCGCGTGTAGCTGGTGCCGATCCATGTCTGGGGCGTGAGTGGCGCGTTCGAGCACGTTTCCGCGCACGACACACCTTCGCCAACCACGTAGACGTCGTCCCCTGCTTGCAGACCTGTGCCTCGAATGTTGACGCGGACATTGATCGACTCTGGCACCACCACGGGTGGGCTGTACGTCATCGACAAGGGGTTCGCCGGCTGCACAACCAGTCCGCTCGCCATCACGTCACGGAAAAGGGTGTCTTCTGCCAAGCGGTAGCACGCGTTGTACGTGATCGCCGTCGTCAGACGAGGCAGTGTCACGTTCCAGACGGCGGCGTCCTTGGTGATGCGACTCAAAGCTAGGCGAAGCAGGCCCGCAGTGGCGCCTCCCGACGCATCCTCGCTGGTGAGTTCCTCACAGCTGCCCGTCGTGAGGGCACTATCTGGGACAAGCACGCACTCGTCGCGCGTACTGAAGGCCGCATTCGGGTACATGGCCGCATCGCGCATCGTCACTGTCAACTCGGCCGCCTCCAACCCGTACACCTGATTGCTCGCGGGGCACGCAGTGGCGATGACGACATCGGTGGGGTAGATGGAGAAGGAGGCGGGCACACCGTTGTTGTCCGCAACAATGGCGAATTGACCGACTTCGGTACTGCTGCTGCCGGCTGTCTGGGCCTTGCGGTAGCACACGTAGTACTCACCAAGGTAAAGCGCCGACTCGGCCTGCGTGCCGGCGGTGACGAGGAAGCTGGTGCTGCTGCCACCCGCGCCCACAGCGGTCGGGCTGAAGGTCGTTGTGGCGTACGGACCGGTGGGGGTATCGCACGGTGTACCAGTGACGCCTTGTGAAGTGGGAATCAACCGCATTGCGTCTCCGGTCGCCAAAGACGAGCCGGTGGTGCTCGGAAAAGTGACGGTTACGGTGTTGCCCACGAAGGTGTAGTCCGGCGCGAGCGAGCACGGGTCACAGGAGGCGATGGTGAGGGTGGTCGTGTGGGTGATGTTTGGGTCGATCACGTTGTCGCGGCTGCCCAGATGCACCACGTAGGTCCCTGCGCGCGGCAGGGCCAGCGCGAATGTGCTCGCCGCGGTGCTGTTGCGACGGTAGTCGATCGGCGCCACGTAGTCAACCGTCAAGGCACACACGTTGCGTGGGGCCATGGAGAAGCCCATGTACGTGACGGTGACCCCGGCTGTCGCGCTCGTGAAGGCTGCGGTGAAGGGCTCGTACGGACGCGGCGCAAGACCACTCGTTGTCGTTAGCACTGGGCCGGTGAACGGGTCGGCGGCGAACGTGGCCGGCGCGAAGACGTACGTGACTGTCGTGCCCGCACCGGGCGTCGTCGTGGGAGAGGACAAGGGGACCTCTGCCCAGGCCGGGCTGCTCGCCAGCCGATAACAGACAGTGACCTGGCTCGCGGTCGTGCCGCACAACCGGTATACCGCTACACTAGCGTTGCTGGCAGCGCTGTCGTAGACCAGCGCCCCGACTGTGCTACTCTGCACGGCGGCATCGGTGCAGTCAAAGCCTCGCGTGCCACTGCCACGTGCGACCAACTTGATCCCATCACCGGCGCTCAGCAGACTGCTCGTGTCTGTCACGTATAAGTACGCCACCTCCGTCTCGAAGGTCGGATCAGGCCACTGCGCGTAGCTAGACGGGTGCGCGGCGCCGACGGCGAAGCTCGTGATGGTGGAGATGTAGACCCACTGATTGCCTGCGGCCGCGCTCTGGTAGCACAGCACAAACGTACCCGTACTGTTGAGGCGCGGGTAGTAGTGCGCGACAATACCATTGGTGTTGTTCATCGTGCTACCGGCCGCGCCTTTTGCCTCCGCGGCGTCGGCGTTGACCGCATCTGCTGTGCAGACACCCACAAAGCTGCTGCCCGCCTCCGCGAGCGCTGTGACATCGACAACCTTGGCGTGATCGGCGTTGGAGAGCGTGTTGCCGTTGATGGTGAGGTGCACCTGCTGTCCCAGGTAGGCCGGCTGAGGAGAGGCGGTGTAGGACTGCGCCCCTGTGAGCCCCACGGGGAACACAAAGCCCCCGGCCAGCAGATTCGGCACAGGGACGTACTGCGTCTGGTCGAACGTGAGAAAACAGACATAGTAGTAGCCAGCTGTCATGATGAGTGGCTGCACGGACGCATAACTTGTGTTGACGACGGTGAAGGCCGTGAAGGAGGCGATGCTACCTGCGCTGGGCGGCACCACCTCCCCCTCCTTGCACGACGGCGTCAGCTCCAAGTCTGTGCCCTGGTAGACGTAGATGTGCAGGGTGTTGGCATTGCCGCTGTTGAAGATGGCGTCCACGTAGGTGAGACCGAGCGCGAAGACATTCTGCACGGACACGGCACTGGGCACCACGTACGCGATGGGCGAGGCTCGGTTCACTGTGAGTGCCGTGGGGAACACCGACGCGATAAACGCGCCACTAGCGGCAAGCTGATAGCACATGAGGTACGGGCCGCTGCTCGGGAACGCGTAGGTGGTGAGGAGGGTCGCGAGGTCGACCTGCAGCGTTGTGTTGACAAGCACCACCTCTGCACTTTCTGCCTCAGCCGCGGTGGCAGGGCGATAGCAGTCGTCGTAGAGCATCTCGTCCGCTGCGGTGGTGCTGCTGCCATTGAAGGGCACAAAGAAGACCTGCGCGAGATCCGTCGCGGTGAGCGTGGGGGCCAATGTCAGTGTCACAGATGTGTTGGCCGCCCCCACACGCGGCGCGACCGGGCTTGCGAGAAAGCTCGTCAACGGCGCGGCTTCGACGACCAGCACGGCCGCGTTTCCCACGCCTGCGCCGACGACCTCGGCCGTGTAGTACACCTGCCAACTCTCCCGATTCGCACGCCGCATACAGATGAAGTAGCGGCCGACATTGGCACGCACGCGCAGGTGCAGTGATGGCACCGCAAGCCCCGAAATAGGATCGATGGGTGTCACCGGCCGGTAGCCAAACGCGTCCGGGATCGCCGTGATGTTAGTTGATGTGAGCGGCGATTCGCAGGTACTGGTGGGTGAGAGTGTGACGACATCGCGGCCTTCCAGATCGGCGGCCGTCTGCGTGCCGTCGTCGAGAACAACGTCAAGCACTTCAGAGCTGTTGAAGAAGAGGTAGAAGCGCTCGCCCTGCGAGACTGTCAACACATCGCCCTTGTTCGTGTACGCGCCATACGGCGAGACGGCAGCGAAGACCTGAAAGAGGGAAGGCAAGGCCACGTCCACGACCGCCCCGTTCTTCACCGACACGTAGCAGAACATGTACACACCAGCGTCCCGAAGCGTGTTCGTGGGAATATTCCACCGCGTGTTGACGCCATCCATGACCAGCGATGTGCTCTTCAGCACGGGCGTCTCGGTCAAGCACATCTCGACGGTTGTCATCGTCGCACGACTGGCGACGAGGTCAGTTGCCTTGATCAAGTAGACGTAGTCGTCCGCCTCGAGGAAGTTTGGCTCTATGCTGTTGCCGAAGAACTCAATGACAGCGGCTCCGTTGACCTGTACCTGACTAGGGCTCGAGGCCCACTGCGCGGGAATCTGTGGGAGGAGATGCAGGTTATACTCCACCAGACCGTCGCGGGGAGTCGTCGCGAAGGTGCCGCTCTGCTTCCGGTAGCAGACCGTGACGTTGCCGCCGACGGTCAGCGCGCTCAAGTCCACCGTGCTCGAGAGCAGCATCGACGCTGAGGCCGTGGGTGTGCCTGTCGTGTTCACGGAATCCACCAGACCCTCGGCCACGACGGTGGCGTTGGGAAAGCCACATCGGTAGCGGCTCTCCAAGATAACCTGGACGGTATCACCCACAGCGAGCGGGGTGATGTTCGTCGCGGGAGACAACGATGAGGTGGCTGTGGAAACGGTGAAGGTGAGGGTGATGTTCTGCCCTGGGTTAGGGTTGCTCGGTCGAGACGTAAACGTCATGGGATTCGCTTCCTGAATCCAGAGGGCGTTGCTATCGTCCGCGACACGCACCGCAGACGGTGGGCTGCTCGACACACGGAAAAGACCGTACACGGAACTCTGGAGGCACATGGCGATGAACTGCGAGCGAACCAGACGCGCTTGGTAGAAGTCCGTGCCGTTCGCTGTCACCGGGCTCATGACATCCAGCACAGGTGGGTGTGCCTCGGTGGAGCCCGTCGCCGCGTAAAATGGGGCATAGTCGCACTCGGCGACGTCTGTGTCGCCATCGATCAGAGTCGCCGCGGTCAACGCCACGTTCACGCCACCGGCTTCGTAGAAGGTGCCCCCAACGATCAGTTCCTCGTAACGCGAGGGGCGGTACTGCGCGGAGCTGAAGTTCGCAGGACTGAGGACGTAGTACAGCGGTGTAGGGAAGATCAGAACGCTCTCGGTCGTGGTGCCATCGGGAAGTGTGAAGCTCACAATCTCGCTTGCACTGCTCGTGCCGTCATCGAGTAGCTGCCAGTAGCACACCGCGTACGACGTATCAGCGGGGGTGGTGCCGTTGAAGCGGAGCACACCAACCCACTCGGTCGCCGCCGCATTCACGACAGGCGTCACAGTGGAGGTCGTAACGACGGCACCGCTGCAGCTGCCGACGTGGACGCGCACAGTGGCGCTGACGTTGAGACCAATGCCCTGCACGGTGATCATGGTGTAGAGGCTCTCGAAGAGGGGGTAGTTGTCAAACGCCGCGGAAGACGGGTTCGAGGGGACGACCTGTAGCGGTGGCGGCGCGGCAACCGAGACTGGTCCCCACGTCGTGCCCGCACGCCGGTAGCAGAGCTGCATTGTACAGCCTGTCGCACCAGAAGCGCCGCAAAGAGAGATGTCATCGAGAAGTCCAGCCCCAAAGCGCTTTCCTTGGTTCGACACGATCCAGCGCACACCGGTGCTGGTCGCCGTGAGTGGATACGGGTCCACGCTGGGGGCCAACCAGCTCGCCAGCGTGCCGTTGCTTTGGATTTCGTCCGTGCGGAGGTCGTGACAGGTGTAGCCCAGCGCTGGAAGAAGAAAGACATCATCACTCACCGTCAGACCGGTGCCAGTGATATCAATGACGAAGTCACTAGCTTGGTTCGTGTAGATATCCACGCTGGCGGAGGCCGACATGTAGTTGACCGGATTCGCCGCTGCAACCGTGAAGACAGACGGTATTCGTCGCGAGGTTGCCGTGTTGCTTGAATAGCAGACGGTGTAGCTCCCTGCCACGATAAACTGATCCGGGAACTGAATACGCGAAGCGGTGAGGCAGCTGTCGCTGCTGTACGTACCCGCGACGACGATGTCGGACCAGCACGAGGCACGCGTACCGGGAATCAGACGGATAGTCGTGCAGCTGCTGCACAAGGAGTCTGTGCACGTCAGCTGCAACTCGAGAAATTGACCCGCCGTCGGCGCACCGGGAGTCGTCGTGAATGCGCTCGGATTCGCGTCGATGACGGACAGTGTCTGACGCACAACATCGGCTGAGAAGACGAGCTCGTGAAAGCTCGTCTCCGCGGCGAGACGATAGCATACACGGTACTCGCCGACCACGTCGACGACGAAGCGGCGCATGTAGGTGACGCCACCCGTCGGGACGGTGGTGCTGATGACTTGCACAATGCTGTCCAGCGTACTCGTATTGGTTAAATCCGCACAGTTGCTCGTACTCGGCACCAGCATCATGACATCATTTACACTCAACGCGGTGCATCCCGCAGAGAGGCAGCGACGCACGGCTGTCACGGTGATGGGAGCGCCGACGCGGTTCACGGTGCCCGCGACGCTCGACACGCTGTAGAAGGTCGGGTTCGCCATGCGCACATCAAGTCGGCCCATGTACGACACACCACCGGCTGTGCTGGAGCTGTAGCACACGTGATAAATGGCCCGGAAGTCGTAGTTGTCGAACCCCAGCGGTGCGTAGTAGTCCAGCGTATTGGCGGCAACGCTTGTCGTGAAGCCAGCGGACTCGCCGTAGGAGATGTAAGTCCCTGACGCGCACGTCACCGGGTCACAGTAGCAGTTCGGCGTCGGATTCGAGGACTGCACGTAGCGGTAAAAGAACACTGTGTCCACCGTCGGTAGCAGCACGGCCGAGCCGGCAGTGGGATCGGTTTCGGAGAAGCGCACTGTCACAGGCAGCCCCGCGCTGTAGCCGGCCGAGGGCGTACCGACGGGCGTTGCGGACGTGGGAATCGCAGGCGCGATGTTCGTGGTGCCGGCGAAGCTAATACGTGGCGTCCCACTGATATCTGTCCACTGGTAACACACGTACATGACCGCACCGCTGGTGAGGCGATCGCCGCGGGTGAAGACGGCGTTCACATTGCTCGCCGTGCTCGTCGTCGTGTTGAGCCGAGACACGAGCGGGGAGCTGATGGTGGCGGTGCTGCCGGGTAGCGCACACACAGCGTTACTGCCCACCACCGTCGTCACGCCGGTGCTGTTGACGGCGTAGACGCTGTCCGCGCTCGCGTTCAGACCCCCACTCGCAGCGAGCAGGCTCGCACCAAGCGTGGCAAGGCGCACGCGCCAGGGGCTCGGGTTGATTTCCCCCAGCACGACTCGCCGTGCCGCGGCCACCAGACCGTACGTGGTAGCGGTCGGTGAGGTCGCGGTCAGCGGCAACACAGGAACGTATGACGTCCCTGAGGCCGCGTTCAACACACAGACAATGACGTTGGCGTTTGCCAGCGATAGCCATACGGTCGCCGACGTGGTGGCCGCGGTGATCGCGCTGACGTAGTACGTGTCCTGCGCGTCCCGTTCACACGCTGTCAAGCCCGTACAGGAGGCGAGCACACAGTTATCCGCTGATTGCACTAGTTTCACCGCAGTGGGGGCGATCGTCGTGCCTGAGAGGGACGCCCCGGTTGTTGACGTGAACCGCATGGTCGCTGTTTCCATCGCGGTCAAGGCAGAGCCCAAGTTCGCCATGGTGTAGCGCACCGGGAAGGAGGCGATGTACACCTGCTGAGCGGCGCACGTGCTAGACACGGCGGGCAGTGCGGTCTGCGCGCGTGCGACCGTGTACTCCGCGGCGCCTGCGAATCGGTAGCAGATGTCGAGGCACAGCGTGGCGGCACCCACAAAGGTGTAGTTGTATGTTGTGCCGCTCGTCACTTCTGTACCGGCACGCACTTCGACACCGGCGATTGCGCTAGCCGTATCGCAGCGTTCACCCGCCGCAATGAACTTGACCTCGTCGTTGAGCGAGAGGGAGGTGCCGGTGAAGGTAATGACGGCCACCTCGCCGGCGTACAAGGGGTACGGGCTAATGGCGTACACCGGGTTGCGGTCGGCGAGTGTGACGGCAGCGGCAAGCGTCGCATAGTTGAAGCCACCGACCTTTTGGTAACACACGGCCGCCTGCAGGCCTTGATTAATCGCAGGTGGGTCGACGACGACGGTACAGGTTGGTGAGCCGTCCCCACCACCGCCAGTGGCCGACATCGTGCAGTTGAAGCGCTGGCCTGCCTGAAGAGCAGTCGTGTCGCACGGATCGGTCGCGGAAGAGATGGACAAGAACGCGCTGTCCGCACTCGCGCTGAGGCCCGTACCACTAAAGGTCAGCTGCAGCACTTCACCCAGCACCGGGTTTGCCGGGCTCACGGTGAAACTCGACGGCTGAAGTACATCCACGGTGAAGTCCCCGTTCGGCGCGTTGGCGACAGCCAGGTACACGGACGACCACAGCCCACTAGCAGCGCGTCGGTAGCACACCTTACCCACCATAGGTGCGCTCAGCAACTCTGGCGCGATGAAGGAGGCCTGCATGGTCGCACCTTGGCTTCCTCCCTCCCCCGTGGCGACCTCCACGGCCCCCACTTGCAAGTTCGTGAGCAGCGACGCGGTCGATGACGTACAAGACTGATCGGCGCGGATAACCCGCACATCGTCAGCGGTCGTCAAGTCGGTGCCAGTGAAGTACATGTAGCCCAGCTCGCGCGCTTGCGGCGCGGCGGGACTGCGGGTGTACGTACCAGGACGCGCAGCCCCAAAGTTTAGCAGCGGGGATGGACTGGCAGCGACGAAGGTGAAGGAAAGCGTGCGGCTGCTCGTGCAGCTCGTTGTATCCGCGCAGTAGGGCACACACATCGCATAACCACCAGCGTCAGGGCTGTATGGAACAGTGAACCCCCCAGTAATGGCTGTGGTCGTGCCCTGACCACGGAGGCCGAACAGGGACACAACCCCGCTGGTCGTGCTGGCGCCGTCACTTCCGACGGTCGCACACGCCTGTGTGAGTGTATTCAGGTCTGTGCAGAGACCTGCTGTTGGCGCCACTATGGCGCAAGGCACGAGGAAGATTGTGTTGCTACCAGTAAGGGCCTGATTCAACGGCCGTCCCGCCTGCACCACCTCGTTGATGGTGAGGTTGACGACACCTTCGCTGCCCGTGGGCGCCGCTGGACTGAGCCCGTATGTGGTGTACAGTGGGGGCCAGATCAGCAGGCCTGTCGAGCCATTCACACTAGTAGGACGCATCATGATCGTCGCGCTCTCCAACGATGTGGAGAGGTAGCACACGGAGTAGCTTGTGCCGACGGCGAATATCGATGACAAGATGGGCACGACAACGGTACCGGTGTAGCCCCCGCTAGAGGCAGTCGCGGTGACGTTAAAGGTGGTCTGCGGAGTCGTGCCAGCGGCTGTGTACGTGCACGTCGCACCACTGCTGGCGTCGTAAAAGTACACCCGATCACCCGACACTACGGGTGGGTCCGCGGTGGCGATGTTGCTTTGGATGCTGAGACGTACAGTCTGGTACATACTCGCCTGCACAACGTTGGGTGTGGTGAAGGTCATGGCGGCCTCCGCGACGCTCACGAGGATCAGCGCAGTCAGAACCGCGCACCAAAGGAAAGACCTCGTCGCGCCGCACACACGCATGGACGTGTGGAGGCCGTTCACGGGGCCATGTGCACTTCTACGAGCCATGAATTATGTGATTCGACAGGGAACAAACAAAAACCCACACAAGAAACAGTGAAATGAACGGGTAAAATGACAATGTACTATGAAGAAGATGGGAAAAAGAAACCCCTCGCTACCTATTCCCCCGAATAGGCGATGCACACTCGGCCTGCTGTTTTTTTTTTTTTAACTATTCGTAGACAAGACAGGTCCAAGGGTTGTCTTGACGACAAGAGCTACAGCAACACCGAGGATGCACCACACGAGAAGCACTTTTAATTCGTTTACCTTCTGCTGTTCCTCTCTGTCTGTGGGAGTGTATCGGGCGTTTTATGAGGAGGTCAATTATGTACGATGTGTTTGTCTATGCGCCAATGTATGTTACAACGAAAGAAAAAAACAAAAAAAACCAAAAAAACAAAACAAAACAAAACAGAAGCCTGAATCCAGGGAAGCAAGGGAGAACGAAATCGGACAAAGGGACAATTGGCGGTGCCACAATCGAAAAAAACTTGTTCTTTTCCTTTTGTGTTCACCTTTTCCCGTGTTTTCGAGCGTGTGCGGGTCCTTTTATATAAAAAAAACTTCTTGTCGAAAACACAACGTACAACACAGCACGGCCCGCGAACGACAAGAAGGCAAATTCGAATCCAATGTCAATATGTGGGTAGGAGAGGGAAGGGTGTGAGAGAGAGAGAGAGTACAGTAGAGTTACCAGTGCACATCGACACCTTTTACGCCGTGGCCAACAACAAGCACCTTTTTACACCTCTTCATGCCTCCTCCTTCGCTTGGTCACAAGAAACACGATGACGTGCGTTTCTGTCTCAGAAAAACAGTTGAGAGGAGCAAGGGAGTCATGTTGGCATCACCACGGAATGTGGAGAGCCCAGTGCCTAAAAAAAGCACAGCAAGTGCAGTAGCCGAGTCGCACTTCATCTTGACGTGTTTGACTGAACCTCTTTTTTTTTTTTCTCTCGAGTGAGCGCTGCGTACCTTGTTTAGGCGGCATCTTCGCTCACGTTGTGACACCATCACGCGTCGAAGTGTGATCTTCCTCATATTATATATATATTTTACTGTTTGAGCTTTCAAATTTGTTTGGTTTCGTTTTCATTCGTCCGACTCCAGAATCCGCTGGAGGGCGGTAATAGGGACACGGTAGGGGGAGCAGGCGGCACGATGGAAAAAGGTGGAGGCGGTCGTGTCCACGTATCGCGTTCATCACTTTTCCGAAGAAGTTTCATTGACATACATTTTTGTTTTTGTTTCGCTCTCATTTTGTTTTTCTTCTGTCTGTCTCTCTGTCTCTTTCTTGTTCACCGAAACAAAAAAAAAACAAACGCTCTCAAATCTTTTTTTTTTCTTCTTGCGGGCGTCGTTCGTCGTCAGGTGCGCGACGGCTGGCGCTATCGCGAACAAAAAAAAAGACAAACAAGGTGAGCGGAGAGATAGCCATGATACAAAAGGAGACGAGCGATTTTGAGAACACATCAAAAAGGGGAACGAAGCCATGAAGCGCCCGTAACGGGCTAAAGCTGTACATTCAAGTGACCTTGGCGCCCCCCTGCCGAAAACCAACAACGGGAAGGAGCGAACGGTGAAAAACAACAAAACAAAGCGTGTCTGTCGGGCGAGACGAATAACAACAAAATCCCCGCAGGAGGATGGGTGTAAGGGCAGGGCTGCATGCGCAATTAGAGGCCATCAGGGAAAGGGGAAAACCCCCGAAGAATCGCAAGCCTACACACACACACACACACACACACGCGCGCACAGTATCGCAAAAAAAAAAAAACTAGAACAGAAGAGGAATAGCGAAAGAGAGAACATACGAGAAAAAAAAAACCATGTGCACACAGTGGTCCCAGCGTGAGAGACCGGGGTACGATGTGCACAAGGGGACCGTTGGCCGTTTCTATGCATCACCCACTTCTCTCTCTCATCCACTGACAGCATTTATCTTTATTGCTTTGCTGCGTTGAGCTGTGAAGGCCTGACCGCCTGTATGAGCACGCACGCGTGTGTGTGTGTGTTTGTCAGGAGAAAGCGAGTAAAGTGATGAGAGAAAAAGGCCGAATCGAGAGTCACGAGCAGCAGAACACCCTTGTTGAGAGGGCAACATCCAAGACTTCAACGTGTCAACCTAACACGCACACGCAGCGAACATAAATCACCGTACCCTCTAACGAGGAGAGCAAATCTACACAACCAAAAAGAAAATCAGGGTGACGTCTTCCCGTTTTGCTTCGAAAGAAGAAAAAAGAAAAGGAAGATCTACACACGTGCAATTGGAGCGACTGTCACGACTGACACGATCAGATCCATTGTCTTCAAAAAAAAAAAAAAACGCATTTTTCTACGCCCAGGAAGCTGAATAAGCGAATATGAGCGTATTTTTGTGTTGGTCCCATCCTCTTTGACACCCTTTTTTTTCCTTTTGATTTGCATTTTTGTTTCGTCATGCTTTTTTTTTTTCCTGATCCGTTTGTCTGCTTCGCTACTTGGTCTGACCCTCGAGGTAGGGGTTGTACTCGACGATGTCCTGCCAGAACGCCCGGCGCAGCTCCGGCACCCCCATGTTACTCCCCTCGTACGGCCAGTTGAAGGGCCGCGGGCACGTGGGCTCATCAGTCTCATCGTGAAGGTGCGCCAAGTACGGATGGGCGAGCATCTGTGCAGCTGTGGGGCGCTGTGCAGGGTCGAGCGTCCACATTTTGGCCAAAAAGTCCATTCCCTCCTTGTTGTTCGCCAACCCAGGGACGAGCTTAGGAATGTTCAGCTTCCCCTCTGGCAGCTCCTTCAGCTTGGCGATGGCCTCCTTGTGCTCGACAATGGACGCTGGCGGCTTGCCAATATGCTGGCAGATGAGGCGCAGTTGGTCCATCGTGTTGCGACCGGGGAACACGGGCTTGCGGTTGTACATTTCAGCGAAAATGCAGCCGACGGACCAAATATCCACGGCTGTTGTGTAGTTGGTGTTCTCTAGCAGCAGCTCAGGCGGGCGATACCAGCGTGTGATGACGTAGTCGGTCAGCTCGGAAAAGGGCAGCTCGACGCTGCGACTGAGGCCAAAGTCAATGATTTTCAGCTCACACGAAATGTTTGTCACCAGATTGGCGGGCTTCAAATCGCGGTGGGCGACGTTGGCGCTGTGCAGGTACTTGAGACCACGCAGGATCTGGTACACAAAGTACTGCATGTGCGAGTCTTCGAGGACCTGACGGGAACGCAGCACGACGTTCAAGTCCACGTCCATGAGTGGGGTCACCACGTACACGTCCTTGAACTCGGAGAAGCTCTGCTTCAGCGGGGGAAGAATGTTCACCACGTTGAGGAGGTTTTCGTGGTTGAAGTAGCGCATCATGGCCACCTCACGGAGCACGCGTTTGCCGTCCTCCACATCACGAAACACATCACGGCACTTTTTGATGGAGACTTTTTCGCCACTGCGCTCGTCGAGGCAGCTGCAGGCGATGCCGTACGCACCCATACCAAGAATCTTGAGCAGCGTGTAATGCTTGGGGACCTCAAAAGACGACCCGCTCACATTGTAGACCTTGAAGTCACCAACTATCTGGGGAACGCTAAGCTCTTGGTTGCTCTTGTGCATGATTAACTACAATTGTGTTCTTTTTCTTTTCTCGATAGACTACTGGGACAGTTGTTTGTTTCTGTGTGCGCGTAACAGTGTGTGAGGGAGAGAGGTGAATGAGGTGTCTGTGTGTGTCCGTCCCAAAGTTAATACACTTCCTGGTCATCGTGCTTGTGCTTTTTGTCGTGGTTGATAGGACACTAGGTATGTGTGTCTGCTCCCCTTCGTGTTCGCTGTCATTGAAGAAGAGATGGTGGTGTGTGGAGGATCGGCGTGTAGCGGTGATGGAAGACGAAGCAGCAAGGAACAATGGCAGACAAGCAAGAACGAAAAAACAAAACAAAACACAGGTGAGCGCTGATGCGGTTGTGGCGCTCTCACTCAGAGTCTGCATACACACACACACACAGTCAGGCATTGTCTTCTTCCCCCGACAGCAACGCATGTAGACGTCACGGTATTCGCGGAAGATAAAGAAAAAAAAAACACGAAAAGCAATATATATATGAACTCAGCGACAAACATGTGTGGAGTCGGGCATGTGAAATCTGTTCTATCTTCTGTGCATCACACGTTTAAAAATGACTCTGTAATTCATCAAGGAGAGCCTCAAACTGATCATCGTGTGTGGTTTGGTTCTCGCCTGTCTGATCTGCATCGGTCAGGCGCACGCGCTGCGCCATGGCATCCGCGTTGCGTGTCATTCCGTCGCGGCCGTCGGTGAGTCGCACGTCAACAAAAGGACTCTGCGTGTGAACCAGACCACCGCCGTCAGGCAGACCTCGGTAAAAAGCCAACGCACGCTCGCACGTCTTTATCCTTCGTGGCGCGAAAGATAAAATGGACAAATGATCGAGCGTCGTGGCGCGGCTAAGGGCGACGTAGGCCTGCCCAGGTGAGAAGAACCGCTGCATGTCCACTTGGAGATTGGAAATCGTGAGTCCCTGCGACTTGTGCACTGTGATGGCCCAGGCGTGGCGCAGGGGCACCTGCGTACGCGTGGCGAGCAGCGTCGTGCCCATGAACCACGGCTGCACGAGCGGCGAGACCATCGCGTACAGATGAGTGGGTAAGGGACGACGTCGAGGGCGACGGGGGCGGTGTGAGGGGTCATCTCGAGACGCGTGATCATTGGGGGTGCTGGCCTCGCTCTGTGCGTGACGTTCATAGACGGCGCGGGGCAGTCTGAACCGCACAATCGGCAAGCGGCCCTCTGCGAGAGCCTCAGGTGTGAGCCCACCGAGGTAGAGTGCGCTGGCCGGCACATCAGGACGACCGCCTGATCCGCTGGCCCCTCTGCTTTCTTCGCCCTCCTCCACACGAGGCTCATTGTGTGAGCCCACGCCCGCGTTCAGTTGGGAGAAATCTTCCTCGATACGCGCGAGGCGCGAGGCTTGGGGGCGCGTGCGCGTGCCGCGCCTCACGCGTTCATCTGCACGTGGAGACGGTGATGCGGCGGATGAGGTTGTGATGGCCATCAGCTGCTCCCAGTGTGCTGCACCAAAGACATCGGCGTAGCTCAGACTGTCCGCGTTCTTGTGCGTCGGAAAGCGGTGACGCACGCTGTACGAAAGCGCGGCACCAAGCGATGTCTCGGTGCAGCGGAAGGCGTCATCGAGCGTCATAAACCCACCGCGACGGAGGAGGTCCTCGCCCCGAGGTGTTGGCGCGTGGCGCTCGCGCGGTACGCGTAGCACCAAGTCCAGCAGCTCGAGGGGGTGTAGGAAGCCCATGACCTCACCGACGCTGCCGTTGACGAGTCCCACGTTGGTGGAGATGTTGTGCAACAGCATCACCCGCGTCCCAACCTTGAGCGCGAGACTGCTAGGCAGATTGCTGTCGTCAAAGCGGACCATGTAGCGTGCGGCAGCAGTGGTGGTGGCCCTGCTCTTGGTCTTGCCAGTAACTTCGGCGCTCTCGTCGAGGTTCTTCTTCACTTTACGCGTACTCGAAGCGGACGATGGGGCGCGCTCAGGTGCGAGGGCATCGAGCGCTGTGTACGTCATGAGTGGCCAATGGGCCGTCTCTTCCGCGTCGCCCCGAGCTTGAAGACGCCGCGTCGGATCGCGCGGATCGGTGCGCGGCACCAAAGCGGAGAAGTGAACCGCGTTGCGCTCGTCGACTTCAGCGTTCGTACCACACAGACGCACAGCACTTTGCGATTCCTCGAGTGCTACCTGTCGCTCCCACTCCGCGCCGACGCCCGCTGTGGTCGCTGCCGCACCGTGCGCGTCGATCGCCGGGACGGACAAGGGCGCGCGCTCTGCCTCCGCCGCTGCTTGGCCGGCCGCGGCACGTTCACGTAGCACGTGTAGTGTACGATCGCTGAGCGCACCGACACGCACCTCGTCGAGAATGTGCTTCAACTCCTCATCGCCACCTTGCCGGTGGTGACAACGCAGACAAACCGTCTGCAAGTCCAGTGCCCGCCACGTCTCCGTCTCGAACGCGTACCGCGCCTCTGCGCCGCCCTCACCACCGCCACTGGCACCGTCCTCACCCGTCATGCCAAGGCGTTTTATGCCTTCAATCGGAGGCAGTTGAAGGAAGTCACCACACAGGATTATCTGAATACCACCGAAGGGCACACCAGGGCGCTTACGCAGCGCCTGCGCGACGCTACTGAGTTTGTCAAAAAGAGTCGCGTCGAGCATGCTGACTTCATCAACCACCAGCGTGGAGCAGTACACCCAGCGTCCGCTTGCTTTGCGACTACGACGGACCTTTTTAATCATTTCTTCGACTGTTCCTGTGCCAAAGTGAATGCCGGCGAATGAGTTGAGCGTCGCACCGCGAATGTTGAGCGCCGCCACCCCGGTCGTCGCAGTGACGTACACACTCTTACGACGCGCGCGGAGCTGTGCCACAATTTCGCCGATCACGGCGGACTTCCCTGTACCGGCCCCGCCTGTCACGAAGACGTTCTGTCCAGCCAGCGCGAGCGCAACCGCATGCTGCTGCTCGCTCGTCAGCGTGGAGACGGAAGGGACAGCACCGCCACCGAGCGGCTCGCCCGAGGACGGTGAGGAAGCCGACGGCGCCGGGGCGTAGGCGAGTCGCGGCGACGCATCCGAGACTTGAAGCAGGTCCAGAAACGAGTCGTTTACTTCACCCTCGACTGCATCGGCTTCAGCTTCTGGTACTTGGACAGCGCGAAGGGGTACGTGTGGGTCAACAGTCTTGTCAGCTGCCGTACCACGAACCACCTTGCGGACGGGCTTCTTCGACGCCTTTACTGAGTGTGCTAGACCCGCAGAGAGTGGCGACTCACGTTGATGTCGTGAGATGACCCGGCCCCTCTCATCCTTCGTGTTGGTCTTTTTTCCTTTTTTACCGCCCAGGCCACTCCCGTCGCGAACTACACGACTCTTCGTGCGCGCTGCAGCAGGTCGCGCTAGTGACGAGGACAAGGTGGTACTTGAAGCTCGCACGAGGTCTGAACGTGGCAGCACCACGCTCACACGGCTTGACACTCGCGCCGTCAGGCATCGAAATCGAAACATACGCACTTGATGCGCTGTGTAGCTCTGCACCTTCCTGTTGTGTGAGCCCACACGTGAGCGGGAGAGGGGGAGAGAGAAGAGGATGTATTGCAGAGTGTTCTCTCGTCGAAGGCTGGAGCGAGGAGGAGGAAAAGATCGTCTTCTTCCAGAAGATGCTGCCTTTGATCCCTTTCATACCGTCCCTTCCTTGCAGCCGCTCATGGTTGAGACGCGTGGTGAAACGAGGGAGGTGGGTGATGCACCGCATTCTTTTTTTTCTTTTTTTTCAATTTCACTGTGCAACAACAACAACAAAAGGCACGTGCAGGCGGACAGACGACACTGTGCACAGCGCTCATGTAGATGGCGCGCGACGCAGCCAAGAGCGAGGGCGAGATGCGTGAAGGGAAAGCCCAGTTGGTCCTGTTTGCGACGTATCGAAAAGAAAAGAAAAAAGAAAAAAAAAAAGAGCAACGGAACGGAACAAAAATGTTGTTTTCTCTTCCTCACGTAGTACGCCTGTGTGAGACGCAACACCTCACCTCATGTACCTGTTCACACTTCGACTCGTTGCGTTCAGGAAACAAACAAACAAACAAAAAAAAAACGACGACGAAGTAGGAAACAGAAATCGATGGACGAGAAAGCGTCACAAGTGAGAGCGCGAGTACGCGGTTTCGATGACGGCAAATGTGAACAGTACCCACAGATCCAGAAGTGATTCGATCAGTGAAGAAGAAATGGAAAAGCAAACAAACAAACAAACAGAGAAAAAATGAGATCGAACCTCGATCACGCTTTCACTAAAAAATAGTCCCAAGGGGGGACTGAGACCGCCGCACTGATGAGCAGCGTCACACACACACACACACACAGAAAAAAAAAAAGCTGTGGAGAACGCGGAAGCGGCGCGGTTCGGGCAGTGGACGACTCGGGCACGGTATGCGCGCGGTGCTCAACTCGAAGAGGGAAAAATAAAAAAAAAGAAAAATTCGAAAACAATAACAACAACAGAGACGATAGCGATAGAGACGAACAGATCCGCGAGGTGGGCAGCGTTCGGCGCGCGCGTCGAGTTACGCACCTACACATTTCCGTCTACACCTTTGTAACCTTTCACTTCCCGTGCGTCAGTGGACTTTACACAACAAGAGACACCACACCATCACAGCCGCGACCAACGCGGCGATGAGGGCGATGACATAAAGGGCGATCGCCCCACCCTCGGGGTTCATGGTGATGCGCATGCTCCCAGCGGGACGCATGCGCTGACCGCCGCTGTTCGGGTGCTCCATGGAGCCCGTGACTTGTGCGATGAGAATCACCAACACCAACACCACGCTGACGAGGGCCACCACACTCGCTATAACCAAGACAATTGTCATGCGCGTCGCGTGCTTGACGTACTGCACCACCAGCGGCTCTCCAACAGCGCTGAACACGTTGGTGTTGCCCTCCACACGGAGGGGAATACCTGTCGGACCGTTCGCACCATCGACGACGGTGTGTTCCTCCTGCGAAGCGACGTGACCCTGCGTGAGAGCCGACGGCAAGGACGAACCCGACGCCACCCTCTCTGTCACGAACACTTTTTCTCGTGCCCCGTTCCACGCTGCTTCCTCCGCGTGACCGTAGGGCGAGTTTTCGGTCCGGCTAGTCGCACAGGCTCTACTGCCATCGGACGTCTCAGCCGGTGTGCTGGACGCAGCCGCAATAGCGCTGACCTGTCCCGGAGTCTCGCCTTCACGGTAGTAACACGCCGCGCCGTACGGCTCAGACACGGCGTCGTCGGCCTCTACTCCGCGAGCGCGCTCCCCTTCGTATTCGAACAGAGGCCTGTCGGTGCTGTCCCCGATGTTGGTTGGTATAGGAAGAAACTCACCGCGTGGCCCGAGGCGGCGTCCCACAACGTTGAGATGAGGCGGCGCCGTCATGCCCTGCTGTATGACAGCTGTGCGGTGTCGAGCGCGCCGGTGATTACACCACACGCACATCATCGCAATGGTGAGCGCGACGAAAGCTACACCGGCAATCACAAGCGCCAACATGGTGACCGTGGCGCTGAGACTCAACCCCCTTCGACTGATCGCGTGCGCGGACAGTCCCGTGACGGCCGACTGCGTACGGGCGGGGTCTGACAGCGCGACGGGTTGCGCCGTGCGACTCTTGGCGCGATAACGGTAGTCGATTTGACCAACGGTTGTAAGAGTCGGGGAGGACGCGTATTGTGTGACAAGAGGCTCGCAGACAATCACGTGGACCGAGTTCGCTTGTGCATATGACACTTCACACTTCTTCATCGTGCCGTCGGCCACCGTATACCCAGTCACAGAAAAATCATAAATGCAGCCTGTCTGCGCGAAATAACTACAGGGTACGAATCCTGCACCATCTTCGTTATACAGTACGTGCTGACTCGTGCTAAAGGACTCAATAGCTGTGATGTTCGGCGCCGCCACCGGCATGCCGCTCTCGAGTTCATCCACGTCGTCCACGAGACCGAACAGGTCGCTTTGATTGATGTTGTAGAACGTGATCTTCTCTTTAGCGAGAGCCAGATCTCGGCAGCCGACGATGATCGAAACGGAGAACATGTCCGGCAATGTTGATGAGTTCATTCGCACACGAAGGACTTCATTGGGGAACGCCGCCCCGCCCCTGTACTGCGTGCCAGGAGGCACATCCGCAACCCAATCGCACGAAAAAAAGTCGTATGGCTTGGACTGATCGAACATGAGGCGTTCCTTGGTGCCGCCAAAGTGGTCTACGCTATCCAAGAGAGCATTCGTCATGACCGACACATTCGTCATGGTTGGGAAGAGGAGATCGCACCCCTTGTTCATGAGGAGCTGACAGGGCATCAGTCTGGCAGCTTCCTGGGCGTCGGCATCGTCAGGAAACACCTCAGTAACAGGAATATCGTTGAACGCGCCTACCCTAGACAGCGCAATGGAGGGCGTGGCGTAGGTGACGAAGAGGGAGACGATGAGCACCGCGATGGTGACCGCAAAGAAAAACAGAGGTGTCACGTACAGAGGGAGCCAGAAACGGAGTCGAGAGGCTGCTGTGAAGAGTGCGGAAGGCGTGTTCTCTCTATCTGCGCGGTGCGGTACCATTGTCCGTTGTGCGTCTCTTTTTCCAATGTTCAGTGTGAGCCTCGCCGTCCTCGTCTACGTCTGCAACGCGTGTCGAAGGAACAAAGAGGAATGCCAATGCGCCGACCAGAGTTGGGTTAGCTTTGACGATGAGCCGGATTGCAAAACACACACACACACACACAAACACATACACAAAAGAAAAGACCAAAGGGAGAAAGGGACTATGAGATGCGAGTGCGACGCCAAGATGTTTGAAGCACATATCAGGGTTTTTTTCGTAGTGCTTCGGCATGAGACTGCACGAGGAGGTGTGTGTGTGTGAGAGAGAGAGACACCATGGAAGCATAGCACAACACTAACTCACGTACAACCAGCGACATGCGCTGACCCGTGCACACATGTGAATGAGAATGATGACAATGTCCTCTTGTTCGCCTCCCTCATTACCTTTCCGTTTCATATGTCTTCGTGGCTTTAAGGCGTCTCGAAAAGAGATAAAGAACAAAAAACAAACAAACAAAGAGATAAACGAGAGTAAAGAGATCAAAAAAAAAAAAAAGCAGAAAGCAAGCGTTAACAAAGTCGGACCCCGCGCGAGGATGCGAGAAAAGTAAGAAGTAATGGCGACAAAAGTACAAACTGGAGGGCAGAGAACGCGGGCGAACACAAAAGACAACAAGCATATGCGGGCACTCTGCGAATTTCCTGACGCACAGGGCTCATGTACAGACAGGTGTGTTGATGCCTCGCGCCGCGGCCTCTTTTTTTTTTTTTGTAGTCCTTTGTGCTTCGTATCAGAACGGCTCGTGGACGTTGATGACGCACAGCGACGCGAGGCCTCCCAGGAACATGAGCCCGACAGACACCCAGTTGAGCCAAACCGCCGTGGCCATCGCGTGTGGGACGAGTGACGCGGCGGCGGAGGTGAGAGCACCGTCGAGATAGTGCCAATGCTCTATCGTACCGCAAAGATGGAATACGGAGATGAGAAGCCTGAGCACGCAGGCGACGAACGATTGAACAATGATCGCGCGCCGTAGCGTGCTCATGGCGACCTGGTAGTGTGCGTGTGCACGCACCATGGAAGTACCGACGTCCGCGCCGGATGACCAACGGGCGGCGCCGTTCTCGCCGGACACACTACTCGCTAAAGGCACACCCGAGGATGCCGACGTCTCCCCAGCCACTGCCACAGCGACTGACGAAGAGGCGTCGGCATGTCGTGCGGCATCTCGTTCGCTCGCGACGCGCACCGGATCGCTACGCGTCTCCTTGCCCACTCTCTCATCATGCGCGCACGGGCTGACGACATCTGAGTCGACGCCCGCATCGACAGGCAGATAGGTGCCGCGGCCATACGGAAACTCTATATCTTCCAAAGTGCTGAGAGGCGGTGGAGGGGACGGCTGCGTGTCGCCGTTGTCTTGACGCGTCCCTGACTTGACCTGCCCACCATCCACACCCTTGCTGTCTCTGTCGGTCTGACCATCCGTGTCGATCTCGTAGGCATCACGCACGCGCGCGCGCGGGACTTGTGCACCCAACGGCGCACGGATGTGGCCAACGACACCAACCTGCTGCGCGCGCGCCTGCGCTTGTAGTGTGGCGAGCTCACGGCGACCTCTTTGATAACGACGCACGGCCTTGACGTAGAAGAGCGCAAGGGCACCTGTGCAGAGGACACAGGGCACCACAGAGACAATCTGTAGTCCCTGGTAGCGAGAGAGTACCTCGTACGGCACAGGCAGACTGCTCTGGCCGGTCTGGGGGGAGGTCGTCTGCGAGGGATGCTGCCGCTGCACGAGCCGCACTGCGCGTGCGCCGGCGCGGTAGCGGTAACGTACGGTCGCATGGGTGGTCAGCCCGGCGTGAACAGAAAGGTTCCGAGAAGGGTTGCAGGAAACGACCATGTTCCAATCCACCATGCCCGGCAGTGTCATCGCGTCCAGGCGCAGCGTGACGATGGGCACAACCGTCCTTGGGAACGAGGCGGTTGGCGACGGCATACCAGGAGCCCATGCGCAGGAAGCTATGTGATAGGGACCCGCCTGGGCGAGCATGGACGCGTCCAGCTGGCCTTCACCCGTCAGGGACTCCATGACACTCTCCGTCAAAAGGTGTGCGACGCGCGCAGCAGTGGTGGCGTTATCAAGTGAGAGCGCCTCACAACCCCTGCGGACCAGTACCTGGCACTGATCATGTGTGTCAGGGAAATGATCAAATTGGAAGACGCTGTTCTGTGACTTGAGAGTCACCTCTGGCGTCGCGTAGTCGACAAAAATGGAGAAGAACGCAAGCATCGTTGCCGCAAGGAAGAAAATGAGCGTTGCCGTGTAGAGTGGAGCCCATCGCCAAATCTTCTGTGCTGTGGTGAACAAACCGCGAGGCGCTTCATGCGCTTCGACGAAGACGTGCGCCTCCATTCGAACGACACCTACACGCGTGGCTGTGAGAGAGTTGGCCAGTACACACACCCACACACTCACACAAAACAAAACAAAACAAGAACAGAAAGCGTGATATGTGCTGCAAAGTCGCAGAGCTGTTCGTACTGAGAGCACACAAGTATAAAGTATCAGAGCGAAAGCGTGAGTGAGTGAGTGAGTGTGTGTGTGTGTGTGTGTGAGTGAGAGGGCGATGACGAAGAGAAGGCTATCAGTATCATCACTCATGGACGGACTAGACTACTGTGTTGAGGACATGGAAAAAATTTGACGGATGTTCACCAATATCCATTCTCCCCTCCCCCCTTCCTTTGTACGCGTCCATGAAAAGAGAACACTCAAAGAAAGCGGGGCACATGATGGCTATTTACGTTTTGGCTGATGAGTGGTCGACGCGCATAAAAAAAAAAGCACGAATTGGAAAATCAAAATAAACGCTGTGCGACGGCTCGTGGCGTTGCACTGAAATTCCATATTTGTGTGGCGCGATCGAAAACTGCAAAGGTGAAGTCGTACACACGGATGAATTGCCAGTATGGGATGAGGGACGCAAGACCTGCGAATCGGTGATCATCGAAGGCGAAAGAAACGAAAGGAAGCAAACAAAAAAAAAAAAAGAAAAAAAAAGAAAAAACCTATCAGAGCTCAATGATATAGCAGGACAGGGCATGCTCAACACGCCTCGTCAAAACCAAGGAGGCGGCCAAAAAAATAGGATCATGCAGATCCAACATGTGGTCGGCAAGACCATACAAAGGAGGATAAAATAGCCCAGTCCGGCTCGATCACCTGCGTACAAGTCCCACTTCTCGTTGAAAGTCACCAAGCACCACACGGCGGCGATGAGTGTGATCAGCGCCAACAGGCGGGCCATGACTGCTTGTCGCACCAAACAAAGGGGGTTCGCGGCGCCGGGAGCACGGACGCCATCGTGTACATCCGCGAGGTGGTCACCGTCCACATACTTGTCGAGCTCGCGTGCGTCCAACACATCGTTTACTTCCGTCGAGGAAGTTGTGGACGGTGTCACGAGAGACTCGGCTGTGTCGTGACCGCGTGGCGACGCGCTCAGTGAAATGAAAAGAAGCACAGCGGCACCAAGCGTGACCAAAGAGGTCACGGCAGTTTTGGGTTCCGCGGCATTCTCCCAGTACGTTATGTGATCGCTGTGGTGCGGACGTCCCCACATAGTGATCGTCCTGTACGAGGAGTCAGGCGTGCGCGTGGCAGCGTCCAGGATCGGAGGCGCAGCCTTGTCGTCGGTGGAAACAATCATGAAGCAGTCAGCGGCACGTACGTGCACGACCTCAACCAAAGGTACGAACTGTAGGACAGTCATGGCTACAATCACAATGACGGTGAGAATCAAGAGTCCGGAAGAGGACATCACAACTTTTTCTGTTTTTTTTTTTTGTTCGTTGACAAAATCGTGACCTTGAGAGTTCAAATGGTATGAGGGAAAAACAGCACAAGCAGGTTCGGACAGTGAAGATTCCAAAATTCAGTCGTCCGTGGTGAGGTGCCGAAAATAAAATAAAACCCGAAGTGTAGCGGACTCCGAATTGACTGGGAAGAGCGCGAATAGGAGGCGTAGAGAGGGTACGATGCTGTGTGTCGGCAAACCGACGTGGTGGGATCGGTGGATAGTACTAGTCATGTTCCTTCTTCTCGCCATAGTGGTGGCACACGACAGCGGCACAGCCACCACAAGTGGTCACACGTATATATGTATAAGGCACCCATACACCGTTCTCAGAGGCGACGCTTTGAACAATCAGAGACTCCTGCCGACCCATGCGTCTCCTCCCTTTTCCTCCCTGTTCTCCATATTCTTTTTTTTTTCCATCTTCACACCTCGTTGAGCACGGACGAGCGCGCTGTAGAGTTAAAAAAAAAGAAGAAGAAGAGAATATGAAACAAGCGATCTCGGCGAGGCGAGACAAACAAGCGGCGGAGAACAAAACTCAGAGAGCCGGAGGACATCGACAACAACAATGGGGATAGTGCCGCTCACTGAACCACAAGTCATGAACAGCGGCACTAACTTCCGTCCTTTTTTTTTGTTCTGAGTCGAACAGCTTCCGGTGATCGTCATTTTCGCTGCTTGAAAAAAAAACCTGTTTCTCCTAGTTTTCATGTCTCACACCGACGGCACACCACGCTAGCTCGTTCGCGACATACCTCTTAAGAATCATCGTCATGCGTTTGTTAAATGATTGTTGTTTTTTTTTTTTCGTCTCTCGTGCAAGAGCGAAACAAACGAAAGAGCGCGCGCGTGGTGGGTATCATACTCTAATCGCTGAAGGCTGGGAACACCTCGGCGAAGCTCTTGCCCGTCTTGACGTGCTTCTCGAAGTGCTGCTCGAGCTCAGGGCGGCGCACGGTGCGGGGGAAGCCCTGCATACACACCATGCACTGCACCGCGTTCTTACTCTCCTCGTGCTTCTTCAAATCTTCGGCGGTGTGCTTCGTACCCTTACTCTGGGCCTTCTGCATTTCACGCGCACGACGTTGGTTCGCACGGCAACCGTTTCCAGATGGCATCCTTCTTTTGCTTAACAAACACAAACAAACAAACAAAAAAAGAATAAGAAGGAAACACAATGATTGTTTAAATGGATAAGAGATGAGGAGAGAGAGAGACAGCACGAAAGGGCAAAAAAAAAAGTAATCTTTTGAAGACACGAGTCAAGAGGCGGGATGAAGAAGAGGTATGTCAAGATGCGTGGGGGGGGGGCGGCATGTCGTGTGTTGGTTTCTTATTCGTGTGTCAATACTTGAGATGGGCGAGGTCGAATTCCACATCCAGCGCGAGGTGGATATGGTTGTGAGTGTGCAGGGTGAAACGCGAAAAAAAGACAACAAAACACAAGTTTTGACGTTTTTCGGCTTTTTCAGGTATATATGTAGAGAGAGTTAGGACAGAGAGAAAAAGATGTGTCCACTTTGATGTGGATTGTCATGGGGTCCGATTTGTGATTCACAACGTAGTTCCCGCATTCTCAGTTCTTTTTTTTTTTTCCATGCATTTATCCGTGAGGCGCCGACGTCTGCAGGTTGGCGCACCAGGTTCAATGTAACGAAACGGAAAAATGTGATGAGAAAAAAAGAAAAGGACCGGCACTTCGTGAAGGGTGTGCGACAAGGAAAGGGAGACCGCATACGCACGCCGACGAGGTCGAGACAGGGAAGTCAAGAAACGGTCGTGCACGCGTTTTTTTATTTTGTTTTCCGCCTTGCCGTTCCTCGTTTCACTCTTTCGAAAGCGTTTGTGTGTTGTCAAAGCTTTAACAATGGAGGCCGCTGCAACTTGGCCATCGCCGCCATTTCCTTTTCGCGCCTCTCGCTCACCAACTTCTCGAACTGCACGGTTCCGGCGAGGAAGTCGTCGAGCGCGTCCAACGCCTTCTGCGGATCATCGCGATGGAAGAAGAGGTGAGACTGCAGCGCGGCGCAGCTCATCGTATTCTCTGGTATCTTCTTTGCGAACGCGCGCTGAAGAGTCACCGGCGCCTCGGGAAAAAACTTGCAGAACATCCGCTTCACCTGTGATGTGCTCATGAGGCCAATGGCAACCTTCACATCCGCGCGACCTGGTCGAATGAGGGCGGCATCGAGCTTCTCCACGTGGTTGGTCGTCATAAAAACAAGGCGACCCTCTTGCGCGCCGACGCCATCCAAGGCGTTCAAGACGCCGCTCATCGTCACGCTGCTTTCGTTTGTGAAGGCGCGATCGATGTCTTCCATGAGCACGATGGAGTTCTCCTGGGCGCTGTTCAGCAAAGTCATGAGGTTCTCGTCGGTTAACCCACGCGTGGAGAGACTTAATAAGCAAATAGGAATCCCGAGCTCACCGGCCAGCGCCATGACGAAGCTTGTCTTGCCACAACCAGGTGGACCGTGCAGCAGGTAGCCCCGGCGGTAGGGCACGCCGAGATTTTGGTAGAATTCGGTCGAGGCGAGGAAGAGTCGCACGTCTTTGAGGAGATCCTCGGCGACGCCGTCGGGGAAGATGACGGACCCGATCGGACGTCGACGACGAGGATCGCTCGGCCGCGTCCATCGCCCACCGCCATTGACATAAATGACCGTTTTTGTATTCTCCGAATGCATTTCCATCGCCTTCGCGGCTTCCATAATACGCTCCAGCGGTTTCGTGCTGAGCCCGTACGTAGTGAACTGCAGCGTCTCAAACACGTCACCGTCATAACTCCGCGCGTTCTCAGTACGTTTTCGCAGCAGCTTGAGCGGCCGACCTTCGTAAAAAAAGTAGTGCTGCACGCCGGGACACGGCGCGAAGAAGGTGCTTGTCTTCTTCTGGTCATTGTTGGAGTAGTTCACCTTGGTCTGCACAGTCGTTTGCTGCGTGCGGAACGACGACTGTGAGGCCAGCCAGCGGATCATCCAGTCGTAGGCGCTATCGGTGCTCACAATTTCCATCGACACGACGAAGCGACGACGAAACAGGGTTCGCATCAGACTCATCGCCTCGTTACCGAGCTTGCCGCCAACCGTCAAGACCCACAGACCCGCACCTGCGCTGAAGTACGGATTGCTGAGCAGCGTGCCTGCGGTTCGGACCAGGAAGTGGTCGCTGCTCTGCCATCCGTCAGGCAGCAGCGTCGCCAGCTCTAACTGGCTCACCCCTCCGCTTGGTGGGGAGGGAAGAGAGGCGTCCCCCGCCTCCGTGGGACGTGGGGTAGAGGCGGCTGCGGCTGTGACGCCGGCGCCGGAACCGGCACCACCGAACATACCGAACATGATGAAGCGCAGGCCGAAACAACCAAAAATAAAGAAAGACAAAAAAAAATTGCAGCGAAGATGAGATGTGTGTGACGGAGAGATGTCAAATCCAAGAGAGGAGGGAACAAAGCAGACTTCTGTGAAAATGAGAGGAGAAAAGAATACAGACCAGAGCGATGAGCCCAAAACGCGTCACTAGTCCTAGCGCGACAACAGCACAGACGCGACACGGAAGCCGCACGTACGTAGGTGCCACGCGAAGTGCGAATAAAAGAGTGAAGTTGACAATACGCTGGTGAGGAGGAGGAGCAGGAGAAGAGTAAGACAAGGGAACAAGAAAAAAAAAAAAGGAGAACGTGTGGCGGATGAGCGTTGGGATGTGTAGTGGTGACACCGCGTAGATTTCACACACACACACACACGCACACACGAAATTTCGATGACAGTGCGAAGGATACTATTCCACTTGCAGTTTTTTTTTCTTTTTGCTGTTCGCGGCCGGAAGCAGCCAACGTGAGTTGTCTCATGATACCGAGCGGCAGATTGTTTTTTTTTCTTTTCTTTGTTCTGTGCGGCGTACAGACGCCAATGACCCCACAGCAAACGAGCGAGGTAAACCGTTTGAGGAAGCGGAAAAAACAAGAACAAAAAAAGACCGCAAGAGCACGAGACGATATGGGTGAACACCAAAAGTGTAGGCTGGTGTGAGCCATCATAGTGCTCTCAGAGACGCACCATTCCACCAAACTAGATGCGGAGGCACCAACAGATCAAAGAAGGCGTCGTCGTCTGACGCCGTCTGGCTGATGTTATCACCTTTCCCCACACGCGAGCCCGCTGTGGCCATGAACTCGCGGCGCAGCAACAAGCCGGGCGTGAGCGTGTCCATCGTAGTTTCCTGCGGCCCGATCGCAGCTTGCGCACGCGTCACGAGCGGTGTCCCTGTCGCGTCCAAGTGTGTTAACGTGTGGCAGAGCGGCAACCATCGCAGGCTTTTGAGAGCGGTGTTGTCAGCCCGAATGCGGCGCAGCTGCGGCAGCCGACCCAGTGGACTCAAGTCGCTGAGGAGCGCACTTCGGGAGAGATCTACATCTTCGAGAGCCAGACAACCACCGATACCGACAGCTGCCACAGGTGTTGCGGCGGAGGCCTTCAGGCTCACCATGCACGTGCCCACAGCGGTCTCATCCGCGGTGTTCGCGGTCGACGTGGGAGACTGCGCGTACGCGGATGGCCACACGACACGCCGCACATCGAACCACGTCCGCGTGTGCTGCCGGTGGGAGACGTGTGTGTTTGCTTGCGGCGACAACGAAGGCGTGCGAGGACGCGTCGAATCTGGGGAAGAATGACTGCGGTGACCGGCGCGTGGTCCCATGTGCGGCACGCGCAGTGACAGCGGTGGCAGCGGTGGCCCCAGAGAGTGCAGGGCGGTGCAGCTGGCCAGCCGGAGGCGACGGAGCTGGCGAATGACACCGAGAGCCCGCACATCTGTCAGACGTGCCGAGTACGAGAGGTCCAGATCCACCAAGGAGGGGAAAAAGGTCGTCGGTGATGATGATGATATCGACGATGGCGATGACATCAACCAGCTGAGATCGCTGACGGCGCTGTGCGTCACGGCGAGCGTCTTTAGGTGCTTCAGACGCGCGAGGGCCCGCAGGTCGTTGAGGGCCGTCACGTTCACAAAGTACGCCTCCCGCAGTCGATGACACGACGCGATCCACGGCATTGCCTCGACCTTGGCTGTGTCGGAGAGAAAAAGACGCTCCAGCGTTGAGAGCGCGCCAAGGGCGGCGAAATCCGAAAGCGCGGGGCAGTCGAAGAGAACGAGCTCACGTAATCGAGGAAGTTGAAAGGCCCACGTGAGCGTCTGCAGCTGCGCGCAGCCGCGGAGGTCTAACAGACGTACGCGTGTCGCGCGCCGGAGGGCTTGATCGAGCGTCAAGTTTCCAATGCTTTCTTCCAAATACGCAATGTCAAGCACGCGGAGATACTTGTGACTGTCGACTGTCGACGCGCCACCCGCGGAGGGCGATGATCGTGTGCGCATGCGCGTGGTACATGTGGGCATGACGGTACCGGTCCCGCTCTCGCGGCTGCTGAGCGCGACCCAAGACAAACGGTGCGTGACAACAGTGCTGAGCACGTCGGCTGTAAGGTCAGGTCGCCGTGCCGCCAACTCGATCTGCATCCGTGCGTCTGCGCTTCGCTGCGCGCATGCGGCTTCTTGCCGCGCGCGATAACCACCACAGTCGACATCGACTGAGACGAGGTGTGGCAGGCGTGCGAGCGGCGTCCAGTCGGTGATGCGCACACATCCGCCCAGCTTGACGCGACGGAGCTGCGTGCAGCAGGCGATCCACGACAGGCTCCGCACATAGGTGCAGTTGGTCAGGTCAAGATGCTCCAGCTGAAAGAGCGCCCCGATCGCGTCGACTGTTCGCAAGTGGGCGCGTCCGCGGAGGCTGAGCACCACCAAGTCGGCACAATGCTGGATCCAAGAGAGATCGTCTTCGGCGCAGCGCAGCGCGTCTATGGTGTCGGCGTCACGCGGCATGGGCATCAGACGGACCGGACTGCGCCGCTCCGTGTTGGTTTCCGTGAACGTGGAGCGGCTAGCCGCCATGTGCCCGTCGCCATACGTCGACGTCACCTGTTCCGGTCGTGGTGGCAGCAGCTGGTCCGCCAGGGCATCCGCATTGAGCAAGGGGTCACGCATCGCATCCAGTCTGTCACTCGCCAACATGTGCGCGGGGGGTAGATCGAAAGAGGTGGTCAGAAGCAGCCGCCGCAGTCGCCGCAGAACACCAATGGGGTACAAGTCCACCAGCAAACCGCAATCGACGAGCACAAGCTCCTCGAGCGCGAGACCACCGCCAAGGACGCACGCCGCCTCAGACGTTGCCGCCACCACGGCCTTGGCACTGTCCAGCAACCACGTCAAACTCGACAACTCGGGCAGACACGCCGCTCGCAGTACGCGGAGGCTCCTCAAATAGGCCAGCGGACTGAGGTCCGAGACGAACTCGCAGAAGGAGATGTCCAGAACCTGCAGGTGCGGCGCAGCGGCCGTTACAACCGCCGTCGTAGTAGACGTGCGAAGCAGCCAGCGGAGGTTTTCGACACTGCTGCAGCGCCGCAGGTCCAGCACGCGGAGGTGCGAAAGCACTGTCGCACCCCATCCTCCGCCACCGTACAGGTTGAGCGCAGGACCGCCCGAGGCCCCGCGCAGCCGCGCTCTCTGCCACTCCGCGTGGCCTTCGTTCTGGACTTCCTTCGTTAGCCACGCGCAGGGCTTTGCACCGCGCAGTCGCAGCTCCTCCACTGCGAGTGGCATGACGTGTACCGTGCGAGGCCGAGTTGATCCAGGTGGGGCCAACGTCGACATCGCCGCGGCCGCGGCTGCTGTGTGTGTGGACCGGGCCATGGCGGAGAGCAGTGCTGTGGTGAGTGACGCGGGAGTTTCGTCGAAGTCGCAGGCGACCACACGCACGGCACGCCGGAACGCGCACACACCGCGACGCAGGAGGTCTCCGTCTTCGCCGTGATCAGGGGAGACGTACGCACATGCAAAAAGCAGTTCATCGCATGGGGGATCGTGACAGCACGCGGTGCGGCCAGGTGGGTGCGTGTCCGCTGTCGGAGCGGCCTGCACAGCCACGTGCGCCCCTTCCATATTCGCGTCACCCGCCAGAAGAGTCGATGCGTCATTCGCACACGTGGGGAAAAAAAGAGCGCCTAATGGGCACGTCCACGCACTCGCTTTCGGCTGCTGTCCATCAGGGCGAGAGGAGGAGGAGGACGACGGCAGAGGTGCGTGACGTGAACGGGTGGCGTCCCGACTTCCATCGTCCTCGTGCCGCGTCGTCTGTGCAGCCTCCTCATCGCATACCACAAAAAGCCCCAACGGCAACACGGAACCAACGTGCCCAGGACTGTATGCTGTCGCGCCTGCGTCCTCTGCCGAAGTCGGCGGGATGAGAGGTCGTGCCAGCCACCAGAGTGCGGCCATCAGCGCAGCGGGCGGTGATACCTTTTCGGCACTATCGTGCGCGTCTGTGCCAGGCGGCGCGAGCACGGTCACGAACAGGACGCGCACCGGCGTGTGAGCTGCGACTTCGTTTCCGTCGATCCAGCGCACGTCCGCATCAGTGGAGACGCCACCTAACAGCGAAGAGGACGACGAGGAGGATGCGCGGGAGCGTGGAAATCGCCACGGCAGTCGCTGTGGCGTGCGGCCACTGACACTGAACATACCCGTGCACACTTCAGATGCCGCGTGGTGGTGCTCAAGGTGCGCGCGTATCACCTGTGCGTGCGGCAGACGACGGCTTACCACACCTTCTCCGGGTATCCCCTCCCGTCCGAGCAGGCCGGGGACGAGTGACAGAGCAGGCGGGGCGGCCAGCCCCCCTGCACGCACTCCGCGCGCACATGAGGCTTGGCGTCGACCATGTGACCACACGAACATGTACGCGCCACGCGCGCTTGGTGAGAGCTGTGCGCTTCGCCATTGTTTTCGCACGCGACGCTGAGACAGATCCGGCTTATGCTCACCGTATGCGTTGCTGCCGTCTTCCTCGCGCTCTTCGTCTTCACTGGACGACGAGGAGGCGTAGCCGCACGGGTCCGCCCGTATACGATGGTCGCGACGCACCACACATTGAATCTGAAGACCAGGCGCCACAAAGCCCGTCAACGTGCACGACTCGACGGCAACGCGGGCAGAAGGACTGACGGCGCTAATAGCGAGTGCGGGTGGGCCGGCTGTGTAGCTCAACAGAAGCACCAAGTGAGAATGAGGCGCGTCTTCTCTCTGCATCCTTTTTTTTTTTTCGAAACTGAAGTTCGTTCTGCCGTCTCGTAGCTAGTCGGTGTGTGAGTGTGTCTGTATACGCTTGTCTGTGCGTATTCTAGCTTCTGTTCTCTCTGAATCTCTCTTTGCTATATTGACTGTTTTTTTTTTTTTTTGGTCGCGTACGTACCTAGTGGTTGGGCATGGTCTATGCACCTTTGGGACACAGAGAACGCCATTGCAGATTGTGAGAGAGAGAGAGATGAGGAGGGGAGAGGAGCCTGTGTGTGTGTGTTAAGCAAAGTCATGACATGAGGTGCCAGCCTCTCAGCGACCGTCGCACCACGCACGACTCAACAGCGAGTATCCGTCCGTGTCGAAGAAACGAGTGTCGATGCAGGCTGCGTGACAGCGTGGTGACACACGTCATCTTCCTGATCAGTTCCTGTGTCGACAGCGCACCCTTGCTTTTCATTCTTCTCCACATGCCGATACCTGAATCTTTGAGAACGCGTCCAACTCATCTTTTCTTTTTCTTTTTTCTTTTTTGACGGTATAGTTCAATTTTGTTGTAATGAGAACACGCGTGACTTTTCTCTCGTTGTTTTTCACGAAGGCGAACAAAACGGAGCCCCAAAATTAAGAAAAAACAAGAGAAGGTTGTGTGTGTGCGCACAACAAAAGAAAACAACAACAGCAATTGAGAGGAGGGAGCGAGGAGGATGAGAAGAGATCGGCTGTTTTTCTTTTTTTTTCTTTTTGTGATTTTTTGTGGGCAGTGATTTCAGCCTTTATTTTGTTCTTACAAAAAGAAAAAAAAGTAAACAAATGGAAAAAAAAAAAACAAAAAACAGACGAAGAGAGGATAAAGTGTACTGAAGAGAGAGAGAGAGAGAGAAAAAAAAAAACGAAGGAGTTAGGAACAAGAAGAACGCCGGTATGGTGAGGATTCACACCCCTTTTGCACACGAGATTACCGCGACGTGCTTCGTGGGTGGAATCACTCAAAAAAAAAAAAAAGCTTGAACAAGCATACAACCCAAAGAAGCGAAACGAAAAAAAACACCCGAACCAACAAAACGAAACGAAGAAGAATCTGCGGAAGAGGTGCAGCCTCCGGAAAAAGAAAGCAGCTGCCTTCTTGGTTTGTTTGTCGCTTTCGATTTTTCTCTCTTCGCTTGTTTGGTATTCTTAGGCAGTCTTCTCCGCACGCAGGCGCTTGGCGGCCGCGACCATGTTGATGAGAGCCGCGCGGGACTCGTCCCAGGTGCGGGTCTTGAGACCGCAATCGGGGTTGACCCACAGCTGGCGCACGGGCACGTGCTTGGCGGCCATAAGCAGGAGCTCCACCATCTTGTCCACCTCGGGGATGTTGGGGCTGTGGATATCGTACACGCCTGGGCCCACCTCGTTGGGGTAGGCGAAGCTCTCGAAGGCCTCGAGCAGCTCCATGTCGGAGCGGGACGCCTCAAGCGAAATCACATCCGCATCCATGGCGGCGATGGTCTTGATAATATCGTTGACCTCCGCGTAGCACATGTGGGTGTGGATCTGCGTCTCCGACTTGGCGACAGAGGCGGCAATGCGGAATGACTTGGCGGCCCAGTCGAGGTACGCCTCCCACTTGTGGCGCTGCAAGGGCAGACCCTCGCGAAGAGCGGGCTCATCAATCTGGATGACGCTGATGCCGCCGGCCTCGAGGTCAGCCACCTCGTCACGGAGGGCAAGGGCGAGCTGCTGGGTGACCGCCTCTCGGGAGATGTCTTCACGCGGGAACGACCAGCAGAGAATCGTCACGGGGCCCGTGAGCATGCCCTTCACGGGGCGAGGTGTGAGAGACTGCGCGTAGCTGGACCACTCCACCGTCATCGCGTTGGGGCGGCGCACGTCACCGTAGATAATCGGAGGCTTGACGCAGCGGGAGCCGTAGCTCTGCACCCAGCCGTTCAGCGTGAAGACGAAGCCCTCCATGAGCTCGCCAAAGTATTCGACCATGTCGTTACGCTCCGCCTCGCCGTGCACGAGCACGTCCAGGTCCATCTTCTCCTGCTCACGGATGGCATGCTCAATGTGCTGCTTGAGCTGCGCCCTGTACGTCGCGGCGTCGCTGCGACCCTTCTTGAAGTCCATCCGCTGTGTGCGGATCTCGGTCGTCTGCGGGAAGCTGCCGATGGTGGTCGTGGGCCACAGAGGGAGCTTGAGGTGGTCGTGCTGGACCTTGCACCGCTCCGTGAAGGGCTGCGCGCGCTTCGCATCCGCGTCGGTCAACTTGGCCACGCGCGTGCGCACGTCCTGACGCACAACGCGGTCACTGGCCTGGCGAGCCACCACCGGCGCGCTGTAGGCCGTCACCTCGGCATCGGACTTGGCGTTGAGAGCCGCGGCGAGGAGCTTCAGCTCGTCGCACTTCTGAAGGGCAAAGGCCAACCAGCTCTTGATCTCGGGATCCATGCTCGTCTCGCAGTCAAGGTCGACGGGGCTGTGGAGTAGGGAGGAGGAGGAGCCCACCCAGAGCGTGCGGCCGCTGGCGACGATGCCCTTGAGCGAGTCGTAGAGCTCCTTCAGGTTGGACTTCCAAATATTGCGACCGTTGACGACACCAGCCGAGAGCACCCATTGTGCCGGAATCGCCTTGGCAACGTCGGCGATCTTGTCATCGCCTGTGGCCACATCCACGTGGAGACCGTCGACAGGGAGGCGGGCGATAAGGGATAGGTGATGGCGGATGGAGTCGAAGTAGGTGGTCAACAGCAGCTTCGGGGCACCGACGGCGAGCTTGTGAAGCTCCGCGTACGTCTCCTCGTAGGCCGTCTTCCAGGAGTCGTCAAGTTCGAGCACCAGAGCGGGCTCGTCAATTTGAACCCACTGGATGCCCTTGGCGGCGAGCTGCTTCAGGATCTCGGCGTACACCTTGACCAGATTGGGCAGAAGGACCTTGCGGTCGAACTTCTCATCGGACTTCACCTTGCCGATGTACACGTACGACACAGGGCCGAGCAGCACAGGCTTGAGGCGGCTGGCGTCGTGGGTTGCGAGTGCCTCATCAAGCTCCTCGAAAAGCTCGCGCCATGTGAGCTGGAACTGCTGCGAGGCGGAGGTGAATTCGGGCACCATGTAGTGGTAGTTTGTGTTGAACCATTTCGTCATCTCGGCGGCGGCGGCCGGTGCACCGGACGGCGCGCGACCACGCGCAGCACGGAAGAGCGTGTCGAGAGTGACTGGGTCAGAGGGACTGCCCTGGTGACGCGCCGCCACGTTGCCGAGCATCAAGCTGGTGGTGAGCACCTGATCGTACCAGGCGAAATCGCCAACGGGGATCAGGTCAACACCACGGGAGGCCTGCTGCTCCCAATGGCGCTTGCGGAGCTCCGCACCGGTAGCGCGGAGCTCCGCCTCCGTGGCCTTGCCGTTCCAGTAGGCCTCGAGAGACTTCTTCAGCTCACGCTGAACGCCCATGCGAGGGAAACCGAGTGTGTGGCTGACGACAGTGGACATGGCTTTGTGTGACGGTAAGTTGGTGTGTGGTATGACAGAACTTGAAATCGAAAGTGTTTGTTGTTGAAAACAGATGATGATAGGTTATAGCTTTGATTGACTGGGGAGTACAGACACGAGAGAGAGAGGTGGGGGTGCGGGAAGGGCGTTATACAAGGGGAAGTTCGAAGATAGGAGACGATCGACCCACAACGAGAAGGCAGTGAACTGGTGACGATCGCTGGGCAGCCACCACACAGGGCGGTGAGAGAGACGCGTCGCTAAAGACGGCATGCGTAGACATCAGCACGTTTTTTTTTTTTTTTGCGGTGAGTTTGTGGGTCGCACAGCGGAAAAAAAAAGAAGCAAAAGAAGAAGATACCCAAGTGTGTAGCACATGAACAAAACAGGAGTGGCACACATACAAGACAATCTGCATCGCACTTATATTTGTGGCACTTGCTGGCTTGACGCCAGCGACGCTTGTTTTAATTTTTCCCCTTTTTTTTCATGTCCTCGTCAGCAGTAAACCCGACGGAGTGTGCTTCGCTGACGGCAAATGGGACACGTCAGCACAACGGGCACGTCTTCTGTGGCCCCCGAGCCGCCTGCGTAGGCGACCACACACGCCTCACACAGACAGACGTGGCCGCACACGCGGAACATCATTTCCCGCTCCGCTACAAGGCAACAAACACAAGCGGTGCCATCTGGAGGGCCACTCTCCGGTGGAGCTGAGCCGACGCTGCCACCCTCGTTTCTCATCTGGCGCGATATGCGTTCCTTCACCGCACGCGTGATCACGTACTGTTCGGTCTCTTCCTCCGGTGAGGAGTGCCAAGAGTATCCAGCGAGAAAAGCCGCGGCGGCCGCGACCGCTCCAACGAGAAGGGTACCAAAAAGGCCGACACCTCCGCCGCTCTCCTTGTTCGCCTTATCCCTTTTGTTTTTTTGTTTCGGAGACATTGCGCTGCGAGAGAAGAGTAGGCAGCAGTTTCAGCAAGGCGAGGGGCTGGGTGGGGAGGTATGAGGTGCGATGGAAAACGCTGACAAAAGCGAATAGGTAAAAAAGAAAAAAAAAAGACGAAGAAAAGATAAAACAAATTCTCAAGGACAGGCTTAACACAAAACAAATTAAGAGAATGAGTGATATGAGCGCTCGCAACGGTTTCTTTGTACTGAAGGCAGTGACACACACACACACACCAAGGGCGGAACGGTGATAACAGTGACACCAAAAGCTTGGGACAAGTACGCACACACAGACAGCATCATTTACCAAAGTAAGGTGTGTGATGGCGAAGGGGAAAAAAGCGAAGACGATCGAATCCGCATTCCGAAGAGAGAGAGAGAGAGACTCACAGGAGTAAATCAAAGACAGGAGGGAAGAACAGGTGCCGCAGATTGTGATACGCGACACAACCACATGACAGCCTGAAGCCATCGCCCGACTCGCAAAGTTCCCAGCACTGAGGGTCAAACGAGCCTTTTTTGTACTAATAATTTTTCTAGTATTTTTTTTTTGTATTGTCTGCTCGCTCACTGGATGTTTGTGTCCGCACACACACACTCTGCAGACCGATAAATTCAACGCGTGAAGAGCTACAAACAACAAGAAGGTCATGCGTAATGAGACGTGAGTGGAGAAAAGAGAAGAGAAGAACAAGGCGCGCCTCGAGTCGACTCTACGAGCAGTACACACGCCGCAGTGTCCCCGATTTCCGACACTGCGGGCATCGCAGGACGACGTCGACGTCTTCCTCCGCACGCAGACCACCAGCCGCTAGCACGACACACAGCTCACACATGCACACGTGTCCACACTCGTTGAACAACATTTCTACCGCTGCGTCACGGCAAGCACAGCATCCTCGCAGAGTCATCTGCGACGCATCACGCGAATTCTCTTCCACTCCACGACACCGTAGACCCTCCGAGGCTATCAAATCAGAAGCCGGCGTGGCGCGTTCGCTCAGGAGCCTCTGCTTGGTTTGTGCGGTAATCTGATAATGCTGACTTTTGGGCTTCTCCGTCGTGTGCAGTCCTCTGAGGGATGATGCGTCACGTGTGTCGGTCTCAGCGTCAAGCGCGGCCTCTGCGTTGTAGCCCAAGTAGAAGAGACAGGCGAGCAGGATAGCGCCGACACAGAGCTTCACAGCGGTGTCCATCACAGCGGTATCACAATGCGCTGACCCAAGTGAGTTCGAGAGAGAGAGAGAGAGCTTAAAAGTAGAAATGATGAAAAAGAAAAGGAGAAATTGTGTGAGAGAAGTGCCAAAGAAACAAAAGAGGTGATGATGAAATAAAGTGAAAAGACAAGCGTGCACGAACAGGCGAAACAAAATGAAATGAGTGAGCACGTGAGGAACAACAAAATGAGGACAGCGCTGTCCATTTCGGCAGGTTTAGCATAAAGAGAGAGAGAGAAAAGAAGCATCGATGATGGAAGAGTCCCGCCTTTCCTGAGGTCGTGCCATGCGTGTCCGTTGACCCATCTGCGTGGGAGAACGCGCGGCCTTAAGTCTGTGTTGCCGCCGAACAGCATTTGAGCAAAAGAAATAATAAGGCAGACATGTGTGCGCCGAACATCACAAGCAGTTAAGTGGCTTGCTGGAAACCCCCTTTTTTTCTGTGTGTGTGGCGGTGCGAATCAGGTGTGGCTGGGGAAATGCCAGAGACGTTATGAGACACAGGAGGTATCGAATACCAACCTTGTTGCCTTGCTTCGCTTCGTTTCCATCTCGCCTTGGTCTTGTAGTGACAGTGACTGTCAGCCACCAAAAAAAAAAAAAAAGAAAAGAAAAAACCCAGCAAATGGAGAGGAGACGAGAACGGCGTGGATATCAAAGTGAGCGATGAGAGAGCGGCGAAGAAAACAAAAAACGAAGAGAAAAGAAACTTCCCTGTTTAGGTCAAAAATTTCCTACATCTGCTTCTTCACTACAGATGTACGCGACGCGACTGCCAACGGCGGCGGCACCCCTCGACCTTGAGGCGATTTCCACGGCACCGATGTCGAGGCACGCGCCGGCGAGACCGCTGCATGATCAAGTGTGCCCGCTGTGCGCGCGGTCCGCCGGGCGGCTGACACGTCGTTGGTGCACACGAGGGCAGAGGTACTCTTGGACGGCGTGGTGCCCGCGTCATCCTTCTGCCTGTTGTGACGGTATTGATACGTGTCGTCGTCACCAAGACGACGTGCCTTCTGTGCGGGAGAGCGGCTCGTTGACGCGACACGATGTGCGGATCGTGCACGCTCGCGTTTGGGACTTCTGTGTTCTGGCACGGGCCAGGACGGCGCCGACGCTGGTTGTGGTGACGCGGTGCGACTTGAGAGAATCACCAAGAAGAGGTCATTCGCCTTTACAAAAGGTGCGACAGCCGAGATGGACGATCGTGCGTTGTGCACAGACGAAGCAGAGGCCACGCCTGCCGATGGTGATGACGACGTCGCGACCCAGCCAGAGTGGACGTGCTTGAGTTGAACATGGGCAGATGGAAAACCCAGCCTGCGCGCGACCTGACCGACAAAATCGTCGGGGGTATCGCGCACCAAGCTGACTGTTGCGTCCCAGACGTAACCCGAGAGCGTGCTCAAACGCAGTGTCACCGACGGCCTCTTGACACGCGCGTCTTCCTCCTCGCCAACCTTGGGTCCTTCGCCACCGGCTGCGGTTGTGCATGCGATCGCCGTTGTACTCTCGTCTGTGCAGCTCTTCCCACGGCCGTTTGACTCTTGGCGTGTGAGGGTTAGCGTCGGTGCGCGCGGTGATCGTCCACCTGCAGCATCAGCTCGCTTCTCCGTTTCCAAGCCATCCTGTAGCGAGGAGGAGGGTGCCCGTCCGCGCCCCGACGCGGGCACTTGTGGCGAGCGGCCCGCGGACAGGGCGATGCCCGGCGGTGGTGTCCACGTGCCTGATCGCTCACGTGTTGGCGCGTGTTGTGGCGTGTGCGGTTGATAGTAGATAGCCAGCACTGGTGACGCCCCGCGCGTGAACGGACCGTGTAGAGCGGGCGATGGCGCACAGGTCGCCTCGAGCATGCCCGTTCTTCGCACATCTTCCGCTCGGGGCGATGCGACCACGGCTTGCGGTGCACGCGGTGCGGGTGAGCAGTCCAGAGCAACCTCCGGACCGCCGCGTGACGTACATGACCGCGGTGGTGTGTGCAAAGACGCACCAACACTGCTGCGCGCGTCCCCTCGTGGCGATAGCGCGCAGCGCAGTTCCCGTCCGGATGGCGAGGACGCGGGTGGTGGCGTGCAGACACGCGTTGGGTGTGATGCGCGCGGCTGACGCGGCCAGGATGGTTCTGTGGAACCTCCGCTTCGACTGTCGAGATCCTCGCGCACACTGGCGCGATCAACAACAACTGTGGACAGTGACCGCCGCTGCTCTTCGTCTCTGTACGCGCGCGTCGGGCCTGTCGTCGTCCATGTTGTTGGCGGTGGTGGTGTTCGTGTGCCTTGTGCAGCGCGCCCCTCCTCAGCACGCCACCCACTCGAGTACGTCGTCGTCGCAAAGAAGTGTGCGGGATCGGCTGCACGCTGACGCGGCGGCGTCGCGCCGCGTCCACTGCGTCGCATGGCCTCGGCAGGTGCCTTGCCTTCCCGATAATCGCCACTGATCTTGTCATCATCATCGCCTTTGCCCACGTGCGAGTCGACTCGCTCTTCCATGTCCTTGTCGTGTGCGCCGCCTTCCGCGAGTCGCGCGCGGTACTCGGCAGTGGAGGCCGTCGGGGTTGGAACACGGGTGAGTGTCGTGACAGCCTGTGCGGAATCACCGTTCATCGTGTCCCGTCTGTTTGCCAGCGATGACGTTCGCGTGCTGCTGTTGTTGTTGTGCGCACGACTATCTTTGCTGGCGTGTTGGGCGCTGAGCTGCCGTTTGAATGCGGCCAGGTTGGAGAGCGTGAGCGGCACCGTCACCACACGGTCGCTTCTGCAATCCACAGTCTCTTTTGTGTCCATGTGTACTCGCGCGCCTGTGTGTACGTACGCAGCAAGAAACAGAGAGAGGGAGAGATGACGGATCCGTCGTGTGCTTATCAATCTGTATACGTGTGTCTATGAGCGTGTGTAGTAGGGGCACAACCGTTCACGCGCCGCAACGAGTGCGCGATCTGAGTCGTTCAATTTTTTTTTTTTCGAATTGGTTCTATGCGATCACTGAGAAAGAGGGGACTGTGTGTATGCGCGTATTGATACAAGTTTACTCTGTACTCCTTCACGCGACAATTGTTTGTCGCGTTCAACGCCACGTGGGTGGAGCCAATAAATAAATAGATAAATGAATAAAGCGATAAACGAAGGAGAGAGAGAGAGAGCCGAAGAGGATACGGATGAACTTGAAAAAGTCTCAAGGAACGAGAGCAGCGCCAGCGATAGCAGCGCTGACTACGTGATAGCGTTGCCGCACAGCGGTTGTTTCGCCACTCAGCCAGGGTACTCGAGGGACGAGGCGAAAAGCGAAGAGCACGCGCGCGAGAGAAAGGTCAGAGAACACACTCCACTCCACGCACTGCACACGGCCGAAAACGACACTCTCTTCTTCTTTTCGTTTGCTGTGCTCCGTGGTCCGCCCAGTCGCCGCGATTCAACAAGACCCGGATGACTATCCATCTTCTTTTTTTTTGTTTTCAAGATTTCGTCTTGTATGCATCGCTCTCAATGAAAAGAAGGAAAAAGACAACGAAAAAGAAAAGAGCACTCGCTAATCGGACGCCTGCTGAGAGGCGCCTGGCGTGATCGTTGAGAACGACTCCTATTTGGTTAGCGTATTGTTCGTTGTCTTTTCAGAGACAAGAGTGCCCAACAACAACAACATTAGCGCACGATGGAGAGAGAAGCGAAACATAAGAAAAAATGAAGGAAAAGTACACAACAGAAGGGAAGAAGAAGTTGTCTGGCAGCTTCTCTGTGGACCGCGACAATGCGCGGAGTGGGTCAGCAAGAAAAGGCAAAAAGGCGCCAAGGAGCATGAAGGGGGAGCTCACCATAACGCGGACCAGCGGGGGCGTTGAGAAGAGAAGAAGGGGTGGCGGTGGTATAGAAAAAAAGATATCTCGCTGTCATGGGAAGTGTGGGGAAAAAAAAACACAAACAAACAAACACAAACAAACAAGAGAGAGAGAGAGCGAGAGGACAAAAACGACAAAAAGGTCAGCACGCGCACGGCCACGTCACAGATATGCGCACATTCACTCGCAGACAGTGGAGAACATGCCTTGGTGCGAAACGAGAAGAGAGTAAGGAGGACTGAGTTCGCTGTCCGATTGGCTTCGTCCTTTGCTTGCTTGTCGTCGTCTTGGAAGTGACAGACAGCGAGAGCGAGAGAGCGAGAGCGAACAACTCTCCAAACGATGTGTATAAAACGCGAGCTGCACGATGGCGGTGGTCTCAACAACGGAACAAGTTTGACGAAGGGAACGGGAAAAAGAAAACGGAAGAATGAGTGCATGGGAGGGAAGGGTAACGGGGATGTTTTCAACCTTAGAAAAAGGTATTGAGATATATAGAGAGCTCAATGAGGTTTAAAGGATCAAAAGAAACAAACAAACAAAGAAGAACACACACACACACACACACACGACCACAGGAAAAAAGGAGAGGAGAGCGACAATACCAAGAGGTGACAGTCTGCTCATCTTCTCTTAGACGTCCGAGAGATTGCCACTGCTTGACAAACGCGTCGGCGCGGCGGTGCCCGTGAACACAGTCAGCGATTGAAGTGGCCTAAACTCGACGTTGCTTTGGCGGTCCTGCGCGTTTACCGACACGTGCTCCACCAGTGGTTCGTCTTCTTCGGTCGATTCCTGTCGGCCGGGGGCTACCTCGTGCGCTTCCGCGGGCGTGGGATTCACGTCCTTGGGCTTTGGCGGCACCACGTGACCGAAATCATCGAGCTCATCACACACGCGTGCGGCCGGGATGAGCACGAAGATGAACGGGTACGTGAGCAGCGGCGCGCACAAGTGACAAACGACGATGAGCATCGGCAGGTTGTTGAAATTACACGGCAGCTCAGACTTAATTGGGAAGACGGTCGACATGAGCACCACGCCGAGCTCCGACGCCATTGTGGCCCCCAAGTTGGAGGTCGCGGCTAACACCGAGTACACAATTGCCTCCGACCCACGCGGACAGAGGCGTGAGAGCAGGATAACCATCGGCATCCAATTGAGGTAGTAGGCGACGTTGTACACCACAGCATCACCCCACATGTACATGAAGTGATCAGGAATACCAATGTACATGTTCCACCGCTTCACGATGAGAAGATCGAAGATGGAGCCCACAATCTCCGCTGTCGTCGTAATGCAAAACGTGAGGCGGTAGCTGCGCTTCGAGAAAATGTACGCGAACGCCGTCACACCGGCGACGCCAGCGATGTTACCAACCACCGACGAAAACGCGTTGTAAAAGAAGTACGAGAAGTGTGGACCGTTTGGGACGCACGCGTCCTCGCTCAGATAGAAGTTATTTAGCGGCGCGTTGATTTGAATATAGAACATTGTCTGCAGAAAGGAGAAGAGGCTCGCCTTGGCCACGACGAACGGCAGCGCCCAGAAGGAGATACCCGTCAGACCCACGCTGATGCTCAAGCAGGAGAAGAGGATCGGGTACGTGCCGAAGAGCGTGGTCACCACGGCGAGTGCGACGACACACACGGACATGACGACCGCGTAAATGGTGACCCGGTAGTTGCGGACCATCACTTCCTTGTTGACCGTCGCGAACCCGCCGCAGAGCGTAACCATGTTCCGGCGCACCTCCTCCTCAATTTCCGCATCGGTCAGCGGAGCATTGGCCGCGCACGCGGGGGACCCGCCCTGGCTGCCGCCTTCGTGGAGGTCGGGAAGCGCGTGCGAAAGGCCGACGAGATCGTCATCTTGGTCGCAGACATCACCGGTAGAGGGGAGCTGGTCTGCGGTGACCGTGTTGGCAGTGAAGCTCAACAACAGCGCTTCGTTTTTACGGGCGGCGGCCGCCTCGACGTCTTCGCCGCTGTCCTGGCGCTTCGCCGCTTCCTCGGCCTCCCTCTCGGCCTCAATCTCACGCATCACCTTGTAGTCCGCCACGCGTTCCACTATGTTCTTTTCCTCACAGAACCAGTTCATGATGAAGATCGGTGACGTCAAGGCCATAAACGCACCTGCAACATACGCGCCCAGGCGCGCGTGGCTACCGTCGGACAGGGTGCCTTGGATGAAGGCGCCGATGATGCCACCGATGTTCAACATCCACCACACGGTCGACAGCAGCAGCGGCCCCGCCTCTGGCACGCGACGGATTAACCGGCTGTACGCGCCTTCGGAGAGAATATCCAAGTTCGCCATGCACATACCCGCCAAGAAGGTCAGGGCGGCGGCGATGGGGCCGCTGCTTTTCTTGGCCGGCAGAAGGCCGTAGCCGAAGCAGCACAACGCACCGAGGAGCGTCGACGTCAGCATGTACCAGCGCTTCTTGTACCCGCCGATCGGCAAACTGTCGGAGATGAGCGCCATGAGTGGCTTGATGTTCCATCCCATCATGGCCACACTCGAGTACCGCTGGTACACCACCGTTGTGGACTGAAACCGGCCGACGAACATCGGCTGATAGGAGTATTGAATCACGTTGTTGGCGATGCCCTTGCTGAACAACTCAGAGATGTCCAGACCCAAAATGAACTTGGGCCCGTAGGCGGTGATGGCAGGGCCAAAGATCGGGATCTTCTCGATACAACGAAGCCTGCCGCCGCACACGGTGTAGAGGCGACGCGCTCCATCATGCATGAGCGGGGCGGTCTCCTGGGTCTCCGACGCCGCCGTATCCATGTCTAGGATACCGGAAGAGGGAGAGCGTACCTCCAGATCATGCGCATTCGTGTCAAGAAGCTCACGCGACATGTCTGCAAATGCCAGATGCTGTTCCCTTTTTGCTTTCTCTTCAGCAAGCTAAGGACAAGGAGTGTGAGTGTGTGTGTGTCTGACTGTGTGTGTGTGTGTCTGTTATGTTATTAGGAAGGCAAGATTGAAGCTAAGCGTTGTTCTCTTCTCTCTCTCTGTTGAAGAATGAGTACGTCTCGATTCAACAACAAAAAAAAAATACCACCACAGAGAGAACAAGAAAAGAAGGAGCGAGAGGAAGCGCGACGAGAAGAGTAAAATGTGAGGAGACACACACATATGCGTTTGCATTCACTATACGTTGCTTATTTTTTTTTTCCTTTGACGCGGCGTCCACATGTGGTCTCTGTCCATGTGATGCGCGCACACACACGGACACAGACAAGGAGACCGGCAGGCATACTGCTCTCCAACCGGCGTCGCTGTGCCCACTATCCGAGTCGATCGAGTGGGGAAGAGTTCGTGCACATCACATGCGAATTGATCATCGCGCCTCCAGTCTCCGGCGAGCATCTATTCAGTTTTCTTTTTTTTTTTTGTTGTTTCGTTTTGTGAGAAGACATTAGAAAGGAGCGGTGGACGTAATAATAATAAAAAAGAAAGAAAAAGCGAGTATCGCGCTTGTTCGGTCATCGCGCAGTCTCTCCGTTCATCCTCGCCGCTCGCTGCTCGCCGTTCGTTTTTTTTTTTTTCGCGCAGATGGAGAGAGAGAGAGAAGGAGCGATGGAGGCGCGCAGACACACTACTTGTGCATGTCCTTTAGCACCTCCACCCAGAAGACGACGAGCTCCGCACCGGGATCCGGCGCACCAATCTCCTTACCTCCCATGTATCGACTACGTCCAAACTTAGCGGGCAGCTGCGCCGTCGCCAAGGCCGCTTGACGCCCATCGGCCACGCACGCCTCTAGCAGCGCCGTCATCGTCGTCGCCGACTGCACCTTCGCACTCTCACGCAGACCTTCAAGCACATCGACCATCGTGCGGTCACCCTTGTGTGCGCCACCGAGCTCCTGCACCGCCGTACTCGCCGCTGCGAGGGCGGCCTTCACGGCGTCTGTGCTCGACTGTCCGCTCTTGATGGCTTTATGCGCAGCAACGCCACCGGCAAGCAGCAGCGCGCCGTACAGCGGTCCCGACGTACCGGCGCACGCGTCGGCGACAGCCTTCGAGATGAGGGCGAAGGTCCTGGCCACATCGCGTTCCCACGGCAGATATGGTGCCAGCGCGAGCACCGCTTCAGACGCGCGATGCACTCCACTACCAAGGTCACCATCCCCCACCGCGGCGTCAAGGGCGTTGAAGTGAGCCTCGGACGCGTGCAGCTTCTCGAACAAACCGGTAACGGCGGCTCGCAGTGCGCTCTTTTCAGTTTCCGGCGACGTCCGTCCGCGCTGCTGCATGTCAGCCTGCGCCATCTCCAAGGCCGTCTGCGGACCCTTCAAACCCGACGACGTGGGGGACATCACACTCGAGGACCGCGGGGCGTGGAACTCCATCAGCGGCTGTTGTAGTGCTTTGGTGTGCTGAATGAACTCCAGGTCGTTCTCATCCTCGAGGTCGAGCAGGGTGACGGAGAAGCCGTGCATGTCGAGGGCCGTCATGTGCCGACCAACGTTGACGCCCACAATGGTGAGGTTGTGCTCTGCCACGGCCGCGATGAGGTGATACGCGAGGACATTCATTTCCATATCCGTTGTCCCGCCGAGGTTGTTGATGAGAAGCACAACCTTTGTGTGTGCGGCGATCGGCGGCACTGTCGGGTACGTGAAGTCGCCGCACGCGCTCGCCCGCTTCTCCGCGGTGCCGAGTAGGATGCCGACCAGCTCGTCCGAGAGAGCCTTGGCGCCAGCATAGGGCTTCTGCACGAGGCCCTTCTCGCCGTGGATGCCCAGGCCGATTTCGACTGTGCCGTACGGCAGCACAGACGTCGGCGGGCAGCCGGGTAAGCTGCAGGAGGAGAGCGACGCACCAATCGTACGCATATGGCTACCCGAGACGCGCTGTGCGAGAGCCTTGAGCTGCATCAGTGTTAGACCCTTGGCCGCGGCGGCACCGAGGATTTTGTACAGCAAGCAGCAGCCTGCAACACCACGCCGGCGGGATATGTCCTGTGTGCCGAAAATAACATCGTCCGCGGCGAGCACCGTTTCGACGCGCAGACCTCGCTCCCTCGCTTGGCGCACGGCGTACTCGAAGTTGAGCACATCACCGGCGTAGTTTTTGATGATAACAAGGATACCGGCGCCGTCCTTCCCGCCCTGCACGTGTGCGAGGTAGTCGATCGCGGCGCTCACGTGCGCCGTGGGCGGTGAGGCGTAGACGCTTCCGCAGACGGCCGCGCTCAGCCATCCTCGCGCGACGAAGCTCGCGTGCGCTGGTTCGTGTCCGCTGCCGCCGCCACACACCAACAACACCTTGGTGGGATCGGGGCTGGTGGCCACAATGACATTTGTGTTGGGAATACACTGTACCTTGCTGTTGTAGGTGCACAGACCATGCGATGAGGCGTCGACGGCTTTCGTAACGTCTGTGTCGAAAAATTTAATGACAGGCTCTGCAGACATATCTTGATGTGCTCACTGTGTGCTCACTTTGTTGTTGTTGTTGTGTGTTTGATAGACGTGTGTATGCGTCTTTGTGACTGGGTCGTTTTGTGCGCTGCGCGCCTCACACTGCGTGTCAACGTGAAAAATTAAAGGTAAACAGATTGAAGAATGAAAAAAAAAAAAGAATGAAGAGGGAAAAGAGAAGCGATATCACAGGAAATAGTAACCGCCGTTGAAAAACGTTTTTTTTTTTGGTGTTGTTGTTGTTGTTGTGAAGATCTGCGAAGCCAAAGAGGACGCGGAAGGACGATGAACCATGACCGAAAAACAACAACAAAGAAATGTGGTGTCAAGTAAGGACAGTAAGAGACAGGAAATTTGAGTGAGACACTTGTATACCTCCTTCCGCTGCATCTGTGCGGATAGCTGAGACAGGTGATGCCAAACGCGCCCCTGCTTCGTTGTGAAAAAGGGGTTGGCACGAGTGTGTGTGTGTGTGTTTTTCTCCCTGGCAATGCCTCGCATTCGGGTGTTCATCAGGGCGACCTGTGCATCACGCACCAGTCCACGTCCTCTGTGAACCGCGGAGCGCCATTCCACACACACACACACACAATCCGAGTAAGATGGACAGAGAGAGAGAGAGAGAGCCCCCTCGAGCCAATTAATTTCTTTCCGCGTGTACTTTTTATTCTCGTGTGGCATCTGGGAAGACGAGAGTATGAGGGAAAAGATACGTCAATGAGAGAGAGCGAGGACCAGGAGAAGAAGAAGTAAAAGAAGAGGGAACGATATCAAGGAAGTGAGATGCGAAGAAGAAAACGATGACAACAGTAAGAAAACAAAAACAAACAAACAAACAAAAAACACTGTCAATCAAATAAAAAGGTTGAGAAAAATATGAGCGGATATGTACACCCCCCACATCATGGACGCGAATCCATCTTTGATTACCGCGAGTGTGCGGCGACGTGATCCCACCATGGCGTGCGGTATTTCCGTTCTTGCCGGTCTCCTTCGCGGTTTCGATTTCTCTTTTATTTTCCAACAAGCTCCGCTATTCGGCTCCTTGAAGCCAGCTGCCCTTCACACTCTTTTTCTCCTCGCTCTTAACTCAGTATCGACAGCACTACAATCTCACCTCTCTCTGCGCTCAGATGGTCATCTTCCTTCTTTTTTTTTTCTGTTCTTCACGTTGTACGATACGCGTCTGCATCCGTCTCGTGACGCGACAGTGCTTCGACGAAATAGACCGTATTGATTTTGAACACTGTGTGTAGGTGTGCTGGGAAGTTTTTGTTTTCCCGCTGTGAAGGAGAGGAAACGGAAAAATAGTAAAGTATAGGGGGAGTGAAATTTGAATCAAACCCCGTATTTCAACAACAACGAAAAAGAAAGGAGCTTTTTTTTTTCGTTGAGAGGATATAAAATCGGCGAGGCCGACGCGGAAGGGAAAAAGGTGAGGGTCAAGGTAAAACAAGAGCCACGCGAAAGGCGCTTCACAACAAATCGCATTATTTACAACAGAGATGCGCACTTGATTGTGGGGTAAAGAACAACAACAAAACAAAACAACACGATAAAACATGAGGTAAAAACGTAAAAAAGGAAAAAAAAAGTAAAACAGTGCACGAATAAGTGGTTGGATGGAGAGAGACGGCAATAAGAAAATGACGGAACAAAAACAAAACAAAAAAAACACACAAAAAGGTAAGATTGCGAAAATTGAAAAGAACAACAATCACAACAACAACAACAAAAAAAAAAAAATGCGGTCTCCCTCACAGCCTTTGCAGAGAAATAAAAATGAGACCAAAGAGATGAAAAAAGAAAAGAAAAAAGAAAAGAAGAGGATTTTTTTTCTTCAAAGTAAGTCATGCAATTTAATAAAACCAGAAAAGAATGCTAAATGGTTAAGTCTAACAGACAAAAGAAAATCAAAAAGTTGAGAGAGGAGTGACAACTTCTTTTCCTTGACGTCTGTTAGATTTTTTTATTATTGTGTTGTGGTAGCAGGCGACTCGAACGCACACACCCACACACACACATGCACGATCGCTTTGTGCTGCGCTTCTGTGTCGCAAGTTTTGGCGCGTGTTCGTGTCAAGAGAGAGAGAGAGTCAACAACACAGATACAGGAACACAACGTTGTATAGCGCGCAGACGCACAGGCCACTCTACCGGACACATGAACAACACTTTTTTTTTCTTTTGCTAAGTCACAACTTCGAAACGAAGAGGTTGTCATGGCTGTGCACAGCGTTTACCGCGTGTCGAAAGACCGTTAACGTGAGCGGGCGCTTTTTTTTTCTCCATCAGTATTTCTTGTTGAGACTTTCTTTACTTCTTTGTAAGTTCCAATATTTTTCTGTTTGACGTGTGCCGTGGAGTTGCTCAGTAGCTCCATTTTTGTTTGTCTTATGTGGGCGCGTTACTTTTCTTCAGAGCTGTCGTTGACGGGCTCTTCCCTCTTGATCTGACGCTCCACGGCCGTCTGGTCGAGCTTGGCGTCCACGATGATCTCCTCCTTAATGGCCTTACCGTCCACATCGAGATCATCGCAGATGCGGGCGCTGGGAATGAGAAGAGTGAGCGGAATGACCAACAGAGGCAGACAGATGTGCCCAACAAACAGCAGCCACGGGATGTTGTCGAAGTCGCATGGCGTGCTTTCCGAGTCGATGGTCCAACCGTACTCCATGATGATCGCGCCAACAGCCGAAGATGTGGACTGACCAAGGTTTGAAAAACCAGCCATGAGCGCGTACACGACAGACTCCGAGCCGCGCGGGCACAAGCGGGACAGCAGCACCACCATTGGCATCCACGCCAACATGTAGCACACCTGGTAGACGATGGCGTCACCGAGGATGTACATGGCGTGGTAAGGAATACCAATGTACAGGTTCCAGTGCTTGACCATGATGATGTCAAAGATGGAGGCGAGGATCTGCACAAGCGTCGTGATAATGAAGGTCAGGCGATAGCTGTGACGGGCGAAGATGTAGTTGAACGCGGACACACCAGCGAGGCCAGCCACGTTTCCGATGACGGCGGAGACGGTGTTATAGAACGTGTAGCTGAAGTGCGGACCATCAGGGGCACACATCTCGTCGGCCATGTAGTACGTATCCGTCGCACCTGGCAGCTGGAGGTACACAACCATCTGGAGATACCCGAATACGTTCGCCTTCGCAATGACAAGCGGGAGGGCCCAGAAGGACGTGATGCAGCACACCACGGAGACGATCACACAGATGATCAAAAGACCAAGTGTGTCAGCAAGAATGTTGCCACAGGTCATGATCACCACGGCGCACGTCATGACGATGCTGTAGACGAAGATACGCCAGTTACGCACGGCCACCTCCTTGTTGAACTCGAACACGCCACAGAGGCACGGGACGGGCTCCGGCAGCTCCACACCGGCGTCGTCCGCGTCCTCGTTAATGTCGTCGTCGAGCGCGTCCTCCGCGGGCTCCACGGAGTATTCGTTCTCCGGGTGCAGGTCCTTCACCGGTTCATCGACAAGACCAAGGCGCTCTCGCTCCTTCTTCGCTTCGTTGTAGAGAAATACGGCGTCGTCATTACGCTCCAGACGGTTCTTTCGCTCCTCATACCAGTTAAACAGGAAGATGATGCCAGTGATGAACTGGAGACCGGCCGAGATGTACACACCGACCTGCATCAAGTTCGCGTCGGACAGAGGACCCTGGATGCCACTTGCGATGATCGCACCAAGCATGATCCACACCCAAATCCACGACACCAGCGCAGGGCCGTTCTTGGGATGGGCACGCATCATACGGCTGTAGTGACCTTCGGAGAGAATGTCCACGTTTGCCTTGCCGTAGGAGCAGAGGAAGACAAAGGCTGCCGCCGTATTCGCAGAGCTGGGCTTTGCCGGGAGTAAGCCGTAGACCAGCGCGAAAACAGCGCCGATGATACACGAGATGAACATGTACCAGCGCTTCGTGTAACCGAAACACGCGAACGCATCGCACAGCATCGCCGTGAGGGCCTTGATGGACCAACCCATCGTCGAAATATTGGCCAGACGCTGGTAGCGCGTCGCGTTGATGCCAAAGCGCTTCACGAACATGGCGAATCGGGCGTACGAGATCATCTGATCCGCGATGCCCTTGCAGAGGAAGTAGCACAGGCCGAGGGAAATCGTCGGTTTCGGACCAAATGCACGGCACGCCTGCCCGAAAATGGGAATCTTCTCAATCCAAGGGCAGGCGCCGAAAAGCACCTGCGACTGAGGGTGGATGTAGTCTGTGTCGACATCGTCGGTGGCAGCAAGAACAGGTGCATCGTCGCCGCTGTAGCCATGGGACGCCGGCGAGCGGGAGTCTTGAGCGGGGTGCTCCTCAAGCGGGGTCGCCATGGCTTTCTTTGTCTGTTCTTCTTATCGATGCGCCGCGGCGAGTGTGCGAGAAATAAAGGGGAGGTAAGAAACGTACGATCAGAGCTTTCGAAAGGGGGAAAAAAAGGAGGGTGAAAAATATGTTCGCTAGTCAAGTTGAGTAGTCTGTGAAGGAAAAACAAACAAACAAACGAACCAGGATGGAAGCGAGAGCGAGAGAGGGAGGGAGAGAAAAGAAAAAAGGAAGGCTGTACTTACTTTATGATATGATGGTGCGATTGGAAAAAGGAAGACGGTGCCCGCGCCATTTGAGGCGCTGCACCTCAGAGGCCGATAAAAACACGGACATGACATCCACACAGTGACGTTGTGACCGCACTTGACGACGCTCTCGCTCACCGAACGCGTCGTTGTTCTTCTCTCCCGCCGCCTTTTTTTTTTTGCTTTTGTGTTAAAGCTCTGGTGTGTGCGTTTGCATAAAGAAGGCGAGTAGGGGGAGAGCGAAACAAGAAGAACAAAACAAAACAAAGGAAGAAAGAAAAAACAAAAAGAAGAGAGCATTATACACCAGAGACTAGGGATGACCCGAAGAGTTCATTTATTTATTTATTTTGTGCAGATAGATATCTTTTACGCACAAGAAGACTAATCGGCCAGATTATTTTTGTTTTCCCTCGCTGCTCTTTTTCCTTTTTTTTTTTTTGTGTTCCTCTTAGCACTTCAGTGCCGCATCGGTGTACAATAGAAATCAGCCAAGTTCATCTATCTCGCCTTCACAAGTTTCGATTCCATTTTCGTTGTGCGCCGCTATCCATTTGTCATCTGTTCCTTCGCTTGTGATTCAATTGAGCGTTTTTTTTTTCCTTCTTGTCCAGAGAGAAACGCGACTAACAACCTGTCCTGAGACTTAAAAAACAAAAAACAACAACAAATTGAAAACACAAACGCCAGAAAACAATGACTGCCTACCAATAGTTGGCCGATGACGAACGCGTATAAGTGTATGTTTGTGCTTGTGTAGCTCTCAAAAACAAAAATAGGAACACCAACGAGGATAGGTGACAGAGTGCCGCTGACCGAGCACAACACGGATCGGGGGCGAAGCAAACAGAAACAGCCACAACAACCGACCACTTCCCTCCTTCCAAGAGGCACGTGTCATCCGAAGAGCCATGTGAGGACACACCAACCACACCACGTTCTGCGCACTTATTATTATTATTATTTTTTTTTTTGTTCCCTCGCCCAGCAGAGTGTGTACGACGAATGAACCGATGTACACCAACGCAGACTCGACAAACAAACAAACAAACAAACATCAACGAGAAGAGGAAACGACGAATGAAGGGCAATTACAACAGGAGAGAGAGAGATGAACAAGCGACAGTCTTTCTGATTATGAAGATGATTTTATTCCCGTGTCCTGCAGATGTGTCACATGAGCGTTTTTTTTTTCCCGCCATGATGCGCTTCTGCGGAGACCGCGTGTGGGCGTATGGATGAGAACAAACAGGCCACCCGCACCGTCTCCGATGCGATTCGGACAACAGAAGACGTGAAGAAAAAAAAAAAAGGAGGAGTTGAGGTTGAGAACAACAAGAAAAGACGAAAAAAAAAAAAAGAAGTGTCTTGAAAACAACAAAGATAGAAATAAAACACTGCGCTGACAAATATGTCACATGATAGTAGCTCATCATCAAACGACACAAAAGAAAGGTAAAACATAAAGAAAAGGAGAGGAAACAAGTATCACTGACAATTAGCAGTTGATTGTTAAACTCTCCGGGCTCCCTCGATGCGCGCCGCACAGATCGCCATGTGATGACCGAATCGACAAGCAGACGAAAAGGAGAGAAGGAGAGAGAGATTGCAATAAGCTCCATGAACTCAACGGAAACAGCCACATCGTACGTGAAGGGGGGAGGGGAGAAGACCACATGTTAAACAACCAAACAAACAACAACAAAAAAGCATGTCGGTCCCTTCGTTCGCGCTTCACATGCATATGTTGGCCTATCCGTGTGAGAGGAGCTGTCACGTCTCCTCATCGTCTGAGCGTGGCGGAGGACAAAGCGAGTTGTGGCGAGGCGTGGAGAGCAGGAGGGAGATGATAACAAAGAGGTTGAGAAACGGCGGAAGAAACAAACCAAAAACAAAAAATGGCAAGAGAACTAATTCCTCACAACTTTTTTTTTTTTGAAACCGGTGGTGCACGAACAAAGAAAAACGCATACAAAGGTAGGGACGCGTATCGCCCTACAGCTGCCGTTCACGTTTCGGCACCAGGTCGCTTCTAGAGTGATGATTTGATAGCCACTCACCGTTGACTGCGGACGCGATCGCGCGCTCGCCACTGCTTCTCCTCTCTCTCTCTCGTGTATGTGTGTGTGTGCTTATGCATCGCTAACAACAAGACGAAAAGAAAGAAGAGGAAGTGAGCGAACGAAAAAAAAAAAAAAAAGAAACACGCGCGACGATCATCGAGTCCAAGGTGAGGGCTCCTCAGCACATCTGTCGCGTGAGCGAGTAAATGTGCAGAGGAAGAATCGACAAACCAGAAGAGGAGAGGAGAAGCGTGAAAAGAAGAAGACCCCTATTTAGGGAAGAGATGAGGGAAAAGAGAAAAAGAAACACTCTTGAACCACACAAAGATAGTTAAGTAGCGGAAGAGTGGGTCATTCTGTTCTTCACTGAAGTGTTTTTGATAAGTGGACAAACAAAACAAAAATGACAACCTCCTCGCACAACATACGGATTCTTTGCTGGTCAGAAAAGGGAGAGAAAAAGAGACGCAGTGAGCACCTGTACGATGCGTCTTTTCGCACTATTTCCGAGCCGTGCGCTCAGTCTCGCGACTGCTACCGAGCTTCTCCTCCACGTACGGCTCCTGACGCTCAACCTGGGCAGCCGTGGCCGCCACCGGCTCCTCCTCGGCCGGCTTAATGACGCGACCATTCACGTCGATGTCGTCGCAGATGCGGGCGTGCGGCAGCAGCAGGAACGCCATGGGAATAATCAGCAGTGGTGCACCGAGGTGACCAGTGATGACCAGCCAGCGGCAGTTGCTGAAGTCGCACGGCAGTTGACTGCGAACAGGCCAGCACGTTTCCATCCACAGGCTGCCAATGGCTTGTGACATGGTCTGACCAAGGTTGGCGAAGCCGGCCATCAGCGCGTACACCATCGACTCGGACCCGCGCGGGCACAAGCGAGACATCAGCACCGTATTAGGCATGTATGCGAGCATATAGCATATCTGGTACACGATGGCGTCACCGAGGATGTACATGGCGTGATCAGGAATACCAATGTACACGTTCCAACGCTCGAGGATGATAAGATCGAAGAGAGAGGCGAGAACCTGGATAAAGACCGTCACGCAGAGCGTGACCTGGTAGTTGAGGCGGTAAAAGACGTATGTGAAGAGCGTGACGCCGAAGATACCACCGATGTTGCTGATGACAGCGGCGATGGTGTTGTAAAACGTGTAGCTAAAGTGCGGGCCGCCAGGCAGACACGCTTCATCCGCCAAGTAGAAGTAATCGAGCGCACCAGGCAGCTGGATGTACAGCACGAAGAAGAAGAAGATGAAGACCTGCGCCTTGGCGATGACGAGGGGAAGCGCGAAGAAGGCAGCGACACAGTCCGTAATGGAGATGACGATGCAGGCGTACATCAGCTGCCACGTGGTGCCCAGAATGTTGATGCACACCATCGTGATCACGGACGCCGTCATCAAACCACTGTACGCGACGATGCGCCAGTTGCGGAAAAACACCTCGCGGTTGAACTCGAAAATACCACAGAGGCAGGTGGGAATGAACGGCACCTCGAAGGAGTCATCGTCGACAATCTCAGCGTCGTTGGAGAAGCCAACCATGTTTTCGTCCACGCCCAGTGGGTGGTCATCGGCCTCAGGGTGAAGATTTTTGTGCTGGGGGACCGCGTACGAGTCGTCAACGTCGGCTTCCTCCTCACGGCGCTTGGCATCCTCCGCCTTGAGCTCTTCGTGAATCATGCGGGCGTCCTCAGCCCGCTCCACTCTGTTCTTTTCCTCGCCGTACCAGTTGAAGATGAAGAAGATGGACGTCAGCAGCTGCAGCGCGGCGGAAATGAACACACCGACCTGCATAATGTTGTTGTCCGACAAGGGACCCTGGATGACGCTGGCAATAACAGAGCCGAGAAGAATCATCCACCAAATCCAGGAGATCAGCGCGGGACCTGCACGGGGGTTGTGGCGCATGAGCCGACTGTAGTGACCCTCAGAGAGGATGTCCACGTTCGCCTTCCCGAGGCACGTGAGGAAGATAAAACCAGCGGCGATATTGGCAGAGCTTGGCTGGGCGGGGAGAAGCCCGTAACCGAGCGCGAAGACAGAGCCAAAAATGCACGAGATGATCATGTACCAGCGCTTCGTGTAACCAAAGAGCGCAAACATATCGGTCAGTACGGCGACGAAGGCCTTGATGGCCCAACCCATCGAATACATGCTGCTAAGACGCTGGAAGCGCGTCGCGTCGATGCCAAAGCGCTTACGCATCATCGGGCTACGAGAGAACCCAATGATCTGATCCGCCACACCTTTGCACATGAGATAACACATGCCGAGGGAGAAGAAGACTTTGGGACCAAACCCCTCGAGGGCGGGACCCGCGACGGGGATGAAGCGGAGGAATGGCGCGCACTCGAAGAGCCTCGCAGAGGCGGGATGCACAAAGTGCGGGACTCCCTCTTTCTCCGCGGTTTCAGCGGTGAATGCAGGATCGTTGGAGACGACCTCTTCGCGGACGGGCTCATCGCTGTGAGAAGACATCGTCGCTGCTGTGAAGAGGAGCTTGTTTTCAAGTTGTTTCCAAAAAAGTCAGAGTACCAACGTAACGAGGCTAGCGGCTTGCTGGCGTTTAGGTCGTTCCTTGGTGTGATTTATTTTGAGCTTTCGTTTCGTGCTTCGGGACACAATTGGATCTTTTCCTTTGTAGGAAGTGTTCCTCACGGTCACGAGCTTCTTGATGACGTGCTCTTTCTTTTGAGAAAAAAAAGAGAGAGCAAAGATTGTGTATACGGTGCGCGCTGGCGAAAAGGAAAGGAAAAAGAGGGCGAGGGAAGACACACAAATGGACTAATCTTCTTCACGAGGTGAGTCGAAGCTAGTTTCGTTTTTCTTTGTGTGCTTGTGCTTGCTTCTTAGAGGTGTGCGAAAGAGAGAGATATATCGATTAAGAGTCGAGCTAATGAAAGCGAAGGCTGTGAAGGGCGGAGAGAGAGAGACAGATGGAAGTGAGGCGAGAGAGGGAGGAGATCAGTAGGCGTATGCCTCCGTGTGCTGCGAGGTGAACCAGAGAATGAATGAGGACGTCCTCGGGTGAGCACTTAGGCGTGGATGCGGCTGGATGGAGTGGGTGCGAACACCATTGATGGCCGACACGAACGCATCACAATTGTGTGTGTGTGTAGACTTGAGCGACCCATCTGTCGTCGTTGCATAAAACCAGCGCATACACATCGTGTTCGTTCTGTCATCATAGCGACTTTTTCTTTTAACGCGGCGCCTTCCGCTATCTGCTCTATATGGATTGCGTCTGCTGCCGGGCGACACGGGCGCACATGGCGTGTCAAGCAGAAGGAAACGGTGAAGACGAAACTGAACGAGAAGAAATAAATCGCCTGACGCGTTGGTTGTATGCGAACAGCGCGTGCGAGAGAGACCAAGGGCGACAAACAGTTTCGGAGGATTCAGTGTCGAGGAGGCTCATCACCGCGGCACAGCGAGACGCTGAAAAAGAGAAAAAGAAAAAGCCGATTACAGCACAAACAGCCTGCTGCTGCTGCTGCTGTTGACTGCACTTCACCTCTGTTCCTGAGTTCCCGCTTTCTTCGTCTGCTCATTGGCTTGTGTTCTCTGCTCTGGCGGATTCGCGCTACCTCGCGCCCTCGGCTAGGTGTGCTTCGGCATCGTAGATAATGTCCTCTTGGCTTTCGACTGATTCATGCTCGTCGGCGCGCGCGCATCAAAAAATGCTGGCTCTGTGAAGCGCCGGGCCTGTGCTTCGCGTGCCTCTGCGATGAGGCACGCCTTGAGGTCAGCCGTGGACTGGTACATCTGCCGCGTCAGGGAAGCCTGTGCGAGCTGTAGTGGACGCGCGTCGAGGGCGATGCTTGTCTGCGCGGTCAGGAGAGCCGCCAGCAGCGTGCGCTCCTTTTCCCCCACCACGGCATTCACCGTTTGTGCGCCGTGCACAGGTCGAGGAAGGAGCGGTGGCGCCGGTGACGGTGACGGCCGCTTCTCAATGGCACTCGCCGTCGCGGACGCACGCGTGGCGACTGACACGTCACCGGCCTGCTCGCAGCGCGCCCTTTCGCTGTGAATGCTATTCCAGTGGGCGTGAGGATAGCTGGGTGGTGTACACGGTAGTTTCTGGACCAAGGTCGCCACCTTGCGGAGCATAAGATCGTCCTCCACAGATGACTGCACTCCTCCTTTCTCGACGCTCTCCAAGTAGAGCACGAGAAGCTGAACACGGCGGCGCAGCATTCGCAAGGCCTGGCGGAAGCGCGCGATACTTGGACTCAACTCCGCTGGCGTTTGAAGCGCTTGACGGACGCGGGCGAGCTCGCTCTGCGAGAGCGCCTCTCCAGTGTGGCGTGCCGAGAAGGCGGTTGTACCCCTGGCAGCTAGTTCTTCATCCGATAGATTGACGCGCCTGCTCTGGAGGTCGACGCTCATCGCACCATCCACGCCAATGTGCTCAATCTCATCCGACTCGATGCGGAAGCGCGTCATCAAAAAAGTTGTTGACTTGACGTGTGCCTGTGACGTTGTCGATGTGCACTGCTCCGCCACGGTCATTCCCATGGGCAGCCTCTCCAGATGTAGTGCTGTCGACGGCGCTGTGGAGCCTGGTGCGGTGTCGGTGGCTGTCGACGGTAAAAGTTGAGATGACGTCGATAGAGACAAGATCGCGGCGTCGTTCATGCGCACTGTGAAGACGTGCACGGGCAGCTTGGCGTGCGCATCAGACATACGCGCGTCCACGACCAACGCGAGCAGATCCGTCTCCGCCGTTTCTTCCGCCGCGGCGTTGTCACTGGCGGAGGGCCCCTCTACTGCTCCGCCCGGATAGCTGGACGTCGGGACTCTAGCGATGCCTGTGCCTAATGCCGGAGTCCCCTTCGATTTGTGCGCTTCCGCCTGATTCTTACGACTCTCCTTGTCTTGCTGGACAATCGCGGCCACATGGGCGTTGAGCTGCGCACACACGGCGAGATCACCCATCTCACTTCCAACCGTGTACCAGCCCACAACGCGCATCTCTGGATGAACACGACACATCTGTTGGCACGCCTGCGACACCGAGTGCCAGTCGACGCGATCAACGTACCACTGACGCTCTTCCTGCATGGGCGACCACGCTGTCGACATCTCCTCCTCTTCCTCTCCCTGCGAGTGTGGGCGCTTTGCGGGCGGACGAGGCAGTGATGACAGCTCATCTGTTGCACCGCGCAGCACCAGCTCCAGCGAAGCGACCACATCGATGCCTGTTCCGCTGTTTGATCGCTGGTGCTCGCCGAAAAGGATGCCGAGTACCGGGGCCAAGGGGTGCGTCCGACCGTGGCTACCGTTTTCGTCCTCCTCGCCGTGTGCGGCACGTTGAAACGCGACGTAGTCCATGCGTGTCACGTGGTCGCTGATACTGAGGACAACGAGCGGATGAACGCTGACGGGCTCGCACGACTCATCGGGCACGAGTTCGGAAAACGCCATGGTAGTATGTGTCCACAAATACGTTTTTCTTTTCTTTGTGTGTGTGTGTGTGTGCTTGTGGGACGGGGGAGGGGTTCCAACGTTGACGGCGCGTCTTTTTTTTTTTGTTTTTTTGGATCCTGCGCTGTCAACAAGAGCGAAAATGCGATGCGGACAGAGAAGAGGGTGAATGAAGTGGCTGAGCCTGTTGTTTTTGGTGCTTGTGGTGGACGTCGCAGAAACAATATACGGTCGCACTCATTTCTCGAGAGCCGAGTTGGACGAAGAGAGAGGGAGGCGGAGGAGGGAGCCGGAGACGAATGCATCTGTTGACGTCCTCGTGACGCTCATGCGGTCTCTATGCAAATACGTGTGTCTCGCCTCTCGATGTAAACGGAAAAACGCATATGAGGATTGAATGAACATCAGAGAATAAATACGCTGCCCACAAAATCTCAAGTTAACATTTGTGTGTGTGTATGTGTGTCTGTGTATGTGTGTATGTGTGTCTGTGTGTGTGTGTATGGGAAAGCGAAGCTCTCTTCCATTGCCAGAGGAGCACAAGGTGATTTGATGAGAGAAGAGGGAGGGCTGGCAGGAGGCCCTCGAGAAGAAGAAACAAATGAAGCGGAAACAAAAGCAAAAATAAAATAGAAATGTAAAGAAGCGAAGCAAATATTTTTTTTTTTCCACGACAACGTGCTGTTTGTCTATCACAACAGCAGCAACAACAACAACACACCATTCGATATATGTTGAAGCGCCCGAAGAGATTACGCTTTGGCGCTAGAATTGACGGCTGTAGCCATACATAGCACGCGTACTACTCCCACCAACGGTGCTCGCACCACCACTAACACCACCAGCTTCACCACCATCGCCCGCCTCACGGCTGTCATTGTTGTTGTTGCGCGCGTTCAGTCGCATTTCGCTGTCATGCTGCTCAAGGGCTTGTACAAGTGGCCAGAGATGACCTTCCTGCGCTTCTAGTTGACGCTGCGCGCTGTCCACGAGCGCGAAGGAGGGACCCAGCACAACGAGTGCGGACTCGACACGCCCACGCAGGGTGAGCTCGCGCATGGCGCACTCCCGCTTGTTCTCAGAGCGCCGATCGTAGTGGTAGTGCCACGCGAGATCTTCCCAGAGATGATCGACAAAGGTGCGCGAGTAGGCGTCCATGAAGGTGTCCAACGTTTCACTGGCCCGAGCCGTGCCGCGCGTCGCCTCCTCCACGACGGCATCGAGCAGAAAGGCGATATCTGTTTTCCGCACCATCACCGTTTGCAGCCGCCGTGCGCAATCCTGCTGCTGTGTACGGACGTGCTCCACCAGCACACTGCTGTTCGCCGCACCGTCGCTATGGACCGCCGTACCCGATGCAGTGGAGCGTCCGCTCAGGCCGAAGCGGCGCACCAAGGCCGACGCTTCCCGCGCGCTGCTCAACGTCGCAGGACGGGATCGGTCGCTGATGCAGCTGGAGCCGTCCATGGCGTCCCCACCGGTGCCACGATCGCCCCCAAGGCCGACGACCGCTTCCGAAGTGCTCCAGCCGTGATGCGTGTTACCTCGTGTGCGACCTCGACGCTCGATCGCCGAGGTTGTTGGTGGACGTTGATGAAACCCGCTCACCTGCGCAGGCACGGAGCTGTTTGCCGAGCTGCTGAGTGTAGACGAACTCGCGCCAACGTCGATCGCACTGCCCCCATGAGACCTTCCCCAGCGCCCGCTAAGCTCCACGCTCGCGGAAAGCAGTCCCTCGCTCATCGCCACACCTGACGTGCCGTCTTCATTGTCCTCGTCTTCGGCGCCATCACCGAGTCCGACCTCCTCGAGCTTCTTGCGCAGCAAACGGATCAGGTGCCGCTCCGCCAGGGCATCGGCGCCGTCCATGAGCTCGTCGTCTTCTTCTCCATGCTCATTTCTCAGCGACGAGGCACTTGACAAAAGCGCTGCGTTGGAGCTCCCGATGCTTCCACCCGCTCCCCCCGCACCGCCAAGCCCTGTCACCAAGTGATTGCCGATGAGGAACTGCGCGGGCCCTCTGAGCTGTCCACGGGCACGCCGTCTGAGCCAGCGTTGACAGCGACGCACAAAGCGCCGCAAATGTTGACAAAGCCAACTTCGTCGCAGTGCTTGCCATCGGAGTTGAAAGCGCACATCGTGGGCCCGCTTCCACAGTGTTTGACTGACCGGAATGACGGCCGTGGACTTCGCGGTTTCTGTGTAGCTGTAAAGCAGCAAGGCGATAAGGAAGGTGGTGGCCATAAAACAGAACACGAGCGCGAAGAAGAAGAAGAAAAACACAGATGACGTCCATCGCTCCGCCAAGGCCACTTCGATGCTGTTGCGAGCATCACCCGAGCCCCACTGACGGTGCACGAGTGTCATGAAACTCTGGCCAAGGTTGCTGTAGTCAAGCATGGTACGTCCGTAGAGCAGGTGGGCGGCTTGTGCGAACCCCATCAGAAGGATCGTGTGCATCACCGCGAAGCCGACCAGCAACGGACAGGCGCGGCGCAGGAAGTTCGTGAAGACGCGCAGGTACGAGATCGCCGTGACGCTGGAGAGCACACGAAGAGCGACGCCAATGGCGGTCACGCCAGCCAGTCGCAGAGTGACGCGATACAACGAAGCGAGCTCCGTCAGCTGTGCGCGTTGCTGCGCGTTCTTCGCGATGAGGTCAGCGCGACGGTGGGCCGCCGTGACCTCAACCAGCTCGCGCACCGAAAGCGATGCGCTGACGTGTACCCAGCGAAAAAAGTAGCCTGTGAGGACGAGCATCAGCACAACGACGACCGCGTCGATCCATACCATCACGCTCAGCAGGCGGCGTGTCAACTTGTGCGCACGCGCGGCGGCAACAAGCTTCCCCACCGCCATCGCTGCCATCGCGAGGGTCAGCAAAAGTAGAACAATGTGACAGCCAAGCCTCGACTTCATGGTGTGGCTGTTGTAGACCTCGAATGCATTCGACCAGGCGGTGCACATCCACGCGCCGGCGGACGGCACCTCGCACGCAAACACTGACATGGTGAAGATGTCCATATTTGGGTTGTACGTGAACAGGGAGACGTCGGCGAGGCGCGTAGAGATGTCATCGATGAGGCCCAGCGTTTCCAGCGCAGCCAACTTGGACCGCTGTTTCGCGAAGGCGTCTGTGTAGAAGAAGTCAATGACATAGCCCCCTTGGTCAAAAGAGGCGAACACACTGGTGTAGCGGCGACTGGACGCATGCGCGCTGTATGTGAAGCCTACACTCGCATTAACCTCGGCGGCTGCGGCTATGGCGGTGATGTTCAGCGCATCCCTGTTATAAAAACATATCGAGCTCATCGGGCACAAGTAGGGTACGGTGCTTTCGCGGACGCCGTGCATGCCCCAGTCGGCGTAGCACCGGTGCGTCACTTTTCGGCAACGCGCGGTCTCCTCCAACTCCGTCGGCGCACCGGCTGTGTGAGTATCCACATCGCTATCACCGTCCCCACTGCCATCTGCGCTGTCCCCGGAGGTGGAGGGAGGGATCACCGCTGGGTTCCACTGACAGCTGTCGCAGCTCATCCGCTTGACGCGTAGTCGCATCGTCGAGAGCAGCACATTGTTGCCAGCAATCGTTGGGTACATGTCAGTCTGAGCGCGATCACGCCACAGGTGCTGCACCGTCACATCCATCCACCGGTAGAACCACTGAACACTGCTAATCGAGGAGAATGTCCGGGGGTTTCGCAGACTGGGCAGCGGGAAGTTCACAAGCTGCGCTTCAAGACCGGCGATGATAAAGAAACCCTCGGCAACAGGGTACAGCTGGGCGAACAGCACACAAAAGATCACACAAAAGACGGCAGTGACGGCGAAGTTGAGATAGAAAAGACTGTTGAAGCGGGACGTACCGAGCTGCTCAAGCACAAACGCCAGAGGGAGCTCTGCGTACGTCTCGGCCGCTTCTGCGGCTGACACGTCCCTCTCACCGAGCGCCGCGGCGGCGGCTGCGAGCCGGCTACGCGCCATGACGCCCATGTTCCCCTCACCTCCCACACCACCACCACGGCCATCGTTTCCGCCATCGCCGTTGAGGCCGACGCCGCTGCCGTACCCATCACCTCCGTTCATGTGACTTCCCGCCGGCCCCCCCGTGCGGCCATCGGCGCTGTCGGTGTTGCCACTGAGCCCGCTCGAGGCGACGAGCGCCTGCGCCTGCCGCGACACAGCCCGACTTCCTCGCAGCATCGCTACCGTCTGCGGAGCGGCGCCGACTGACCCGCCGAGGAAGGTGGATGTGTGAAGGAACGCCCCTGTCCCGTAGGGCTGATAAGGCACGACAGACTGCTGCTCCGCACCGAGGAGGTCCAGTGCGTCCCAGCGAGCCATGTGGTGGTCAAAGCTACAAGAACAGAGCTGGTTGTTGTGAAGTGTCAGCGCGCTAATGGCCTGTGTGTGGAAGACGAAGAGTGCGGTGATGTCGTCAGAGTTGGTGTCCCAGAGCAGCACCTCACCGTGGCTGCCGCCCACGAAAATGAAGTGATGATACGCCAAGACGCATCGCACACTGGGCAGCAGATCGGGTACACATAGCTCAGCGAGGAGGACCGTTGTCTGCATCCAGTTCGCTTGCCACAGTCGCACGCAGCCACCCCGTGTCCCAGAAGCCCCGTTCCCAGCCGTGACAATGTACACAGAGACACCGTCCTCACCTCCGTGGGCGGCGGCGGCACTCGTTGGCGCACCGTTGGGGACATGGAGTTGCTTGATCGCCATGATCTCTCCCTCGTGGGCCTCGAGTGTGCAGACACACTTCTGCGCTTGCGTGCTCCACACGCGCAGGAGACCTTCGCCGTCCCCCGAGAGTACATGCGTAGCGTCCTCGAGGCAGCAGAGCGCGTTCACCGGCTGGCGATGTCCCTTAAAGATGTGCAGACAGCTCGCCACACCCCCCTCTGCCCGACCACCGGCGGCGCCACCGCGCTCGATTGACCACTGGCGGATGGTGGTGTCATCGCTGCCTGTAAAGAAGGCCATCGACTCCAGGTCCTCGACCCACGCGTGCGCGACGCTACTGACCAGACCACTGTGCCCTTCAAATGTGTAGAGTGTCTGAAGCGTTTGCAAGCTCCACAGGCGAGCGGTGTGATCCGCGGATCCGGAAAGCAGCAGATCCTGTGACGCGAGCAGCTCCAGCGCAAGCACCGCGCCTTGGTGGCCCTCCAAGATGAATTCAACCCCACCTGTGCGGCTGTCCCAGGCGACGATCGCGCCGTGAGGATCTCCGCCCGTGTAGAGTCGGCCACTGAGCGTCGTCGCCATCGCCGTCACCCTGAACGGCTGACGCCACACAAGAACCGGACGGCGTGCCAGACGCGAGTGAGCGTAGGATAAAATACCCCCACGACCCCTGCCTGCGGAACGGCTCCGGCTGCCGCGACTAAACGATCCGCGGCGTCCGCTGCCCCGATGCGTATCGCTACACTCACTCTCTGGTCCCGTCGTGTTCATACTTGAGCGATGCATCAGCCGCGATGACGGTACCTGCGCGCCTCCCTCTCCAGCACCGGCTGCGGCGGCTCCGCGCTGGGCGTACATGGAGCGTGTCGTCGAGGAGCCAGGCGACGAGCCGAGGCCTTCCCGACGCGGCCCACACGGCGTGAAGAGGCCACTCGTGCTCACGCTGGCAGAGCGCACACTCGGATTGTCCGTTTGATACCTTTCCGTTCCCGCAGCTGCGGCCATCGCAGCCCGTTCGAAAACAGTGCCGTCATTGCTGTCAAGCAGTGTTTCCGACGTCGCCAACTTGGCGCGTGAAAGCAACTGCTTGAGACGACCGCCACCGCGCGTCTTGTTAGAGGGCGGCGACGCTGCTGTGGTAGCGGCCGCGGTCGCGCGTCGCGAACCAGGACGCGTCTCGACAGCGTGTAGCTGTGTGCTTGTCAAGTGGTTGTGTGCGGACGGGAGGCGCTCGCCGCGGCGTGCTGGACTTGTTCGCACGACCTCTGCATTGGTGGGTGTGGTGGTATGCTGACCATCTTCACGCACAAAGCCGTCTACGGAGATGTGCGAGCGACGCACGCCAGCGACGCTACCCGCCCGCGAAGACATGACGGACGTACTGAGGCCAGCACGGCGTTCCCCACGTGTACTGCGATTGTGTGTCGAGACGCGCTGACGCCCACTGGCACTGAACGCACCTCCACCGCCACCGCCGCTACGAAAGCTCAAATGATCTTCGTCGTCCACGCCCTGTGAGCGACGGTGGGCGCCGCCGCCGCTACGCACACTACGTCGGCTGCGCACGGAGCCCTCGCCCATCATGAGGGACTGCCGCGACACACCGAGCATGGCCTGAGAGAGAAAACTGGCTTCGTCACCGTAGAAGGAGCGCGGTGCGTGCTGGCTGCTGGCGTAGCTGTACCGACTCACCTCACTGCGTGTATCGTCGCTTTCGTCGTTGTGCTGCACGCTGCTGTCGTCGACTTCGTCACGGACACTGCGCCGACGCGGCACGCGATTCGCCGTGTTGTTGGCGCTGGCCCCACTCTCTGTTTCCCATCGGTTGGACTGTCCACGGCTACGCACGACCGTCGAACGGGTGGACAGCTCGCTGCTGTTCGATCCGTCCTCGGAAGGAGGACGGGAGCGCCGCTGATTCGCAGAGCTCCTGTCTGAGCGTCCCCGCATGACGAAGCAGCGGGCGTGAGTGTGTGACAAGTAAAAAAAAAAAAAGAAAGAAATAGTTATCTTCAGAAAAAGACAAGGGAATATGAAGCGTAACAAACAGAGAGACACTGAGAAGGTTATTGGTACAAACGCGCCGTCTTTTTCTTGTACTGCGTTGTGTACAGCAACATTGACGGAAAACGAAGGTTAACAACAACCAAAAGAAAAAAATGGTGGTTTGTCACACGCGGAAGTGTGTGTGTGTGTGTGTGTGTGAGTACGGAATGGAAGATATATATCAAGGGATGAGATGACAATGAGGACGCTGAGTTCCAAAGGAGAAACGACAACGATACTATCGTGGGTGCTGAGAAGAGCGAGCCGGCGAGATGAGGTGTAACCACAAGAAGGAAGCTTGATAGGTATGAGTGATATGACTCAGCGTGCGATGTTCTTGAAATATCACCTCACAATTGTTTTTTTTTTATTCTCTCTTGTTGATGTGTCAGGCAGTGCCATGGCCAGAGGCGACCAACAAAAGGAGACCTCCAAGGATGAGGCGTACAAAGTAAAATGAAAACATGTTGTCAGACAATAAAACCTGAAAAGGGTCTACGCACATGGGAAAACCAAAAAGCAAAGCAACAACAACAACAACAACAATGAAAAAAGGGCACATACTGACTGGGAGTCGATGAAAACGGGTTTCGTTGTTCTAACAACGTATTTTTTTTTTTTTGCCGGTCTACATCTCTCTCCTGTTTTCTTTTTGTTCTGTTGTTGTGTGTTCTCTCTGTCCGCGCCGGTGATAACTCGACACATACGACAGTGGCTGATGAGTGGCTGGTCAAAAACCAAAAAAGAAAGAAAAAAACGGTATTGACACGAGCCAACAAAGATAAAACCTAAGTAAACGAATACGAGCGAGTACCGACGACTAGGGAGTGGCATGATAGGAGCGCGAGCGCATACATCCCTACGTCTCAGCGCATCTCCGTCACCGACGACACACCACTCGAGCAACACGAGGAGCCAGGGTTGTCCCCGCGCATGGCCATTTCCCAGTGCGTTTGACTGAGCGCACAGCACCGGCACCAACACACGGTACAGCAATCGCCCCACGCGTTAGCAGCAAGGTGATAGCGATGACGGAGTCGCCCGCGAAGGTAACACTGAAACCCCTTACCGAAGGCGCAGAGCGACCACCAGTCGAGGCACCACAACATGCAACACACTCCGCAGTGAACACCACGCCTGTTGATGTCGAGTACGTTGTATTGACGCGAGAGTTGGCAGTGATAGCACCAGAGCGCCTCACAGCATGGACCGCCGGACTTACATAGACCAATCATCAGCGCGTCGCGTGTTGGTTTCTTGGAAGTGGACGCGTCAAGTGGGTTCACCTGCGATATATCTACCGACGCCTTATCAGCTGGCAGGGCTACAACCATCGGCTTGGACGGCTCCGCAAAGCCTCTGTTCACATCGCCACAGTTGGGGACCGGGGAACAGCTGTCATACAGGACATTTCCGCAGGCGTGCGACGGCAGTGATGAGGACCCCTCCACGGCTGTCTTGGAGGGATAGTGAAAAGACATGGTGTCACTTACGTCGTTTTTTGTTTTGGTTCGACTCACGTCTCGTTCTTAATGCGGTGATAAAAGTCGATTGACGACACTATTATCGCTAGGGTATGAGCGAACAAGGAAGAGTGACGAGAAGGATGTGTGCGTGTGTGTGTGTGTGTGTGTGTGTGAGTGAGTGAAGAGAAGGCGAGATAGCACGACGGGGTCAAGAGGAACATTCAGAAAATTAACAACGGAGGCGAACGTGACTGGAAGTAGTGGTGAGTGGCATCGAGTCAAATGCGCACCGAAAGCGGAGAGCGCGACACGTCTGTGGCTGACACGACGTCGTAATGAATCTTTTTGTCAAGATCACCTCACCTGACGTGTTCATTCGTGCCAACTTTTTTCCGTTTTTATCGTCAAAAAAAAAAAAAAGTGAGCAGAAGAGGTATAAGGAAACACGTTGTAAACGGAGCGGTCGCACGTCCAAAGATGAGGGGAGCAGAGGACACCTTGCGCAGCATAGTGACTGACCCCCTACGGAAAATATGGCAAGAAAAAACAAACAAACAAGCAGGGAAGACGAATTCCAGACAGACAGGGGGACACGCCAGGGAGGCACGTGTATATACGTGTGCGTCGGTGCGGGACCCTGCGGCAGCGACAGTCCACCCCCCCCCGCTGAGGCTGTGTGTATAGGAAACGAAGAGTGTCCCCTCCCCGGTGTAAAAACCAAACAAGAAAGCACAAATCAAGAAACGAGACACAGAGTGAACGACACGAATACTTTTTACAGTTTAACAGAGCACACCCACACTGTGTGCGATACCGCAAAGGTCGCTCGTCAAAGGAAAGAGCGAGAGGGAGGGAAACGAGTGTCGCGAAAACGCTTTCAACAGGAGAGCTGCAGCAGGCAAGAAAAAAAGTAAAAAAAAAAAAAGAGTAAGAGACGCGCAGCACTACCGTTCGGCAACACAGGAACAGAGATCGCGTAACCGAACGCGACGCGTCTGATAAAGAAGTAACGGATTACAGATGAAAAAGGTGGTGACAGTGCGTGGACCAAGAATCCGACGAACGGACACGACAGGGAACAACAACAACAAAAAAAAAAAAAACCACAACGTCACACGCACCAACTACAAGCCGAAACCGGCTCGCGAGGACGCTGCGTGTCGGAGGATTCGATTCTTTACCTTTTCCTGTGCTCTTCGTTTTTTGCGGTGCTCAGGATTTAGCTCATCGGATTTTTTTTCTTCCGGCGGACAGGAGGAAACAGCCCGTGACGCCTCGCACGGGACACAACGCTCAACCTTAGCGCATCACCGTCATGACGTCGGCCTCGGAGCATGAGCACGTCGCACCGGGATCGTCCCCGCGCATGGCCAGCTCCCAGTGCGTTTGACTGAGCGCACAGCACGCACAGCACAACACAGTACAGCAGTCGCAGCAGCACGCCTCCTTGAGGTTGTAGCGCCTGCGGAGGCGGCCGCGGAGGAAGCACTGGCAGCCCATGCTGATGGCGGAGAGGACGCAGATATCAAGCCACGCGAGCGCGCAGCAAACACCCCAGTGAAGGCCTTTCTCCTCGTTTAGAATGATATTGTACTGACGCGAGACCTGGCACCAGTAACAGAAGAACGCCTCGACGCATGGCCCACCACACTTGCACAGACTCGTCATGATGTCGTCGCTCACGACCCTGTGGCCAGCGGAGACTGTGTGGAACACATCGCTGCTGTTTACATCGGGCATGGGAAGAAACGTTCTCTGGCAACCGGCTGTGGAGGAAGTTGACATCCGTTCGGAAGGTGGGTGCTTGACGAAAGAAACACGCGCTGAGACGAAGCGGAGGTGCGCACGGCGCGTACATGTACCGACGGTAATGAGGGCGTGCGTCGTGAGGCGACGTGTACAGAATAAGAGAGAGAGAGGGAGGGAGGGAGGGTGTGTGGGAGAGAGAGAGGGAGGGAGGGAGAGAGAGAGAGCGCGATGCATTCGGAGGCCGCGGCACGCAGACGCTGGAAAAGCGTGTCCACCACAGATGCGCGCCGTGGGGCGGCAACGACGCGGTGCCACGAGACCGCATCGCGTCCGTGGCCAGCGCGCCTGTCTTGGGGGTGTACCAGGACACCGCAGTGCGTGTGGGAGAGCGAGCGAACAAGGAGAAGACACGCACACACACATTTGCACGCCCAGAGCACGCTGAGCAAGGCACATAGCACACGCCCACTTCTCACGGTGGGAGATGCGTCGCATGTTTCGCGTCCGTCCTCTCTTCTTATTTTTTTTTCTTGATCTTCTGTCGTTGTTGGCTTTGTTGGCTTATTGTCTGTTTAAAGTGGAGTTGAGACTCCGAGCGATGAGAGTGGCAACGTGCAGCACAGTGAGATGATCACGCCTGTCCAATCACTCGGCTTCGATTTGGTGGGCGAGGCGTGTGCGCGAGCCACTCTCTGCTTGAGGTTTCTCGTCTGCCATTACGAAGACACACAAAACAAAAGGGCCACAATACGCGTTTCAGCGGGTTTACGCTGAGCGGATCAAGCAACATGGGGAGGGAGAAGAAGAAAAGCGAAACAGAGATGAAAAGGAACAGCATGCTCTCTCGACGCGCAGCGATACAAACACAGCACAGTGGCACACCCACACGTGCGACGGCCTGTGCACTGTGCTGTGGTGTACCGAACCGTGTGCGAGAGAGAGAGGAAGGGACGGCAAATGGCGTGTGAGAAATAAACGCACGTGCCCTGTTGAGGTGCGAGGAGCAGTGGCCCCGCGTGGAGCGGGGCTACAGGGTTGTTTTCGTGCTTGTGTATTTCGCGGCACGGTCAGACGCAGTGAAAAAAAAAAGAAGAAAAAAAAAAGAGATGGTAGAGAAGAGAGTGAGAAAGCACGAGAAGATATCAAAAAGATAAGAGAGGAGAGGAGAAGAGAGGAAGACAATCATCGCACCGTGGTCAGCGCGGACAGGGGCCCGCTGAGCGATGCACGTGACGCGTGCGTACAGCCACAGCTCCGTGGATGCCACGGTACCGCGAAGACCAGGGGAGCGAGGAAAGCAGAGCCTTATGAGCCATGCACTGCTGGACACAACGCTCAATCCTAGCGCATCACCGTCGTGACGTCGGCCTCGGAGCATGAGCACGTCGCACCGGGATCGTCCCCGCGCATGGCCAGCTCCCAGTGCGTTTGACTGAGCGCACAGCACGCACAGCACAACACAGTACAGCAGTCGCAGCAGCACGCCTCCTTGAGGTTGTAGCGCCTGCGGAGGCGGCCGCGGAGGAAGCACTGGCAGCCCATGCTGATGGCGGAGAGGACGCAGATATCAAGCCACGCGAGCGCGCAGCAAACACCCCAGTGAAGGCCTTTCTCCTCGTTTAGAATGATATTGTACTGACGCGAGACCTGGCACCAGTAACAGAAGCACGCCTCGACGCATGGCCCACCACACTTGCACAGACTCGTCATGATGTCGTCGGTGGTGGGTAGGACAGCATCGCCGCCTACGTTGGGCTTTGGCTCTGCTGGGCTGTATGCGGGAGGTGGGTATTGGCTTTGCATATACTTATATCCTGCGACGCTGACGGTCTTCTTGTCAACGTTGTCCGCGCCGGTGCCATACGGGTCATCGGCACTGTTCAAGGCCACGGCAGGTACGTTCTTTTCTGTGCCGTCCGTCTGGCCTAGACCGCTTGGTGTTTGAGGATTCATGGATGCTATCGTGGAAGGGAATGACAGAGCTACAAGTTTTTCGCGTGATCGCTCCACTGACGCGCGCGTGGTGTGGGCCAACGAGGAATGGAATGAAAGAAAAATCGGAAAGGTAAGGAGACAGGCGACGTACGAGCAAGGCGAAAACAACAACGGTGAGAGTGTGGGAGTGTGTGTGTGCGAGAGCGAGCGCAGCGGGCTATGACATCGATACATATCCGGCAAAGGTAGGAAGTAAAGAAAACGTGAGTGCACATGTGTGCGCGTCTCCACGTACTCAGGAGTCGGTGTACCACATGGGCATATCACAGTTACGACAACGGGCGGGGCGGGGCGGTGTCGTTTCCTCGGTCCGGGTAGAGATATAACCCGCCTACGCGAAACTCTGGGACGGAGACGGAGAGAAAAGCAAAGGGAGAGGCGACGGCGTTTGCTGCGTGAAGCGATCGGCGGACTGGCGTGCCGATCACCCGCCATGTGACGCAGATCCCCAGATACCTGCACGGCTGACATGAGAGAGAGATACATACTTGACGTACGCTGTAGCCCGCCTTCCGTTTTTTGTTTTTTGTTTCATGTGCTTGTACACAACACTGCTGTGACAGCGCTCGGCAGTACGTCAACCAAAGGGAAGAAGACCTTCCTAGCGGCACTTGATCGCCTCATCTCGCTACTCCGAACACCTCACGTTTGAGCGGCGTGAGCGTGCGAGAGAGTGTGTGAGGAAAAAAAAAATAAAAACGCTCCTGACACGAGGAAAATATTACACCAACAAACACTCAGGATGACAACTGCACAATCCACAACGACGACAACAACAACATCACAAAAAAAAAAAAAAAGAGACTGCAAGAGATGAACAGAAAGCCCACAGTTCGTATGATGACAACTACCCTCATTTCGGCGTGCTAGCGCGTCTCACTACCCTCACGAACGAAAGAGGATGTGCATGAGGATGACCACATGACCAACAGAGAACAAAAATACAATTAAACCCAAAAGCAAACAAGAAGTATGGGAAACCGCATTGTGGAATGCACACCACATATTCACACTGATACGGGAGAGAGATATCTCCCTGTTGCCGGACTCCCGTCTTCTCAACCCCTCTTCCCCTCTTCCCCTCTTCCCCTACAGCGCCGCCACGCGCTCACACCTGCAGGCTTCAGAGCGGCTTTTCCTTCTTGTTCACAGCGTCACCCTGTACGACCGCACGCTTCAGTGATTGCATGAACTTCACAATAGATACGTCATCCGTGTAGATCACATCTGCGCCATCGGCACCACTCGTCGCCCCCGCTGGACCACCGTACAAACCACCACCGCCTGCTGCCTCGACCTGTGCGTACGTCGTCGCCGGGTTCACGCGCGTCTTCACATGACGGGCTTCGCTACCATTGGCATCGGTACGTGAAAAACGCGGGTAGGGATAGCGCTGCGCCAAGACAGACATCGCGTCGGCCTCTGCCGCCTCGAGCAGCTCGGCGAAGTAGGCGTAGTCCGGGTTGTCTTGGTACTTTGCCTGAATCCACTCGAAGATGGTGGCGCCCCACATGATATGTACGTTGAAGAACGCATCCATCAGGACTATGTTGTCGTGCCGCAGACTGCTGCTGTCGAGCGGCACTGGCTCCGCGTAGGGTTTCTCAATATCGTACGAGTCTAAGGTGGGCTGAATCATGAGCACACAATTATCGACGGGCTCACGCATCAACCAATGCCGCTTGAAGGTGGTCTCATCCGGTGAGATGTTAATCATCATAAAGTACTCTGATCGGCGCAGATTGAAAACAAACGAGGGGAAGAGTGCGAGACACGGCGCCAGCTGCAGGGACTCGGGCTCACCCACGCGGAACGTGCCGTAGCGACGGACAAACCGGACAAGAAGTGTGTCGAGCCACCGCTTCGTTTCTTCCCACTTGGTCGGGTGCTGCTCCAGTATACTCACGCCCATGCGCGCGATGATCGTCGACGCGCAGGTCTGATCGAACGTCTCCGCCGAGGTGTAGTAGGACGGCGGCGCTGAAGTGGGGGCGACAGGCTGCACGACGCTGGTAATACGCACGCGTCGCTGACCGTGTGGCGTCACGTAGCGCACAACAAATTGCAGGAAGCGGCGTGTGTTACCCCCGCTGTAGGGCCCAGGCGCACCTCCGCCCGCACTCGTAGAGCCCTCCAGCGTGGCCGTGTCGAAGAGGCATGCGAGGGTCACTCCCTGATCGAGCGTACTGACGGACCAACGTGTCGTCCCGCCGACGCCGATGACCACGGGAGATACCGCGCGACCGGCAGCGGCCTTGTTCGCTGAGGCATCAACTGTAGCAGGCCCAAGAATGCCGCTGCACAGCGTATCTGCCGAGGTGTACACCTCCACGCGCACGCCGAACGCACACCGCACAATGAGCGTGTCTTCGTGGCCGGGTCCGGCATTGTGGTTGTCACCCTGCTGCGTGAGTCGCAGATCACACCGATCGAAGTACCGCTTCAGCGACTCCGCGAAAAGAGTGTCAGTAAAGCCATCACCCGAAATAAACGTACCACCTGTGTTGTTCACACAGCTGCGCATCTCCATCGTGCCGACTTGATCTAAACTCTCGGCGAAGACATCGAGACAGACGTTCATCGCCGCCAGGCGCGGCTCCAGCGCGTTGTAGAACGCGAACGCCTCCTTGTAGTACGGTGTCTCCCCGCCAATGATATCGCGATGGAAGCGTATCATCTGACTCTTGTCTGTGCCGACGATGGCGCCACTGCCGCGCGTGCACGGCCCGCTAGTGAAGAGCATCAGTTTACCCACCTTCTCTCGGGCCAGACCGCTACCGCTCCCGGCGCTGCCGCCGCCACGAGCCACACCGAGCGCTGCGCGAATACCACCCCCGCTGCTCGCAGGTGCGGCGAGGTCAGCCGAAAAGCTGAGGGCCTCCATCACGTACGTGGCGGCGGCGACAGCGGTGCCTGTCGTGCGCAGCGGACGACGCCCCGGCAGCAACGTCTGGTTGTCCGGCTGCAGATCTTCCAAAAGACTCGTCAGCGCGAACTCACACACATCGATCGGCACAAGGAAACGGCCCAGCACGGGCTCCGCCGCCGACACACGCAGCATGTGCGCTAGCGTCTCCGGTGTGTAGGCGACCTCACCGCGGAGAACAACGCTCTTGGGCATACCCTGCGCAGCCGCGAAGCCGAGGTCCCAAATCTGCGTATGGTACCCGAACGTGACGAGGCCCACCAACGACTTGGGTGGCAGCCACGGCAGACAGCGGATGAGGTGCCCTTTGAGGGCGTCGAGCTCCTCGGGAAGTAAACACACATCCACAATGAAGACAAACACCGGGTAGCGCGCGCTCATCGCGTACACGCTCGTCGACGGCTGTGCGCTGGGTCCAGCTGACGACGACGACGACGCTGGTGCGGGCGCGCTCTGAGGAAGTATGTACTCAACTGTTTGATGGAGGAGGGCCGGGTGCTGTGGCGTGTAGCCCTGCGGCAGCGGGTTGCGTCGCAGACACGACAAACAGACCCAGAAGCGGCCTTCTTCGCGCTGACTGTGCATGTTCCAGTACGCGCCACAGCTCGCACAGCGCTGGCCTTGAACGTCAGGATCACCCATCACCATGCGATCAACCTCAATCGGATGCAGGGGCGTGTACATACACGACATGGGCACAAGCATCTCTGGCAGCGCGATGAAGGCGGCGGACTGATGGTCTTTCGTTTTGGCACGGGCAGTGTTGGGATACGTGGACCACGTCCAGCGCAGACCATCCTCGTCGGTGCGATTCGAGGCGGCGGGAGCGGGCTCTGCCGCGACCGGCTGCGAAGGGTTGTAGATTTGACCCGCACCACCCCCGCCCACCATCGATGCCATCGCCGGGGCCGAGGACGGCGCGCCAGCTTGTGGATAGAAACCCCCCGCAGAGCTCTGCGCAGGCAACGCGGTACTTGTGCTCGTAGCGTGCTGACCGTAGAGCGGCTGCTGCTGCTGCTGTTGTGGTGGCTGTTGTGCTGTGTAACCGCCGTACGTCTGACCGCCATAAGTGTAGTTCTCACCCGCGTAGCCACTGGTACCAGCGGCTGGCGTCGCCGCGGATGCCGCGTAATTGTTGTAGAAATGACTGTAGGCACCCGCTTGACCTTGAGTGGCAGCGCCGCCGCTGTACGCACCGTATGGATTACTCATGGCACCGATATCCCCTTCTTATTTCTTTCTGTTTTTATTTTTCCTGTGAACGCGCGATGCAATCGTCGCGTGTGCTGAGAATGTGTGAGACTACTCAATCGACAACAAGATCACACGCGCGATCAGAAGCTAGTCTGAAATCAACGCTGAGAAAAGTGGGTACGCGCAGCACCAAGCACACCCTCACACGTACTGCAGCGAAACAAAGTCCCGAATGTATACGCACAAATGGCCTCTTTTTTTTCCCGATACGTTGGAATGAGGAGATATTGGAGACCGAGAGGAGAGGGAGATGCACACACATCGACGTACTCCACCGAGCACATGGACATATCCACCATTTGTATTGTCTACACTTGACACTATTCGAGATGGAGAGCCAACTAAAAGCAACGGACGGCTGCCAAGGAGAGAGAGAGAGGCACATCCTTATCCGCTTTACCTCATACACGCTAACCAGAACGCAGTGGCACACGCTGCGGTCAAAACGTAGATAGAGCGTGAGGGACCGGAGAAGAAAACACTATGATCTGTGCATGTGTGTGTGTATTTTCACACCATTGTCTCTCCCTGTCTTTTTGTCTTTTTTTTTTTTGAATTGAAGGGATGGGAAGATATGTGGAACAACAGAGCGACCATGACGTGCGGCGCAGCCCTCACAATCGCATGCGATGAACGCTGGATCCCAATTCTATCTTGACGTCTAACAAGCCTGTCACGTACAGAACCAACCAGGAGATAAACTATCAACAACAACAAAAAAGAAAACCGAAAATAAAAAAAACACAAATGATCAATGTCTGTGTGCGCATGCATGATCTGAGGAGTCTAGGAGTCTATTTGAGGCCTCAAAAGATCAAGCAAGACGGAGAAATTTTTTTTTCGGAGAAAAGAAAAGAGAAAGAAAAGACGTTGTGCCTCAACCCGCTTCCGTTCTCTCTTCTTTTTTTTTTTCTTTTCTTTGCTCTCTTTCTTTGTTGTCCGACAATGTCAATTTGACAAAACGATCGCTACTTGTTCTCATGTCTTCGCGTTCGATTCTCCGAGTAAAATGAAACATGAACCTCTTATTTGGTCTTCTAGTTTTTTTTTTTTTTTTGGTTTGTGCTTCGCGCTCAATTTCGCGCCTGTGTGGCAAATCGCAGCAAATCGTCGCCGCAAGACACAACGACCACATCCTGTGCGAGCCCAGACGGTCCGCGTCCGTTCCCCAAGCCGTTTACCACCTCGCCCCCACCGTACTCCACGACCTGCTCAAGCTTCCGACGAATGTCATCGTGCCCCATGGTGAGCAGAAACCTCTGGCACTTGACCGGTGACGGGAAGAAACGCAGACCGCCTTCCTCGAACTCGTCAAGCCAGAAGCCGACCTTGAGGCTGTTGTACACGTATTCAGGCGACACCAACCACCGTGACGAAACAACGCCGCACATGGCCTTCACGCTGCGTGGTGTACCGCGGAGTACAATGTGCGTCGTTTCCGCTGGTGGCGGCGCGTCTTGGCCCGCGTCGAGCACCTCCGCCTGGTCGCCGATCGTCTCAATCGCCTTGTGCAGTTGCACGATATCGTCCTCCTGGAGGCCGGTAAAAATGAAGCGGCGTATCATGGCAGGACCGCGCTTCGGGTTCAGCGGACTTGGCGACCGCGTCGGGCCACTCGCGACGGCAGACGAGGCGCCGCTCAGCGCGCCGGTCGACGGGGCAGTGACCGGGGAGAGCGGACGCGGCGAGAGGGCGACGCTGCCGTCCGCCACGGTGGGGCCTGGTAGGCGTGCCGCCGCCATCTTCTGCGATAACACAGTTGGCTTCGTCGCGGTGGTCGCGGGTGCGAGCTTCGCCGCGGACGCGTACTGCGATACGAACTTGGTTTCCTCCTCCGTGCGCGGTGCTTGGGTCTGGTACCGGGCCATAGCCGAGGCGGTCGTTACCGGCATCGGCGAGACACCGCGCTCCGCCTCACCAGAGACATTCCGCGACAATGGCGAGTCCAACTTCCATGAGCCGGTCGGTAACACGGTCCGCGCACCTGTGGGCAGCGGGGAGCGGCTCGCGTGGAGGCGGTCGGCATGCGTCATGGTAGGCGTCAGCGGCGTGCGTCGCCTGGTCACTGTGCGGCGTCCGCCAGCCACGCGTGCCGACGCATCGCTTCCGCTCTTGCCGCTGCGAGCGTCCACACCGGCCTCTGTGCGGTGGGCGGGCTTCTCGTCACTTTGGTAGCGCGACCGTGTGGTGGTGGCCAAGGACGAGGCGAAGGCACCAGTCACATCGGTACGCCCACTGTGTGGACTGCGACGGCGTGGGACGTCGCGCGTACTGTGCCCTTTGTTGTCGTTATCGTTGTCGTCCTTCAGCAAGATTTGTGAAGACCGATTCTTCCACGAGGACGCGGTGTTGGTGTTGGTGCTGCGGCTCGTTGGCATGCGGCCGTGTTCTGTGCGGAGCTTCTTGGCCCCGCTGTCTGCAGATCCTTTTGCCCCACTAACGAACCCGCCCTCCTCCTCCTCCACCTCTTCCACATCGCTCCGCTCGCGCTTGATGTGCGCACTACCACGACCGGCCATGCTGCCACTGCCCTTCTGTGACTGGGCGTGACTACCGGCTGTGTGGCGCACATTGATCGGCGTGGTGGCCGCGCTGAGACCAGTGCGGACCTTCTGCTGCACCGCCGCCTCGTAGCGGGCGGCGGTCTGCTGGAGTTGGTGCGCCTTCATCAGTTGGCGAACGGCTTCCTCGTGCACCTCGTCTTGGCGACGAAGAGCGGCGTTGTAGATGCGCTCGGCGTTCACTAAATCTGATTCACGCTTCCCCTCCAGCTGTTTGTACAGGCGGCGCTGCTCCTCCAACTTGTCATCCAGCAGGCGCACATCACGTGTCAGCTGCTCGACATCCGCCTCGGACGTGCGGAACCGCTGTGCCCACGTCTCGGCGGCTTCCTCGGCGGTCTTACACCGCTGTAGCAGCTGCTCGTAGCGCGCCAGAGGAACAGTGCTGGTGCTGGCGGCTGTGTGTGTGGTCGCGTGTGCACTCGGCCGCGCACCACCACGCGTTGAGTCTTGCTTCAACGCACCACGCGTCGGCACCGGCTCTAGCGTCACCGCAGGTGACGAGAGTGACGAGCTCACAGGTTCGTGCGATAATCCACTTCCATAGCTAGCTTGATCGTCTTCCTCACTGTTGTTGCTGTTATTGTTCAACAAGGAGAGCACATTCTGAAGTTGATTGAGCATCTGTGGGTTCGAAGAGAGCTGATGGAGAACCGCCAGAGCCTCGGCACTGCTCCTTTTGTTTGGGCCGCTCATGACAAGATCGAGTACCTAACAAAGAAGAAGAAGAAAAAAAAAAAGAAAAGAATTCTACAAATTGTCGCCTCACTGATTGATCTGTCTATATATATATATATATATATGCGTAGTCGCCTTTTTCCCCAACACGTGTACGTACAGGTGTGGAAATAGGTGCACACACGTTGCCGAAGAGTGGGTTCGTTTGTCTATGTAATGGGTGTCTGCGAGCGGAACGAAACCAAACAGACGTGAAAAAGAAGAGCGGGGAGGGGGGGGGGGGGGGCAGAGCTGTGCTTTCGCCTTTTTCGAAATGACGTCTGTTTTTTTCTTTTTTCTTTTTTTCTCTTTTTCGCCACGCTCACCACCAATCTAGAACTGTAGTCGTTGTTGTGTGGGTGTGGGTGTGCGTTTGTTTGCGTATCCGTCTACTGGCCTACCTGGCGTGAAGTCGGTGCCGAACGTGAACTCACAAGGCCAAAAAAAAAAAAAAAGATCAACAGTAAACTGAAAGAGATAGAGAGAGGGAGGGAGGGGGGTGAGAGGGAGATTGGAAGCGCTTCACTAGAATCAAAAAGAAAACGGTGTACAAAAAAAAACTCCTGCTATTGTGACTGTGATGATTGTGAGTCATCCAAGAGTGGACGTGAGTGACGAGTGACATGACGAACCGAGATGAGTCTTGACTTTGTCATCGCTTTTCCTTGCCTCGCTGGCTGTGCGCGGCGAGGAGGAGAAGGGGAGTCGAGTGGAGAGAAAGGGCGTAGAGAGCCCCTTCACCTTGAGGGTCATAGGCACTCGCGTTTGTCAAGAGGACACCCTTCGCATCACGCCCTCAGTAGCTGGACTTATCATGCAGCACTTCTTCTCTTCTTTTCTTCTTTATTTCCGCTTTGCTCGTATCCAGGTGACGAGGTCATTTCTCACCTCGTATCTTCACGCGCACATCATGATCCTACATAGGAAACAGATAGCTTGAGTGACATAGGCGGGGATTTCACAAAAACAAAAGAAAGAGAATACCTTGAAAATGTGCCCGCGTGTGTGCGAGAGACGGGTGATGGGGGGGGGGAGGGCGGCAGCGCAACGCGGCTCCGTTCCTCTCTCTCTATTCGTTTGACTTCATGAAGGAGAAGAACTACCTCAAAAAACGCGTGTGATCGAAGAAAACCCCCACAGCAAAAGGAGAGAGAGAGGTCGCGACGAGAGGGGGATCGATCAGGATAAGAAACGTTGGCACCAAACCGACGAGATAAAACACAAAACCCCACTGATGACAAAAGCGAAAAGAAGAGAAAGAGAATGAAAGGAAGACACGATATCATATTTGTTATAAAGCGTTTGATCTTGGGATATGAAAACGTTGAACAATATCGCTAGGCGGGGCAGAGGAAGAGTGAGCACCGGCGCGAGAGAGCGAGAGAGCGAGAGAGCGAGAGAGAGTGTGTGTGTGTACAAGGAGGTCGAATTGCTGTTCAACACCGTACTCTTTCTCATCTCTCACGCACTTCCTCGCTCTTGTACATCAGCCAACAATGACCCTTACTCGGCTGCGGCAACAAGTGCGACCTCGCCAAAGAAAAAAAAAAAAAAAGCAATCGAACACCTAAAGGACAGAACAGATGAGGAGATCGGAACAAAGAAAAAATGAAGGTGAAAAGTCGTAAGCGACTCTCCGTTCCTTTTTCTCTTTCCGCGTTAACCTGTCTCTATCCGCATCGCGCTCTCTCGCCTCTTCTTTTTTTCGTCGCCTAGTTAAGCGCCTTGGCGAGCGCGTTGGAGACGGTGTCAAGGAATTGTTCCGTTGTCTCGTAGTGCTCACGCTTGAGGTCCTTGCCGTGCACGCACAGAGCAAGGTCCTTGGTCATGTGACCCTGCTCAATGACGCTGACCGTTACCTTCTCCAGCACGGACGCGAACTTCACGAGCTCGTCATTGCCGTCGAGCTTGCCGCGGTGAGCGAGACCGCGCGTCCAGGCGTAGATCGAAGCCACCGAGTTGGTACTGGTCTCCTTACCCTGCTGGTGCTGGCGGTAGTGGCGCGTCACCGTACCGTGTGCGGCCTCCGCCTCGATCGTCTTGCCATCGGGGCACATGAGCACGGAGGTCATGAGACCGAGAGAGCCGAAGCCCTGCGCGACGATATCGCTCTGCACGTCACCATCGTAGTTCTTGCAAGCCCACACGAAGCCACCCTCGCCCTTGATCATCTGTGCGACCTGATCGTCAATGAGGCGGTGGGAGTAGGTGAGACCGAGCTTATCGAACTCCGCCTTGTACTCCGTCTCGTACATCTTCTGGAAGGTCTGCAGGAACATACCGTCGTACTGCTTGAGGATCGTGTTCTTGGTGCTGAGCACGAGCGGGTAGTGACGCATGAGGGCGTACTGGAAGCAGGACTTGGCGAAGCCCTCAATGCTTTCCTTGGTGTTGTACATGGCCACGCCGACGCCTTCGCCCTTGTACTCGTACACTTCGAGCACCTGAGGTGCGCTACCGTCAGCCGGGCGGTGTACCAGCTCTAGCTTACCAGGACCGAACTTGGCATCGGTGGCCTTGTACTGGTCACCGAACGCGTGGCGACCCACAATGATGGGCTCGTTCCATTGCGGGATAATGCGAGGGATGTTGGAGATGATGATGGGCTCGCGGAAGACGGTGCCACCAAGAATATTGCGGATCGTTCCGTTCGGGCTCTTCCACATCTTCTTTAATTGGAACTCCTTCACACGCGCCTCGTCGGGTGTGATGGTGGCGCATTTGATGCCAACGTTGCACTTCTTGATCGCCTCCGCGGCCTCCACGGTGACCTTGTCCGCCGTCGCATCACGGTTGGTGACGGAGAGGTCGAAGTAATTGATCGGCACATCCACGTAGGGGAGAATGAGCTTCTTCTTGATGAGATCCCAAATGATGCGGGTCATCTCATCACCGTCCATATCTACCACCTCGTTCTTCACTTTGATGCGGCCCAGGCAGGGGCTCGTGGTGGAGAAGAGGCGCACGGCAGGCGCAGCGGCAGCCGTCATGGCGGCGGCCGAGGACACGCGACGCATCATCATGGTTGATTTGCAGCGTTAAAGCGTTTTTTTTTTTTTCGTTAACGGAAGATGGAGAATACGAGACTCGAGTGTTGGCTATGTGAGCAGAGCCAAGAGCCGCGGGGGGCGGGGGCGGGCGGAACAACAACAACAGATCAAGGAGAGTTCGGAGAGGAGAGGGCGAGTGTGTGGGTGAAAAGTCGAACGCTTGTGAAGGCCAGAATATTGAGAGCCGTAGACGGTGAGCCGCTTGAGAGAGGAGAGTCACACCCACACGGAGCACCGTCACGGCAGCCATATCCGCAAGGTAAAATAGCAGAGGTACAGGTCTGGAAGTGACTGAGCGCGTCACGTATTGCTGGCAATGGGGGGGGGGGGAGAGAGAGAGGAAGGGAATATACAAACAGACAACGGCGACACACTGCCTCGCTTATTGACAAAAGATCTACGCCACACGGTGAGTTCACAACGCGTATTCTCTTTTTTTTTTTTGTTGTTTGTTGTTTGTTGTTGTTCGTTCGCGTCTTGACATTCTCTCTTTTCATGCTTTTATTCGCATCAGGACGGTGTTGCTGGTAGTCGCAAGAGAAGAGAAGTATTGAGAACAAAAGCGGACGAAAGAATCTAAACAAGGCCAGATCGTGACCAGCAAAACGTTTTTTTTTTTTTTACATCGGTTGCAGAGAACAGACCGAGAGAGAGAGAGAGGAGAGGAAAACGATAAAAGGGATGTGCCAGTACTTCTCTGTTGTTGTTCTTTTTTTGTTTTCATCTCGCGCTCTCTACTTGCTTTCCGGCGATCCATGGGATGAGGGTGGACGACGTCCCGCAGGAGGTGTGAAGGGCTGGCGACCTTGCAGTGGTGGCGGCGACGGCGACAGCGCTGCATTTCTTGTTGGTGCTGGCGTGTGGGCCGATCGTGGTGCGGGGGGTGACGTTGACGATTCGACCGCCGCCGGCACCATTTGTGACATGCGGCGGTGCTCGGCGTACCGTGAGGCTCTACGCGCCTGGGCGAGGTCTGCGTACTGCGTCGCTGGTGCGGTCGTCCGGTCGCCGCGGCGGGCCCCAGGCTCGGCTCTCCGGGCGAGCCTTGTCAGCGCGGCTACCGTCGGATCTTCCATGGACATGTGAAGCATCGTGCTGAGCCGCTGCGCAGCCAGTGCCGCTGGTGATGTGTACGCGCCCACTCCCGAAATGAAGCCGTGGTTCGTCCGCCACGGTGACGCCGAGACATCACCTTGGCGACGACTACCGACGGTGCGTCGCTGCGGATTGACCGTAGTCGCCTCGCGCGCGAGATGGGAGTTGGCTTCATGCGGCAGCACCACTGTCGTTGTCGCATTCCGTCCGTCCGGGGCGATAGGCACCTTCAGCATCGCCTCAAGCTGCTCCGAAGGCAGCCCGTACGTCCACGTCGTCAGCGCCGGTGCCATGGCGCCGGTAGTGGGAATGGGCGAGGACAAGCGCTCATCACCGGCGGCGGCGATGGGCACGTAGTACGGGGCCCCCAGCTGCTGCTCAACCCACGCGTTGTGTGGTGCGCCTGGTCCCACGATGGCGCGGTACAACAGCGACCGCTGTGCCAACAACGCTGGCGTTTCGTTCGGGTGCGCCTGCGGCTGTGCGCCAAACTCAGCGTGCGTGAGGACGCGCTGGTAGGCGTTGTAGGTGCTAACATCGCGCGGGCTGTAGCCGCTCGCCGCCAGACGTTGCTGCTGATGGTTCATACCCGCACTTCTCAATGGGGGCAGTGCCGCCGTGCGCGCCGCTTTGAGACGGTCCTGTGCGCTTTGCACCAAACTGATATCGCGCGGTGGCGCCAGCGGGAAGGCGGTACGACGGGAGAGCTCAATGCCGACGTTTCCGCCGCCTGGACCGCCGTCCAGCACGATCTGATCGGGCTTGCGCTTGCGACGGAGGATGTCCTTGACGCGTCGCGCCGCCTGCATACCGTACCATCCGGGCTCGCCCTCCTTGATCTCGAATTCGGGCACCGCACGGCCTTCGTACGGGTTCCCACGGCCATCACCGTCCCCTCTCCCCTCGTAAACGTTCTTTTCCCCGCCCTCACCACGCTGGCGCTGGCGCAGACGGTATTGCAAGACGAGCTCCTCCATGCGCTGCTGTTTGAGAGCGTTGAGGTACTCGAGCTCACCGCGAATGCCGAGCATCATTTCGGCATAAGCGGGGTCGTCGCTGCTGTCAAGGGCCTCGTAGAGGTCGCTGGGGAGGAGCTCGGCAAGGTCCTGCTGATCCTTCATTTTGCGACTGAAGAGTGCGGCGAGATCGTCGGCGGTGTAGCCGAGGGCCTCCGGATCGACGCCGAGCTCTGCATGCTTGGCGTCAAGGTACGCCTGCACGCCTTCGAGGTCATCGGCGGTGGGCGAGATGCCATGCTCGTACGTGCTCGCAGCGCCACCCACCTGGGACGGCGAGGCCCACCAGCCGCCCTCCCCATCTTCGTACTGCGCCACCACCGCGGCGCAACGCGCGCTGTAGGCGGCGACAAGAGGGTCTTGCGGGTGCACGTGGTAGATCGCCTCCTGTGCCTGTACGGCCTTTACCATCGCCAGCACAGCGTCGTCCTCGCCAGTGGGTGCGCGTGCGCGTGCCTTCGAGGTCACGGCGGTGCTGTGAACGCGCTGCAGCACGCGCACCATGTAGTCGATCACCCACGTCAAGCGTGCGGCGTCGGCGGCGGCCATAAAAACCGGCGACACACACGGCGGCGGCGTGCGGAGCAGCTCCTCTTCGAGTCCTGCTTCAACACGCGGGGTACAGATCGCGACGAGAGGCGTGAGCGCGGGGAAGTGGGCGGTGAGCGTCATAAGCAATCGCTGCACTTCACGATGAAGGGAGAGATAAATGCGCTTCGCACGCGCGAGATCCGACTCCGCGTCGCCATCGTCACAGTCGCCGTCGCTACCCACACCGAGAACGCCCTTCGTACCGCCGAGACCCACCGCGTTCTCACCCGCCGGCCCCACGGCGGTGGCCACCTTGTCGAGGTCCATCATGCGATCGGGGTGGATGTAGCCCCGCGCATAGCGATCGAGGAGGAGCCCGTACCAGCGCTGTTGCGTGCGAGAGAGCCAGCCACGTGCCACGCCGTCTTCGAGTGCGGCCAGAACATCTGTGCCGTGCCCAACAAGAGCGGAGACGTGCGCCTGAGGGGCTTCGCGGTCCACGCGCGATGGCGCGGGCGAGCTGTCTCTCTCGTGTGCCTGTTCTCCCTGCAGAGGGCTGTCGCAGCTGCTCCCGCGGCTGTCCCGTGCGGTCTCATTGCGTGGGCGAAGAGGGTGGGTGTCCGACCGGTGACGCTCCCCGTCCCGCTCACTCGCACCCGAGGAGGGACGCGCCGACGTGCTGCTCGGACGCCCTGTGCTCTTGTGTGTTTGTCCGGACCCACCGCGGCCGCCAGCGTTTGTGCTCTTCTTCCCAGCGCCGCCCTTGTCGGCGGGGCGTTTCCGGGTCCTGCGTGCGTCGCTCTTGCGTTGGCTGTCTGTCGTCGCGGCGCGGTACGCTTCGGCGACTTCACGCAGGGCCAAATCAGCCACGGTGATGGACACTGGTTGAAGCGACGGTGAGTGGACCGCTGACGTGTTGTCGTCAGTCGGCAGAGGCGGAGGCGGTGCGACGCTGGTAGTGGCCGCGGCAAGTGAGGACGGTGCGCTGCCCGTCGCCGAGGTGTCGTGTGCTGCCGAGGCGTACGCGCGCAGAGTGCCCTCCACGTCCACATCCATCCACAAAGCAAGCTGCTGGTCCACCTGCTGCAGCGCCTCCACCGTGGCGAGGTAGGCGTCCAGGGTGCCGTCAGGCGCAGAGGCCGCGGCCATCATCGCAGCGTACGACGTTTCGCGCTGCGCTGTGAGGTGAGAGACGTGCGCTTGTACATTCTCCGGCGCGAGCTGTGGTCGCAGCACCTCCAAGCGGCGCTGTGCCTCAGCCGCCTGCGCCGCGTAGTGGGCGTACTCGCCGGCGAGGGCCTCCACTTGTTCGCGCGCGACGGGGTCGGCGATGCGGCTGATAATACCGTCGTCGCCTTTCTTGGCGTGGCTGGCGTGCAGCTGATGCTCTTTCATATGGCTCAGTGCGAAGACAAGACGGTACCGCACTTCCTTTGCGTGTGCCTCGGCGGAGGCCTGTTGGTCTTCGAGGAGGCGTGCGTAGGACTGCGTGCATGGTTGACGCATGTGATGGTAGACACGGCCGAGGTGCGTGCGGAGGGCTAGCTCACGCGCACGCTGCTCGCGGAGAAGTTGGACTGTCGCAACCTCCTGCTCGGCGTCGCATTCGGCTTTGACGGCGATGCGAAGGGCCTCCAAAGCCTGTGTGTGGGCCTCTGCAGAGATGCCGCCTGTACCGCCGCTCGTGGAGGTGGTCTGGGGGGCCTTCGTTTTACCTGCGGCCTGTGGTGGTTGGCCACCAGCCCCGGCACCCCGACCACCGGCTTGGGCTTCAGTGTCCTCGTCGTCGCTCGCCGTGGTTACTGCCTGCGGGCGCGGTGCGGACGTGGTGGGGGATGCAGGCGGTCCATTCGACGACTTCTTCGTCTTGCGTGTCTTGCCGCCCTTTTTGTTGACCGCGTTCTCGGTACCGCCAGACGCGCCTTGGTCACCAACACCACCACCACCACTACCACCACCACCACCTCCTCCTCCTCCAGTGCCGCGGCCAGCGCCGGCACTCTTTGGCTTGGCGCGCTTCAGCTCCGCTTCGAAAAAGGCCTCGTCCATGCGACGCAGCTCTTCCAGTTGAGTGATGCGCGCCTTCTGTGCTTCCAAGCGCTTCAGTGCCTCCTCCATACGGTGAATGAGTCGTGCGGTGGCGTCCGGCGCGTCATTTCCCACACGCGCGTGCATCTGCGTGAGCTCCGCCTGGAGCTGCAAGACAACCTTGTGCGTCATCTCGCGCTCACGCCTCTGCGCGGCTAAATCGGTAGGATCCATCGCACGCCTAGGGCTACCGGGGCGGCTCACATTACCGCCCGTCACCGTGAGCAGTGTGGACGCCGCGTACCCGCTCAGCCTGCTGTCCTTCCACAACGCGTCCTCGTCTTGCGCGCTCATCATCTCCGCCTCGCGGTGCTCGTGGTATCGCCGGTAGGCTTGTGCACGTGCCTTCTCCTGGGCGAGAAGGCGACGGTTCCCACTGCTGTTGCTGCCGCCGCCGCGACTACCAGGATGCCCGCGAGTACCCGCACGACTTCCAGAGCCTGTGCGTCGCGAGCCACTGCTTGGTCGCACTCGACCCGTCCCGTCCAGCAGGGCGACGATCTGGTCGTTGGCCTGATCAAGGCGCTCCTTGAGGACGTATATTTGCTGCTCCTTGGTGAGGTTGACGAGGCTACCGCTGTCTGGTCGCTGGCCTGGCGCACCGGATGGCGCGACGCCGTTCCCGCCATCGCCGTCGAAGCTGCCGGGCCTACCACCGCCTGGCCCGCTTGCGCGCTGCCGGCGAAGGACTTCGACCGTGCGCTGGAGGCGCGTGACATCCTCTTGAAGATGTCGCATCGCGGTGCTCTTGTGTTCGTTTTCCGCGACGAGCCGCGTCATTTCTTCTTCAATAGCCGTCATGAGGAGCACGCGGTTTTCCTCTTTTTCATCGATGAGCGTGTAGTCGTACGACGCGTCGTCGAGGGGATTGCCGTTTTGTCGGAGCTGCTTCACGGAGTGCTGCACGCGATCGGAAGGATCCATGTTGTGCTGCAGCTCATCCTTCGTGATGGTCAGACCGTCCAACGGCAAGATAGCGCGCTGGTTCGCGATACGCACGCCACCCATACCGGTAGACGAGCCCAACGCAGTGTACCCTGTGCGCAGGCGAGGAAGCCCGCCGAGCACGCTGCTGCCGCCGCCCTCTCGCGGCTTCTCCTCGGGATCCTCCGTGATCAGTACGTCCGCGCCAACACTCTCGCATGCGGCCTCAGGCACCTGCCGATTTAGTCGCTGCCCCGCCATGCCATAGCGCTTGGCCTCACCATGGAGGGCCAGTGTGCGGCTGCCCAGCTGCTGCAGAAGCTCCGCGTCGTCGACGTTTTCGCGCCAGACTAATTGCTGGAGCGCCTCCGTGTCGATGCGTCCGAGAAGAACGTTCTTGAGGCTCAAGTAGTTGCCCACGGCCGCTTTGGCGCGGATATCACTGCGCCACCGCCCCGCCGACGAGACGAACACATGGCTGAGAAAATTGACGACGATGTGGTCAAAATGATGTCGGAGGACGAGATCGTAACCGGCGGCGTAGGCCTCTTCGGCAGTGATGTCGTGCTGCGGCGTGACAACGGCACCCGCACCCTGCACGGTCGTTGCGTCGCTGTCTTCCGGCAGCAAAAGCACCAACACGAGCTGCAGGCCGTACCGCTCATCGAAGAAGCGTAAATTTTGTGCAATGTCCCCAAACGACTCGTGTGTGAAGCGGTCGACAAGGACGAGACGGGGAATGGCATCGGGTGGAGCGGGTGGGAGCATGCGCCTGCCGTCATTGGGGCCATCCGCGTCCGCACTGCACGCGCTTAAGCTGCTGCTCCTGCTCACGCGGCGACGGTGAGAGTGGGTGTGCGTGCCATCACCTGTCGCACGCTCTGGATGGCTATCGCTGAAATCACTGCTGTTGCTGCTGCTGCTGCTACTCCTGAGCAGTGTGTCGTACATCGCATCTGCGCCACCCAGACTATCTGCTGCGCTCGCGCCAGCCGAGGAGGCGGCGGCTTGCGTACGCCGTGGGCCTTTCCCGGCGTTCGCGGCAGCTTCGCGGCGTTGCCGACGACGCTCGAGCTTCATCATGTTCTTTTCATACAACCGCTTCAAACCTTCACCGTCAGCGTATTTGCTGAGCTTCAGTGGCTTGGGCTGTTCGCGACGCACCTGGAGCCCGCGTCGCGTGGCGCTGTTCACCATCTCCTGCAGCTGCATCATGGCCTCGTCGACCGTCTGCGCCTCGGAGACCTTCCATCGGTACATGGTGAGCTGAGACGCCATGACGGACATGGCCAACCCGTTCGCGGAGAGTAAGAGCGCGTGTGCGGCGTCCTCACGCACCACAACCTTCCGTTGCACACGGAAGAACGCGTCATCTTGCCTTTGGCGCGCGTGACGATCGGCCTGGAAGCCGTAGTGCAGCACGTAGTCGGCGGATGCCTCCTCTGAGAACTGAGCTTGTCGCGCGATGTGCGACGGCGGCGCGACGAAGGCGCTATGCGAGTGACTCGAAGATAGCGCGGCATTCGCAGACATTTTCTTGTTCTCTTCAATGCCCACGCACAAACAAACGCGGTGCGCGCCTCAGTTTTTACTTCTTTTTTTTATTATTATTTGTTGAGGTTCGCTTGTCGCTCGTGAGAATGTCCGCATAAACGCACGCACACGGGGTGAGAGGTCAGCGGTGAAGAGGAAGAGTGAAATGGAGAAGAGTGTGCACATATCGAGCCTGTGAGGCGGTTGGGAGAGAATACGCACTCATTGGCAGCGCAATGGCATCTCTCCTTTCTCAGTACAGAGGAATGGCTGTCGTACGGATGAGCGCACAAGAGCCACACAACTATTTTTTTTTTTTTTAATTATTGCGCATGTGTCACTTCTTTGTTCTCTTTGAAGTGCTGATATTAGCAAGACACAAAAAATGGAAAGCAGAAGTGTCGAGTACCCGTCCCCAAAACAATCTCTATTAACGTGTTTATTGAGACGCGTTTTATTTTTGGTGAACGGCCCCTTTGTCGAGAGTCCACGCCTGGCCCTCGCTCTCCCTCTTGTGGCCTCACTCGGCTAGGAGGGCTCACAGGCTGGCGGCGTCGCGATCGCAAGAGACACGTGCGCGTCTGTGCTTGTCTGCGGCGCACCACGATCCTGTTTGGCAGGCATCTGCAGTACTTCCTCAGAAGGTCCAGCGGCGCTATCATCTTTGATGAATGCGAAGCAGGCGCCTTGTGCACGAGAGAAGTGGTTCCCACTGGCCTCGCCCTCACAAGACCCGACCAGGAGCACCACCATTGTTTCCTCCGGACACGCTTGGATGATCTGCAGCACACGCCTGTTTACGGCAGCGACACGCGCCAGCTGCACCGCCTCGTGCGCCGCTTGTCCCGTCCGCGGCATCACGACATCCACCGCCGTCTCGGTGAGCTGTCCCCACATGAGCGAGTACGGCTGCTGGGCGAGGGCCTCTTCACGCGACACACCACGTGCGATGGCGTCATCCACGGCCGTGCGACGGTGCTTCAGAGCGCGCACCATCTTACGCGTCAAGTCTTCATCGTGGCGCACCGGGATCGTGTCGACACACGCACCGCCACCGCTGCCACGTGAAGTCGTCTTGGGTGCCATCGCCGCCAGGTTCGTCGCGTCGTCGAACAACTTGATGTGGACGCTCAGCTCTGTGTGCGTGGGCGGCGAGGCCTCACTCTCCGCCTCGGTCTTCTCATCCGCTGCGGCACCGCCTTCCGTACCCACCGCTGCGGCATCGGCGATCAGGCCTAGAACACTCACCTTCTTCCTGACGCCAAACTCAGGACCCTTCTCAAGTTTTAATAGGACCAGTTCCGCGCTCGTGGTCGCGTCGATGCTGCTGTCGTGCGCGCCTTGCTGAATCTTCTTGTTCAGGTAGCGCTGTGCGAGGAAACGAAGCGAGTTCTTGTACGGTAGACCCGATGGATGCGGGTAGAGCCACGCGGTGTCGAGCACGCGGCAATTCGGTACCATCTTACACGCTTTGAAGTCGTTCTCCAAGCTGTGCCCCACCACGTACGTCTCCGTATCGATGAATGCCCGCAGGTGTGCTTGACAGTCCGTCAACGTCGTTGTCACCTCGGCGAGCATGCCCTCATCGATGCCACTGAAGCGGGTGAGGTAGTCCACAACAGGCGTGAGGGGCTTGACCAGATCGTCGAGCAGCACCTCGCCTGTACGCACATCGACCAATGTGGCACGTGCGAGTACGCTCACACCGGTGCCCGCGCCGGTGCCGCGCACCACCTCTGCCGTTGTGTCTGCCCTCGCTTCCTGATCAGCCGCTTCTCCGTCATGCGTGTGGTGAGGCCGACGTTGTGGTGGTTCTGCCAGCACCATTTCGCAGTCGAACGCAACGACACGGGGCAGACGCGCGCCGTCGGGCACCGCCGTCTCTCGCGGTGGGGGGACGGGAAAACTGGACCAGCGCTCGCCTGGGACCCCCTCGTCCTCGCCGTCGTCCTCCACGTCGCTGTCCGTGGGAGGTTCCAGAACAAAACCAAGCTCGGCAAACGAGGCGATGTGCTCAGGCAGACGAAGCGCATACTGATCAAGCGTCGCCCGATTATCCCACAGCGAATGCGCCGGTGCGGTCGCGTCCTCACGATTCGACACCTCACCCGATCTGCCATCACCGGATGGCGGCTGTGCGACGGTGCTGCCCCATTGGGCTTCAAGCGCCTTCGCGACGACGTCGTGCACGCTACGCGTCGGCCTCTCTTCGTTGGCGCACACGTCGCGGCCGTCATCTGCGTGGCGTGAACGCGCGCCTGGCACGCGCGGTGGGTCGTTGCGCCAGAAGAGCTCCCCTTCAAGTCCCGATTTGGCGCTGCTGGGGACGATGAGGGGACAGTACTGCACACACCCACCACTCTCACGTGCCCAGCAGTTGCCTTGTCGGACAGGCGCCAGGAGGGCGTGACATACGCGCTCATTCCAACGGACGGGCTCGTCGAGAGACGCGGGGGCTGCCATCGCGGCGGTGCTGGTGGCGACGACGTTTTCGGCGCCGTCGACCTCATCGCGCGGCCGCTTCAGACCAGGCACAGCAGCCGTCTCTGTCGACGAGGGAGACGACGACGCGACGCCTGTACCCGCACCTGCACCGACCTGACTGCCTCTCGGCAGACCTACCCCTGTGCACATCATCTGATCGTAAGACCAGCCGTTGACGTACAGCAACACAACATCTCTCAACTTGGACTTGTTCTTGATGAAGAAAATACGAGGGCACTCGATGAGAGGGATCAGTGACGGCACGCTCCACAAGAGCAGATCCCCAATATCGCGTGGGAAGAGTGAAGAGCGCTGCGCGCGGTCCAGATGGATCTGAAACGTCAGTTCGATGCGTGAGAAGTACAAGGACAAGCTGGACAGCATGGAGGTACTACTCGTTTCCTTCACTGCCGTGGAAGACACAGCGTGTGTGTGGTGGGCAGAGCTCGATGACTGCTCTCGTCGCTGTTGCTGCTGCTGCAGTTTCTTTTTCTTTTTCCTCGTGCTACCCTTTTTGTCTCTCTTGGGTGTTCGCTGACCGCTCACCGAGGACGCGCGCGACGCAGAGCGCTCCATCGAGGCTGTGCTTGGCGGCAGCTCGAGAAGGCTCCGCGCTCCTGTGTGTGCGTGAGACGATACGAGCGGTGAGGACTGTGCACTCATGCGATCTGGTGTGTGCGTGCGTGAGGTGTTCGCATGAGATCTGAGCATCGGTGATACCTGCCGGCTGCATCCGACACGTGGAGTGACAGCGGGCGACGGACGCCTACTCGAAGGCGGTGTCCTTGTGGCACCATGCTTGGCTGGCCTCGACATGTATTTTCTTTTTCCCACGCTTTTCTTCTCTTTGTGTTTCTGATTCACATGTTGTATTGGCGGATTTTCGAAAATGTGAGAGAGTAAAGGTGGGAGACGCATTGGTGTGTAGGAAATGTTTGTGTGTGTGTGTATGTCTGCTTGTGTCCAGCAGAAGTATGGGTAACTACAAAAACACCTTGTGTGATGCTGAACACGCCACTATTTGATCGCTTTTTTTTTTCTTTCTGTTTTCGCGCGTGTGCGCTCTACGGCGTTCTCACGCAGACATATACCAAATTGAAGAAGAACTAAATTGACCGACAAATAAACGTAAAGGAGAAATAAGAAGAGACGGGAAGCGGAGAGAGCCCGCACTGGTGCTGCTTGCTTGGAATAAGAACCAAGCTCTCATAGGAAGAAAAAGAAAATCTGATTTAGTGTACGGATCGATTGCTGTCGCGTAGCGTAGTGCGGTAGGAGACAAAAAAAAAAAAAAGAACAGAATAAAGAACAGCTGTGGCGACTGCGTTGAGCAGCTGCCAGAGTGCACGAATTCGAGAACTTTTCCCTGGTCTTCTAGCTGTCGGTGTACCTCGCCCACACGTACCGAAGACAACCAGAGGCGAATCAACCGAACAGACAACGAAACAAAATAATAATAAAAAAAAGAAAGAGAAACAATAACATTAAAAAAAAAAAAAAACAGTTCATCATCCAGAGAAAAAAAACAACGCACATGAGCGTTGCCCGACCGGCAGGGCCTCTCCCCACAGATGTGCTGAAATAGCAAAGTGTTGGTACGGGGACACTCAAGTTAAACAACGAAGCATGCGAAGGCACCATCACTGGAGCGATGGATTTATCAGTGGCGTGGGTATCTTCGCATGTGTACTTTTTAAATTTCAAGTTTTTCTTGTTTAGCTTCCTTCGTTTTATTGATGCAAACAGGAAGAACCTCGAGAATATAAATCTGTATATACGCGAGCGTCCTCTCTCCCTCCGTTTACTGTTGGCGCGGTTTGCTGAGCAGACCAGTCACGGGCGGCTTTTCTCCTGGCTCGCTCCGCCTCAAGACGTGGGGTGAGCTGCGCATCAAGGAAACAAAACAAAAAAAAACCAACAAGAAAGGGATGAATACCTATTTATTTATTAATTGAGAAAAAAAAAAAGAGAAGCGAGTAAAAGAGAAGAAAAAAAAACCGACAGGGCAAGAGTAGGGTACACGTATGTGTCCGCATGTGTGTATCAACAGGCTGATGTACTTCAGCCGTGTTTACAGTTGGCTTCGTGTTTTTTTTTCTTTTTTCACGTTCGACGTTGACACACTGCTCTTGTACGCACAGACTCGCACGCAGGCGTACATCACTGCACGTCATCGAGCTCGAGCACATCCGCGGAGGCTGCGTCGTCGGCACTCTCTCCGTTCATCATGCGCACGGTACGGCGCACGTGTCGTTTGTATCGGAAGTGTACTGTACCTAACGTCACCGCCGCGACAGCAGAGAGCACCGTGGCGATGATAAGCGGCGTGCGGACGCACACTCGCTGTGCACACTCCTCACCGTGAACATATCCGAGCGCGTCGTGCTGCTTATCGACGAGGAAGCCGAAGAGGAACCTGTTGAAGCAGATGACACACACAACGGTTGTCGCGGAGCTCAGATTATAATAGATGGCGTGGTGCGTGGCGTAGAGTGCGGGGAAGATGATCGCGCACGTGCTGTAGAAGGCCCCCTCCTTGAAGTAGACCAGAATGAAGGGGAACAGCAGCGCCGCGCCTGGCACGACGAGAATCAAGATACCCGCGACAACGCCAATAAGCGGAGGAATCGGGAGCGCCATGGTGATCAGAAAGCGGCGGTGCTCCTTGGGCTGGCTCTGGACGTACGCCTCATAGGCACCCACGGCGATACGACCGAGCGCGCTGCCAACACCGAGAAATGCCGTGTAGAGCGCAGAGACGCCGACGCTGCGCGGCTCACCAGATGTTGCGACGTAGATCGTGCCCGAGTTGTATATCACCATGACACCAATCGCACCTTGTAGGATAAAACCAAGCAGAATGAGGTACAGGTCAGGCCGCTTGAGGGCACTTACGATATCACCCGGATAGACGGGATCCACGTACCGAGGTTCAACGTCGACGACGTACTCGGTAAAAAAATTGTCGAAGAAGGCGCGGTCCTCTGTGTTGGTGGCCGTGCCACAGTCATCAAGCGACGAGTCCTGTGCGGGCTCCACACTGGCCACATCACCTTCCGTCACGCGCTTGCTGTTCTTCTTCGAGCGCATCTTGTGTGGCACTTCGACATTTCCACTTTTCCGGGTGCTGATGTCTTCCTCATCCTCCTCGTCGTCCTGCGCATCGTCCTCGCGCTTGGCGTTGCGGCGGAATATGGAGAGCTGCTCAATACCCTCCCTGTCCCTGTCATCGTCGTCGTGCGTACCCTCAGGTCGTGGGTGTGCGCCGTCCGCCTCTTGCTGCGCGCGTGCGAGCGCGGATGGGCTGGGTTCGTCGATCCCTCCAAGCCAGCGAATAGGCAACATCATGACGAAGAAACAACACGTAATCGCGACAATCAGGCTGCCAATAACCCGCTGGGACACGACGGACACGCGCACATACGCCACGACAGGGGCTGTGATCGCCGTGAAGATGATGAGCGCGACGGCCACCACGTAGCCGACCATCAACCGACGCGTGGGCACGCTCTTGCCGTTGTACACCGAGATGAGCGCCTCCAACTGAGCCACCTCCACCTCCGTCTTACCGCGTCGCCGCCACCAATTCAACACGTACGGCGGCAGGTGGAGCACAAAGGAGCCAGCGAAGGCCACGACCATCGCGAAGGCCATGACGAAGAAGAGGTAGCCACTGATGTTCGGCCCGAACAGATTTGTGCTGACCGATGACAAGACGGAGCTCCCGAGCCCGGTCATCACCTTGGCGAGCGCGATAATGAGACCGCGATTGCGCGGAAATGTTTCGACCAGCGTGACGATGGACGTCGCGTCGAACATGCCCGCAGCGGTGTTCATGAATGCGTAGAAGATGCAGATGACGACCAGGTTTCCTTGGATGATGTCAAGTAAGATGAGGTTGAGACCGAGGCAGCCAATGAAGGCACACAGACAACCCCACCAGAGCAGCGGCGCAGGCCCCACCTTCTCGAACAAGAGCGCGTATGGCACCACAAAGTAACAGAAGGCGACACCGACGGTGCTGATGGTGGAGAGGTCACCCGCACTGAGCTGGTATCGCTGCGAGAACTCAGTCGTGAAGAGCTCGAAGGTGTACACAAGCGACACACCCATGCTACAGAAAAGGCAGTTGACAAGCATGCGGAAGCGCTGCATCTCGTCAATGATGTGCAGGCCGGCCGCTTCACGACGCTTGAGCGCATTCGTCTCGCTAAAAAAGCAGTCAGTGATCTTCATCGCGAAGCGGAACAAAGGTCAAGGAGACGGCGTCTGTGTGTACGCAGAGAAGTAGAGAGGAGATGGATAGGAGACGTGATCAAGCGCGCGAGAGGCGAGAGGAACGTTGTCTAAACAAAGAAAAAATAAACACTCAAATGAAGTGTGATCGCTTTGTTGAAAGGGGAGAGGAGAGAGAATCTTCACTTCCTCTTTGACCGTAGGATGTAGCGCACGAGGTGCGTACGGAAAGGATAGCACAGCCGCTGCTATTTTGTGTTCTTCTGTCCCTGTCGATCAACTCGTTGAAGTACTTCCCTTTTTTTTGTTCTTTTTTGATCTCCTCATCCTGAATATTGACTTCGAACATCACTGCGAGAGGGAGGAACAAAGAAACGAAAAGAGAAGAAAGGCATCACATTCTTTTAGAGACGTAGAACAGATGCACCGAAAGGGACAAGACAGTTAAAGAGAAAAAAAAAGAAAATGAGGGACAGAGGAGGCAAAAGGAGTATAAAAGGAGCCTACAAAAATTAAAAAAAAAAACGGTTAAACAAAACAAAACAAAAAAGAGTAGCTGAGGGGAGTCATCTGCACTCTAAGTTTGCGAGACTAATGACCGACGGTAAACAACATTAACAACAACAACAAAAACAAAAAGAAAAAGAAAGGATAAACTGGAACTCAATGGCAGAGAAGACACTTATCACTGTGGGAGACGTCAATGAGTAAGAGAAAAGGAAACGTGAGATAGAGCATCCTCTCTGAACCGCAGACGCGAATTACGCTGTCTGCGCTACACGGAAGAAGCCGATACGAAAAGAGAGCAGAAGGAACCTCGACCCACGCACCAGGTACTGAGCGCACCGTGAGACCTTCCTGCGGCGTCGACGATGATAAACACACACAAGGAGAGAAGAGAAGAGGAGTGAGGGACGGCAACAGAGTCGTCAGCTGCCAGCAGCTCTTCTTCTCCGGTTCACTCGTTTTGATCGTGCTCAGATGATGGTACGGTGTGGGGGGCCCACATCAAGGTGCGCTGGTGGGCTCCCCCGTGCGGCTGCCGCCAGCATAGTGGTCGGCCACATCTCGGGCGTCCGCGTGCGATGCGGAGGCCTCACGGCGTTGCTTTTCGACGTCTCGGACGTAGCGCACGTAGCGAAGATGGGCGATGCAGAGCAGCACAAACGCACAGAAGGCCAGCGCGATGGCGACGGCGATGGGCACCAAAATACAGTCGCGGCCAAAGCAGTTCGTCGACGTGCCATCCGTGCCGATTTCTCGTTCCCGCGCCGCCGCGTCCTTCTGCCTCATTTTTTTGTCGACGAAAGAGCCGAAGAAAAAACGGTTGAAACAAATCAGGGAAAGCACAGTCGTGGCAGGAGTCACGTTGTAGTACACAGTGCGGTGTGTCGTCCACAAGGAGGACAGCACAATAGCATTGGCACTGAAGAAGACGCCTACTTCGAAGTAGACAATAATAAAAGGTAGGAGGAGTGCACCGGGCGGTAGTACCAGGATGAGAGCCCCCCCAATCATACCCAGCAGAGGAGGTACGGGAAGTACCATGGTCACCAGGAAGCGGCGGCGTCCCTGAGTCTGACGCTGCACAAAGGCCTCGTAGACGCCAACCGCCATCCGACCGAGCGCGCTGCCGACACCGAGAAATGCGGTGTAGAGCGCGGAAAGACCTTCACTGCGCGGCTTGCCTGCACGGGCGACGTAGATTGTGCCCGAGTTGTACATCACCATGACACCAATCGCGCCTTGTAGGATGAGCCCGGCAAAGATGAGATAGATGTCAGGCTTGCGGAGGGACACCCACACGTCGCCCTCATACGGAGGATCACGGTAGACAGGCGCGATGCATGTGGTGTACTCGGCGAATCGAGCGTCTGCCTGGGTCATCGCGTCGTCGGCCAAGGGCCTGCAGTTGAGCTCCTGTACGCTCAGGTGCTCTTCCCTCGCCGCCAGCTTCATCACCTCACCGCTCAAGCACAGTGCCTCGGGCAACGCCTCTAGCGAGTCGAAACAGCTGTCATTGTTGTTGTCGCTCTCACGGTGTCGCGGCGCCTCGCCCCGCATCGGGCCGGGCTCCTGCACGCCGCCAAGCCAGCGCACGGGCAATATCATAAGGAAGAAGCCGCACACGATGACAATAACGAGTGCACCGATGACCTTGTGGGCACCTGAGGAGACCTCAATGTAGGCTGTAATGGGTGCCGTGATGGACACGTAGATGAGCAGCGTGATGGCCACGATGTAGCCCGTCGCGAGCCGACGCGGGGGGACGCTCTTGGCTAAGTAGACCGTGCTGAGCGAGCGTAGCGTCGCCTTCTCCGCCTCTGTTTTGTTCCGCCCTCGCCACGTGTTCACGATGTGCGGCGGCAACACAAGCACCAAGGAGGCGACCATCGCCATCACCATAGCGTACACCATCAAAAAGAAGAGGTAGCCGTGAATGTTACCGGGGAAGAGGTTGCGGTACAAGCAGGACATGACGGAAGCTCCGAGCCCGGTCATGACCTTGGCGAGCGACAGCACAGGGCCGCGATTGCGCGGGAAGGTCTCTGCCAGAGTGGGCACGGATGTGCAGTCGAAGAGACCCGAGCACGTGTTCATAAAGGCGTAGAAGATGCAGAGAGTCGCCATGTTACCCGGAATGACACCATAAAAGATCAGGTTCAGCCCGAGCATACCGACACACGCGCAGACGCACGCCCACCAGAGCAGCGGTACCGACCCGATGTGTTCCATGGCGATAGCATAGTGGATCACAAAGTAACAGAAGCAGGGACCAACCGTGCTGATGGTGGACAGCTCCTTCGCGGTGAGACCGAAGCGCGTGGTAAACTCCGTCGCGAAGAGCTCGAACGTGTAGACGAGCGACACCCCAAGATCGCAGAACAAACAGGTCAGTAAGAGGCGGAAGCGCTGCAGCTCGTTGATGACATGCAGTGATTGGCCTTGGCGGTCACTCAAGTTGTGCTCCTGGCTGTAAAAATAGCGGATGAGCTTCATCAGGACCCACGGCAACAGCGAGGCGAATTGCTCTGCCTTTGAGATGACGGGATTCTCTTCTCGAAAACGTTTACTTTTGTTTCGTTTTATGATGGCTCTGGTGATGTGCGGCGGCTGCAAGCAAAGGTGACGAGGGTACGGAGGTGAAGGGGCGGTGGCGTGAGACGATCAATGGATACAAGTGACGTTGAGGGGGGTACGCCGTCCAGCGCACCATAGGCTCGGCGCGCACGCGAGCGATCACTGCTTGCAGGACCGCGCGTCACTCACCGCGTTGGGTGTACTTTTGTCTTCGTGCGCGCGTACACAGAACAATGACATACGCCGGTAAAGCCAGCGCCGTGCGAGAAGGGCGACGACAAGAAAAAAAAAACCCACACACAATTAAAGGGGGAAAAAAATAGTGAACATTGTGCGCGAAAATGTACGCGTGTACAGAAACGAGAGCGATGACGGCGCAGCGCTGCACTCAGTCAGCGAGCACCAGTCGCCATGAACCAAGGTAGACTAGCAGACGTGTTGTTGATGGCGCCGCCCTCACGCCCTCACGCCCTCACGCCCTCACGCCCTCACGCCCTCACGCCTTCTCTTTTTTTTTTTTTTCTGTTGTGACGTAATCGCCCACGAAGCAGCTCACGCGCCTTCAGCGATCACTGATCGCCTCTGTCCGCTGACGCTCTGCACGCTGTCAGAGGATTGGGGTATTTGGCGGCAGCGTCTTGACCGCTGCCAGCGGGCTTGTTGTGGCGCCGACGCAGACCTGCTCTGCCAAGGCTGGCCTCCTCGCGTGGCGTGTCCGAGCCGTCGGTGCGACCTGGTGACAAGGAGAAGAGCGGATGTGATGCCAGCTGCGTGGCGGCCGCCAAGCTGGTCGGTCGTCGACGCGTACCTGACTCACTTGTGGACTCGACTTGCCGCCGATGCGCTTGTTGCGACTGCGGTGCGCGTGAGAGCGGCGTCGCGCTGCTCTGCTCGGCGCCTGGTGCCTTGGCAAACGCCGCACGGTGTAGACCGCCGCCGACGTTGTGCTCCGTGTTGAAGAGCCAAACGTACTCGACAAGGCACAGCGCCAGTGCGAGCAGTGGCGCGCCGATCAGCCATCCACACTCCTCCAAGCTGATATACCAATATCGGCCAGCGGCAACGACGGAGGACGTGTTCGTCATAACAATGATTCGCAGCCATGTATCCACGTACCGCGGTGGCGACGCGGGCGCGGGCGTGCTGTCGCGCACATCGGCGAGCACCGCCGCACTGCCGAACGCCGGTGGGATCAGCGCGGCGGTCGTGCCAGTACTCACCTGCCACGTCAGGTACTGAGCCGCCCAGCCCATGAGCGCCACATCGCTCTCCATCACCGCGACGTGCGACTCAACGCGTGCGCCGTCGTCTTGTGCAGGAACGGTCGTGTTGAGCGAAACGCAGCGGGAGCCAACAACACGCACGAGCGCCTCTGTCTCGTCGTCCGCGTCGGCGCCGTTGAGTGCGGCTAAGACTTCTGACCAGGTGCGTGTGAGTGCGTCCTCATCGTACCAGTCTGGCCACTGCGCGCACGGTAACGCCGACGCCGCGGGTGCTGTCACCGTTGTGGGCATCGCGACAGCGTCCCCGTACCAGAGCACTTTGACCGTCACGTTCGCGTCTGCGGTGTACAGGCAGCGGGGCTGCAGATAGCCTGGAAAACATTGGCAGGTACACGCCTCGCTCTCCGAGAGTACCACACCGTATCCACACTGACAGGGAGGGAGACGTGCCTGTGCACACGTCGGCAGAAACGACAGCGTCGTGACGAGAAGAGACAACATCATTAGAGTAACAGGCAGCGATCGAAGACGTGACGGACTATCCACCTGGCGAGCGGTTTGGTACATGGTTTTTTTTTTATTTGTTCTCTCCTGTCACGCCTCAAATAAGAAACGAAGAGAGCAGTAGGCGGAGCCGAAAAAGGACGGGAAGACGAGGTGATCAAAAAACGTAAGAGAGAACGAGATGCGTTCAAAATCTAACACACAGCGCTAGTCGCTGGTGTGTGGTTGTTGGTGGGTCTTTGTATGTGAATATGAAGCAGCAGTCTCGTTGACGACACTGGTGGCTGGGTAAAGCCGGGAAAAACAACAACAAGAGAATCGAAGACCCCAATGTATTGAATCTAGTGATATGGAAGTGCTTCGCGCCTTGTTCATGGGGGAACACAAAAGAGAATAATTTCTAGAAGCAGGCGTGTGAGTTGCGGAGTGAATGAGCAGGAGATTCGTTGGCGACGGCGCAGAGCGAAAACCCCGATGGTGAGAGGTGATTTGCCTGGAGGCTTGGCGCCGTTCACTACGGATGGCAGCACAACCCAAGGTACGCCACCCCATCGATGACAACAGTCCAATCTTTTCCTCTAGACACAACCCCTCCCTGGCGCTTAACGGAGAGCGCGCGTGTGCGAGAGAACGACGCTGTGAAGGGGGATGGGGTTGATGACAAGGGAAGAGGAGGAGCGAATGCACTCTTCTCTTTATGGTATGAGACGTGTGGCACGACCGCCACAAACCCCTCTTTGTGACGCACGGTGATTACCTTGGCGTCTTCCTCTTTCGTTTTCGTTTTCGACACTATGATCTCAGAGGCCGCCGCCTAAAACAAGCAAGACACCTGAAGGAAACAACAAGGAAGAGACAGGGAGAGGGACAACCCAAACGAACAAAACAAAACAAACAACTTCGAGGAAAAAAGAGTTGGAAACCAACAGAGAGAGGGAAATGGAAGCCAGCAACGCTACGACCGCGAGTGCCTCCCGAGACGCCTATCGACCCCGCATCAAGTTGGGAATGAGCTTCGCATCCTACATGCGCAGCCCTTTTTCATCCGTACCCTATGGCGTGCATTATTCCGGCACCTGTGACTTCTCTTCTGCTACTTCCTCTTCTTCTGTTCTGTGTGTTTTTTTTTCTTCGCTTCTCGCCCTTACCTGTCATCCTTGTTGGTCTGCCGCCAAGCGCGCTCTAGCTGTCTTGGTTTCGGAGGGTACATGTCGCGAAAATGCCAATAATACCAGTCGCAAAGAGGTAGATACCAACCACCCATCCACCTACGCCGTTCCCCAGGATCACACCACCCATGAAGATGTAGAGGAAGGCACGCCCGATCGGCGACAGTACAAACCGTGCGAAACGCGAGAGCTGAGGGTGACGCATGAGACCCAGCTCCGCGGAAGGAATCAACACGGAAAATGCAAGCAGATAGAGTAGGGCCACGAAGGTGCGGATGTTCTTGTAGCCGTGGGTCATGAAAAGAAACAACGTGTACGTGCCACAGCCGAACGCGCCGGCGATATCCAGAATCATCAAGGTCATCGGGAACGCCTTGTTCAGAAAGATATCTTTGCAACCCATCCTAAGAGATCGATGGTGACGACGGTGTACTCAACTAGACAAGTGACAAGTCCTCGCGCTGAGGAGAGAAATAAGGATAAAACAGAGGGAGAGAGTCACTCACAACACCGGACGAACCAGCTGAGCGATGTGCAGCAAGGGAACCAAAAAACAAAAAAACAACAAAAATGGATCGGTAGACGAACGCAGAAAACGCCAGAGAGGCTTTGCTGCTTGTGGATGGTACCTTGCGAAGCGGTGTGTGTGTGGGGGGGGGAGAGAGAGGACGTGAACGGAGTAAGGTGAGAGAGAGAGAAGAGCCTGTACGGTGAAATGAGGCACGACGCACACGACGTGAGCTGACGAGCCGCGAAGTCACGAGGAAGCTCGGAAGCGGCGGAGAGACGGAGTCAGCCTCGAACACACCCATCTGCATCAGTGACAGCAACAAGATCACGACGGGAAAAATCATGCGCACACCACGACCTGACGAGTTGTGTCCATTGTCAAGACTGTTTTTTTCTTCTTCTTTTTCAACTAAAACACACACACATGATGCAAAGGTAAAACAAAAAAAAAACCACTACTGCTTAGCAGACGACAAGAGCTCCGCCCAGTGTGTGGGTCCCTCTTGTGCTTCCGGTAGCGGTGCGCGTCGACGCGTCTCGCGCTCCGCCATGGACTTGCCTACGGCTTCACCGACAAGCTCCTCCACAGCGGCTCTCTTGGCGATGGTCTCGAGGATGAGCTGCTGCTGCGTCTGACTCTTCTTGAACATGTTGTACTGGTCGTTCAAGAAGGCCGCCATGCGGGCTTCACGCTTGCTCAAACCACGAAATGACGGCGAATAGAGGTACACCGTCACGTCACAATTGTCCCAGGTCACGTTGGGGTACTTGTCGCTTCCATAGCAGAAGGCCCAGAAGCGACCCATGAACAGGTACGCGTCGCGAAAAGTGTGGAAGTGAAAGGTGCGCATGATCGCCTCCTCGCCCAAGTTGAGGGGTGACACCTCAGGCGGCGTGTCCACCGCACCGCTCCCGCCCGCTTCAGCATTATCCCTCGCGGCGCCGTCGTCCACCACCGTGTCCCGCACAGGCGACCAGCCCTTGACAGATCGCAGGAAGTCTTCGACCTCATCGTCTCGCATACGACGCTCATGGCGTGCGTACGAGCCGCCATGCTGCGGATTCGAGTTGTGAAAAACGTTAAAACCGTAGTCGCCCTTGTGGCACACAGCCGTCGTGAGCGTCGAGGAGGTGAGGGTCGCGCGTGAAGCCACGCGAGCAGGTGGCGCACGACCGCACACGCGAGCGCCGGCTCGATGCAAACATGTCCGCATCGTAGGCGTGTACGCGGCACGTGAGAACCCGGCAGAGGGGCTTCAGCGTTCTTGACTACAACAACAACATCAACCGGGCAGTAGATAGGTGTAAAAGAGAGAGAGAGGGGGGGGGGGGGAGAGGATGAACCAATAAACATGAACCTGAGAGAAAGGTCGGTGAGACTGTGAGGTGTGCACTCATCCATGAGCTCTTGAGCGTGCGAGTATGGCGTCGCCTGCGTCCACAGGCCTCACTCTTGTTCGGTTTCTTATTACTAGTATTGCTAATTTCGAACGCCAGCAACGGAGATAAAAGAGACGATGTGCGCGTCAAGAGAGAGAGAGACAAGCGCGCATCATACAAACAAAAAGGCTTCGTGTGTGAGAACGCATCCGGGGAAACAAGAGAAGAGACAAAAAAGACACAGAGAGAGACACACAGAGAGAGAGAGAGAGAGAGAGTGCTGCGCGACAGGCGGGGGAAGAAGCAATACATGCGCGTCGCTTCGTGTACTCGTCTCTTCTCTTCGTTTGTTTGTCCGTTTCCTGTCATGCGTGTGGCGCACGCTAACAGCGACGCTGTTTCTATTTCCGTCAAAAATCTCATCCTCGCACACTTTTTCCCCGCGCAGGACCATCACGCTTGTTTTCTTGTTTTTTGTTTGTTGCTGTTTCCTGCGCTCACGACTGAAGCAGCAGGGTGCGAAGCTGCTGGTAGCTGTCGCGCCGGCCGACGGTTTTATCCGACGCCCCTGTCGTGCCATCCAGACCCACAGCTCGGCGGAGTTGCGCTCGCTCGCTTTGAAGCGCCGTCTCCCAGCGCTGAAGATGACGCACGAGGTCGTAGCGACTCCGCTGCGCAGCCACTGGCGATGTCGATGAGGACGTCGTGTCCGCACCACGTATCGGTGTGTTTGTGCCACTGACGCTGCTACCGCGACGGGCGGGTGTGCTCGTCCCTGACGCACCGGGCGCGGGCCTCAGAAGCGGGCGCAACACTGCCGTCTCCTCCGCGGCTGCGGACGCGGCCTCCGCCGCGATGCCGTTGGTGCTGCCCACGTACGCTTGATAGTGCTCCACGGTGCGCTGCTTGAGAAGTTCGTTGAGGCGTGCGAGCTGACCGCCGTAACCACCTGATACACCGCCGCGATTGGCCACGTCAGCCGCCTCAAGCCTCTCCGTGGTGTCTTCCACAACCTGTGTGAGAACACGTACTTGGCCTTGAAGCTGCTCGGCGACGCGACGCTGCGACTGGACGATGTCTTGCCAGTCGCGAAGGCGCTGCTGTGATTGGCGGAGGCGACCAGCGTGGACTTGGCTCTCATTGCGTAGCGTACGCATCAGCTCTTGGCGGCGCGCACCTGCCTTGGAGAGCTGCGAGCGAAGGCGCTCGAGAAGTTCCGCACGGGTCACCTCCGCCTCGACGGAAGCGGCGGCCACGGCCTGCGTGTCCACATTCTGTGTCGGCGCCATTGTGGTGGGTCGCGGTGTGGGTGAGGCGACCGCCTGAGGGGGTAGATCGTTGCCATTCGCCCGCGCCTCTGGGGTGAGGGTCCTGGCCAACACCTCGCTCTCGCCACTGTTGTCATCGCTGCGGTGGCCGGCGCTGTGTGCGTGCTGATCCTCACTGTCCGCAAGCGCCTTGTCGCCGTCTGCGCCGTCGCCTGTTGTGTGCGTCTCGTCCACGTCGGCGTGATTTGGACTGAGTCGGTGGTCGCTGCATGTGCTGCTGCTGCTGACAACGCCGGTCAGGTCCGTGTCGTGCACGCCAGCCTCCTCCTCGACGAGCGCACCACCGGCACGCACCCCACCATCGCTGCCCATCATCGCCTCACCGCCCCCAAAGACCATTTCCGTCTCTTCGGAGACATCTATCATGTCGAGCTGTTGTGCACACGAGTCACCGCCCTCGCTGAGGGCCGCCAGCTCCGGAGAAAGCGGCGTGTCGACGACATCGACGACTCTGTCCTCGTTTGTTTCGCTTCCCACCGCCGTGACGGACACGATGAATGAGCGGGTCACTGCTGCGACGGCTGCTGCGAGACGGGCCTCGCGACCGTCGCGGCGGCGTGTCGCGCTGGCTTCCTCGGCGTCCACGCGGTCACGAAGTTCGACGAGGCGTTTCTCGGTATCGCGCTGCCTCGCAAGCACAATATCTTCTGTTTCCTTGAGCGCGCGGCACTCGTTACGGAGCTGGTTCTCCTCAGCCTTGACGGTCTCGTGCCGTGCAGCCACATCGCGCTGCTGCGCGTCTAGCGTCTTCATCTCCGTGCGCTTCTGCTCCACGTACCGCTCCGCGATGCGCTTTTTCTCCGCATATCGCGTGCGTCTCTCCTCTCCGCGCGCTGGCGTGAACGCGGTACTTGGCATCGCAGGCGCGTCCAGCGCACGATAGCCGTCCGCGAGCGCTCTCTGCTGTGCGATCTGCGAAGACGACGAGGTGCCGATCTCAGCAGGAAGAGGGGTGTGCGCACGGCTCACTGTGGGCGGTGGTAGCGCGGACATGCCCATCGTGCGCTCCTCGAGCGTTGCCTTGACAGTGGCGATGCTGCTCTCGACCTCGTGGAGTCTCTTCAAGAAGGCCTTCTCGCGATTCCCAAGGGCTTCGAGCGTGTACTGCAGAGTGAGCACCTCACGCGCACCGGCGCGACTTGGGTAGCTGAAGGTACCAGCAACAAACGTCTTCTGTTTCGCGACGTACTGCACGTGTGTCAGGTATGCGGGGAACTGCTGCCGACGGTGGGCGGGGAACTGAAGATCATCCGCTCCACACACATCAAAAAGCCACTTGTCAAGGACAACGCCGTTCTCCTCGCCGTAACGGACGCCACCGTCGCGATCACTTGACATGATGGCCTTCACTCAAAACCACGTGCACACACGGGAGTTCTGTGTACGTATATGTGTATGTATGTATGTGTGTGTCGCGCCGCGGGAAAGGAGATGCACAGCTGTGTAGAGAGAGAGAGAGAGAAACAAACAAACAAAAAAACAAAAAAAAAGATGAAGGAAGAGCTCAAGCTCGCTGACGCGATGCACTTGTTTTTGACTTGTTCCCTTTGCTCTTGACTTGGCGATAAATTGGCTGGTGAACGCGAGAGGTACACGTACACAGGCCCTAGGACCGAGGCGCGCCTGAACAGAAAAGTAAGAGTGGGGATCAGGAGGACGAGAGAGAGAAAAAAAAAGAGGTATGCTTGTGTCCCCGCAAAGATGTGAAGCGAAGAGTACTGTATGTGCCAGAGAGCGAGGGCGAGAGCCACACATACGTAAGGGAGCGATACGCAACAGTCGGCGGCACTAGAACAGCCGTGAAGCCCCCCCATCCCTTTGTGCCTCAACGCGCCGGCTGTACCTGTCATAAAACGACAGCAACTGTGTGGAGACACACGAAAACACAGGCGTAGACACCACACACACACACTATCACAGGGGCTCGTTACCTGCTCTAGACATCACTGGATGTGGTGTGCGTCGTCAAGAGGTCGGTGCGCGCGTGACACCGACGGTTAAACCGTCGCAAAGCAAGCAGCGCATGCACTCATCCGGACCCTCTGGAACTCAAGACAGTTTCCAAATCTTTTTTTTTTTTAAATCAGAGACAACTCTTTCTTGTATTAGCCTAAACGCACAATCGAAGAATGAAACAAACAAACAAGCTAGAAAAAAAAAGATCTTTTTTCATTTTTCTTTTCTTTGCATTTCTCTCCTTGTTCATCGAAACGACTTCTTCACCACCAGTGTGATGTGAACGCAAAGGACACAAAAGAAACACTCACAAGAAGAAGACATGAAGAAATTTCAGTCAGAAAAAAAAAACCCGAATAAAAATACAAATCAGTTGCCCGATGGATTAATGGCTCCTTTTTTCCGTTTGTCTCTGCGAGCAAGATCTTTTCTTCTCTCTCTTTTTTTTTTTTTGTGTTGGGTGTAAACAGTTCCCGGCCTGAGCGAGAGCACTAGGCACAAAAGAAAAAGGGTAACACAACGACAGCCGTCGGAAAAGAGTGTCGTGAATGGCGATGGAAGGCTGATGTACGTGGAGGAGAGGACTCGCTGATCTCGTGTGAAAGAACAGCAATGAAACAAGTCTCGTACCGTACGGAGGTACACAGGACGTTTCTACGCGCACACATACACACATTTTTTCCTCATTTACCACTGTCTCTCTTTACGTTGAAAACTATCTCCCACCCTGAACCTCCCCACGTGTTCGTGTTGTGCCGGTATTTCCTTTACAAACGTAAAGCAGGAGAAGTTCTTGTACAAAAAAAAAAAAAAACGAGTCAAACGCAACACCGCACACGTCTTTTCCCACTTTTTCAACTATTTCGCAGTCCAGTTCTGTCGCGTCTTCTTCTAGGCAAGTGTTTGCAGACGAGACGATTACGTAAGGTGGTAACAACAGGCAGACATCACTTCTCACCTTTTTTATTTTTTATTTTGGACACTTAGTAGACAATGGCGGACGGCCAACCATTTCTTTTCTCCCTTCCTCTTTTGTTATCGTACGTGTGTGTGTGCACGGACATCACCGCAACCATCCAAGGACACGATCCGCACCACGCACAGCTGCCTCATGTCATCCGGGTGTCTGTTTCTGTTTCCACTCCCTGGACCATCTTTTTCTTCTTCGTTGTTTGTTTCGCATGGTACACCATCTATTTAGATGCTCAGACCAAGGCAACACGGAGAAGAGACGAAAGAAAAGGAAGAGAGAGAGAGAGGAGACAAGGAAGAACCACATTCGATACATGACACGAGAGCTGGTGGGATGTGGACTGACCAGGAATCACCTAATTTTAACTACGAAAAAAAAAAGTAAAGTAAAGAAGAGAAAAATGAAGTGGAAGAGTCGAAATGAAGAAGACGGAAAAGAGGAGGGCGAGAATAAGACACGTGCCCCACCCCACCGGCACGACAGGGAAAGGATCAAATCCACCACGGACAGCGGAGTCAGCGACGACAGACGAGAGGCGGAGAACAAAGAAACAATCTATTTCACACAACGCAGCAATGGACCTACGCGTGCGCAGCCGTCACCTCTTCGTGTTCGTATTGTTTCTTCCGCTCTTTGTTTCGCTCGTTGTTCGCCCCCCCCCTCACAGTCCAATACCTTTGATCCTTTCTTCCTTTCCCGATCCCTCCACACTCTTGTGCTTCCTCATCCTCATTGGTTCATTTGCTTTTTACGCCTTGAAGAAAAGCATCAGCGTCACGACAAAGCAAGCGCAGAAGGCGCTGATGATCATACCGAGACCCTCGGTGATGACCCATCCGGAGAAGTCCACGTACTGCTCAACGCCGGTGGCCAGGGGCACACCCAGGCCAAAACCAACGGGGTACTCCGTGGAACCACCCTTGCAGAACTTCTTGTAGCGGGCACCAATCATGATTGCCCAGGAGATGAGCAGGAAGATGCAGGAAGCGGCGCAGGCACCAACCGCAGCGAACTTCACGGCCTTCTTGTACACGGCAGCCAGCGACAGGAGCATAGTGATGTAGATGAACACGTCGCCAATAATGGCGAAGGCCGCGCCCGCCTGGAAGTACTTCTTGAGCTGGTCGCAGTTGTAGTCGCTGATGCTCCAGAACTCAGACAGACCCGTGGAGCGGTGGAAGACCTCCACGTGCCAGAACGTCACCTTGACTGTGGCCTCGGCGTAGTAGCTCTCCCACATGGTGAAGGCCGTACCGACGACGGCGATGGTCAGGGTACCGACGAGCATCCAGAAGGCACCAAACGCACCCGTACTGTAGGTCTCCTTGCTGAACTCATCCAAGGCGAAGTAGTTCCACATGTAGTACGCGACGCCAATGTTGGCGAAGAGCATGAGGCCGAAGGCACACAAAGCAAGCGAAAAGCCAGCGTTGAGGCGGCTAATGCCGTTGACGCCGGGGAGGACACCGGGGCAGTTGTACTTGTGGTACGCGTGTACGTTGAGCGCCCAAGCGACGAGGATGGTGCTCATGGAAAGCATGCCGAGGGAGAGGGTCATGCCCATGTGGCCAGCACCGAACATCTGCACGACACCCGCAACGAGTGCGGCGAGGCAGAGGACGACAGAGATGATCGTGTACGCCTGCATGGAGATGTACAGATGCTTCTGGTGATCGCAGTCGTTCTTCTGCCAGCGCTGGTTCATGTTGTCCTTCCAGATCGTCCACTTATCGCCGTTGGACGCACGCTGCCACGCGACTGGGCACGCCGCGGTCAGCATGAACACGAAGGAAATGAACGCGCACAGGTTGAAAACCATGAGCACAATGTTGCCGTGGTGTTCCTTGGGGGCGAGGCGGATGTCGACGCCGGGGGCGGGGGCGATAGCGGCCTCTTCCTCATCGCGGCTGTTCACGCTGACCTTCTCAGCGTCGCTGTGGCGAGAGTTGTGCTCCGAGGCCTTCTCGGACGCCTGGGAGGAGTGTTTGGGGCTCATGATTGCGTGTGTGCTCTGGGATGTGAGTGTCGTAGTCGGGAGAGTGGCTTATGTGTGGAGTGGTGTCGAGTGACGACGTAGTTCTGTTCTTTCTGACTAAGAATTGCTGTAGGCTTCCCCGCTTTGTGTGAAAAACAAGATGAAGCGAATAACAGAGAGAGAGAGAGAGGAACTAGCGGTTCGATTCTCGTGTTCGAAGTCTCGCGTGTAGCACTTGAAATGAATTAACTGTTGTGGTCGAAAAGCAACACGAGAAGAGAAAACAAAAAAAAAAAAATGGAGGAGTTCAATGTCATGGTGGTGAGGCACACACACACACAGAAAAATAAAAACAAGAAGATCAAGGTGAGATGATGTCAAGCAAAGTGAAGGTATGTGTGTGTGTGTGTTGGGGGGGCGGGGCCGATGGCCGATGGCGGTCACGGGTCACGGGTCCTACTGTGCGTAGCAGTGCGTCATCACACACGCGTGTCGCACGGTGCGATCGGACGACATGGGCTGCGGGGCACCCCTCCCCGTCTCTTTGGGCGCCCGTTTCCGCCTAGGCGTATAAGTGCGTGTGAACAACACACACACATCTCTCTCTCTGACAGAAAGACCTTTCTCGCCACCCCTGGCCTCCATGAGAGAACGGTGTGAGACGAAGAAAAGGTCGAATAAGCGCGTACCAGCGCTCCACCACGCGCACTTCCCGCAGTGGCGACGCTGATGTATATGCTAATTTCACAGCTCTGGATGTCGGACAGACAGTCACATGCGTCCGTCCTCGTGCTCATGATCAACGGGTCGGTGGCGCGATTGATACGATTTTTTTTTTTTTTAAATGCTCACATGGGGCGCGCAAGCGTAGGCGTGGGTACGAGTAATAAAGGAAAAGAGAAAACAAACAAACACAAAGAAATGCAGAAGGATATCGGTGTCCTGGGGCGCGGCGACGTGGTGGCCCCACCTCCATTTCATCTGTTTTGACCGCCACAAGTCGTCGGCCTCCCCAAATGGTATTCGATGCATCTCTCCAGTCAAATTCTCGTTGTTGACGCGCACATCCGTGCGCGTGAGCGGCGCCGTGGCTACACGCCGTGCCTTTCCTATCTGGAACACGAGAACCTCAGAGACAGACAACACCAGAAGACGCCTGCACGCTCACGGAACCACTGTACAGGAGAGATCGAGAGACCGAGTAAGAGAGACATACACCGATTGGCCCGCGTTAACAATATACTCCCCCAAAGAGTCTCGATAACAAGAAGAGTAAAAGAAAATAACCCATAAGCTGTGAACCGAAGAAAAAAATTCCTGAAGGGAACCAAAACGTAAGGGAAACAAAGCAGCAACAAACCTAGAGGGGAAAAAAAAAGAGAACGAACTTGGCATCACAGAGAGACCCACGCGCACACGTGGTCACCCGCTCTTGTCATCTGCGCCATCGTCGCTCACATACGGGAGGATGATCCCAACAAGCGGGCAGTGGAGAAGTGGAGGACGCACAAGACACCAGAACCACAAAGTTCAGACGTCTGCCACTCCCTCCTCTTCTTCTTCGTCCCACGTTCGCTCGAACACCACGGTATTTCTTGGACGCAGCACTGGCCGGGATCAACGAGGGGGAAGCGTGGGTGTGATACTCGAGCCTCGAAACGGAAGATGCAAACGGAGCAAAAAACAAAAACAAACACACAAAAAAAGAACAGGAATATATAAAAAAAAAAAGAGCGAGGTGGCGAGGAAAAGAAACAGTTTGGCGTCCGGTAGATCATCTCACCACCTCAGCGTACGCAAACGAAACTAGCGAAGAAAATCAAAATTGAATAAAGAAGGGAAAAAAGGAACACGAATAAGGTAAACGAAGGACAACACAAGAAAAAAAGAAGGGCAGAAACATACGAACGCAGTGAAGCGTGAGGACACACAGATCGATACCAGCGTTCAAGGAAACCTCGTGCCTCACCCTTTGTATCGTCGAACCGCTTTTTTTTTTTGTTTTCTCCCGCTTCGCATCGAGGTGCTGTTTCGTTCAACTGGAGCGTGGTTAAAAGAGAGCTCAACAATTCTCCCTCGCCCGACGAGACTCGAAATCTTCGCCGTTCGCCCTTCTTTGCACTACGCGAATGCACTTCTCAATACGCACCTCCCCTCCTAGACGTTTTCCGTCTTGGGAGAAAACAAAATAAAATAAAAGAGAGAGAGAGAAGGGTATTTATCCTTCTTTGTTCGCACGTTTTCCTTGTTGTTCCCAGTCTCCACGGTGGGGAAGGCGATCTTTTCCCCGCATTGGCTTTGCTAGTGCACCTTTTCTCTCTCTCTCTCTCTCTTTATCTATTTAATTGACTCCCTTCTTCGCATCCTTGATGCTCAACGCAGCCGGATGAGAAGTTAAGAAAAAAAAAAAGTCTGAAGGGAAAGGAAGAACACCCGAGGCGTCTTGCAAGGAAAAAGGGGGAGACACGCGAGTCTTTTCATTGTGCCAAGGAGGACGCCCTCCTGCTGTGTTTCGATTCCGCCGTGCCGCAAACGTGCACGCACTCGCACGTGTCTCAGAACAACATGTTGGCGATCACTAGGACGAGCTGAAGGCACCACGCGGTGAGCATCAGCGCGAAGCCCTCCTTGTACGCGTATCCGTTGTAGCGGATCGCTGCGCCGAAGATGCCCGTCGGAATACCGTTGTAGCCGAGGTCGTGCCACAAGGACTGACCCGGCATCACCTCCACCTTGCAGATCTTTCGGAGCTTCATGGTGACCAGGATCACCCACTCGATAAACATGAAGACGACCGCGAGCACACCGAAGATGTTCGCGTTCGTGCGAAGCTTCGACACGAAGCAGGCCGCGACACCGAACAGCAGCGAGAAGAACAGCCAAATGTTGGACATGATGTTGAAGGCGGCGACCGTCTTCATGCGCTCGGTGTAGGTCTTGCACATGTACTCCTTACGACCGAGGTATGTCGACAGCTCCGTTGTGCGGTCGAAGAGCTCAATGTGCCACATGGTGACCTTAACCTTCATGAGCGGGAACGACTTGGACCAGAGCGTCATCGCCGGTCCGACGCAGTTGAAGAGCATCACAATCATGACGCCGATCATGTAGACGAAGCGCATCGGCTGCATGATACCGGCGTGGACGGAGCGCGTGTAGTGCGTGCGGAAATGGATGAGCATGACGATGGTGGCCAACATACAGAAGACGAAGGCGATGAGCGTAATCGCGAACCCCGCATCGAGGTGCGTGTACGCGCTGTATTTCCCCTTGCGGCAGCCATCGAAGTTGAACAGCGTCACAGAGAGCGCCCATGCGGTCAGCGAGTAGCACATGCCATAAAAGCTGAGAATGAGGCACGCGCCGAGGTGTCCTTTGCCGAACGTGTAGAGCAGGCCCGACACGACCGCTGCCGCACTCGAGCACGTCGCGAAAACGGAGAAGACCGCCGTAGCTTGCCAGAGCTGCATCTCGTTGGAGCAGTCGTGGATGGAGGTGACCAACGCGTCCGGTTGACCGCCTCCCCTCGCACGCCAGATGCCGTATGTGCGGCCGCCGTTCTTCGCGCGGAACCACGGCACCGGGCACGTCGCGGTGAGGTTGAAGACGAACGCGATAGAGACGAGAATGGTGTAGAGGAGAGACATCATGAAGCCACCAGGCGGGTTCACCCTGAACTCGCTGGTCTCCTCCTCAATGACATCATCCACATCGGACAGATCCTCATCATCGCTCGTGTACCAATCTGGGCGGGGCAGCCCGGCCTCCAACTCGGCAATGGCGCGCTTTTCCTCATCTGCGCCATCCAAACCCTGTTTGGAGTTGTACTTGTTGGGGTCGTTATCGTCATTCGGAGGGACGACAACGTGGTTGGCGCTGCTCGTGGCGGCCGTCTGCTTCCCCGCAGCCGAGCCCGGGGAGTCCGGCTGACCGCGCTCGCCGTGGTCCTCGCCGGCATCGCTGATCGGCTCGTGTGCTTGTTTCTCCGCCGCAGCCTCAGTGTTTGGTGCGCGCACAACGTTGTGCTCAGTGGGGTTGTTGTCCTTCGACGACATGACTGGATTCTGCTGTCAACGCGTCTTCTCTTTCGCTTGTGCCACGTCGAGAGCTCAAAGGTGCGGCAAGATGATGAGATGGATACAGAAAAAAAAAAGAGAAGATTTTTCGCTCGTGCCCCTGTAACGAGAGTATTCCTGTTGGTGTCTCTCTATTTCAGTTTCGTCGTGTCGTTCGGACCTTCCTGCGAGAGTGAGAGGCTGTTCCGAGCAATCGAATTGTCGATACAATCAAGGAGCGGCACAAAGACGCGGGGCTGGTGAACGGAGAGAAAGCGTGAGTGAAGAGGGAGAGAGGGCGCTAAGGTCGCGAATACGGATGCGTATAGGCTAAGATAAACTGGCAACATGTCGAGAGTGTGCGAAAGCGAGAGAGGAAGAGGTGAGACGGGAAAACAGGAGGTGGGTAGATGACCGGAGACGGCGCATTCGTTCGTCTGCTTCTCGAGCAGGATCTGTTGAGAATCGCAAAGCACGGACGTCCTCTTTTGCAGTGCACTCTAGTGCAATCGACCGTACCCAGCGCGCGTCCGGTGACGACCCCGTACATGACGATACCACAGAGAGCCATCTCACCATCACTGACATGCTATGTGGAGGGAAGGGAAGATTGCCACGACCAACAACACGTGTACCACGCCGCATCTGGTCTGTAGTGCGCACACGCACGCACACATACAAAGGGCGTGCTTGAAGCGGTGATTTTGAGGTCATGCACAGTCCTCACCGCTTTTCGAAGTGCGGAGTCCAACGTATCGAGAGTGCCGTGCTTGGCGAGAGCCCGTGCGCTTTGTCTTCTTCGATGTGTTCGATTCCATCCGGCATCCACTTGTCACATCTGTTTTATCGCCAGAGGCGCCCACAGAAACGGAGAGGGGGAAAAGAAAGAAAATAAAACGTAGAATATCTGCAACGACGTTCCGTGGCGCGGAACGCAAAGAACGCGAGGTTAAACAAACGAACATGAGAGGTGGGACATACAGGTTGCTTCGCTTTGGCTCCACCGTCACCCTTCTTTTCGTCCTCTTCAGATCTGACACTCCAATTCGAACAGATCAAACAAACAAAACAAAAGAAAAAAAGATAGATGCAACGAAGCCACAATAAGAAAATCACAGAAAATGAATCTCAACGGAAGCGACCCACGCACACGCGCCAGGGGGGGGGGTCTGCTCTCCCTCTTCCCCTCGTTTCTTCTCCTGACTGGGATGACCCGACCCCCCCCCCCCCTCGCTCATGACATAGGAAGGCGTCGAGTGCGTGGGAAACAAACCAAAGAAATCCAACAGAAATCAAATTTGTAAAAGAAAAAGAAAAAAAAAGTAATGCAAACGAGAATAGGGTCTAGCACCTCTCCTTCGGCTTCCGAAAGGGGGGGGGGGCGGCGTACTGAGCCAGAAAGATGGGGACGCGCTGAGAAGCAGACAGGTCAGACAACAAGTTCTTTTTTTTCTTCGTTGCTGTTGTTCACCAGTTCGTCCCTTCACTCCTTGACACAAAACACGGCTCCGCGGTTGCTGATGTTGCCCAAGCCGTCCTCTTCATGACGCATCAGGATTTTTTCCCCCTAAGCCGTCGAGGTTTAACTAGACAGAAACGTACGGTATCGGAAAAAAAAAGAAGAAGTAAGAGACGGTCCGACACACACAGTCACACTCAAACGAAACAGAAAGGTAGCGTGACTGCGGGGCTGCTCGCATCCAACGACAGGGAAACGACACCACAACAGCAGTATCGAAAGATGGCGTGTTGTGAGCGCCACCTCACCACTCAGATCGACCGATGGTCATCCATGTAATTGTCGATGGTATCCTTCCTCATGTTCGTCTCCTCCTTTTCCTTACAGCTCGTCATCGTCTTCCTCATTGGGGGCAGCGTCGGTCTGCGGCTGCTCCTCCTGAACTGCGCGATCTTGTTTCGCAGGCTCCTCTTCCGCCTGCTCGTCGTCGTCGTCATCATCATCGCTTCCCTTGTCACCGTGCTGCTCCCTCTCCAGCTCCTCGGCCAATGCGGCAACAGTGGTCCTGAGCGAAGGCGTCGGCCAGCAGCAGCCGCAGCAGAAAAAGATGAACATCGAGATAAGAGTGAAGGCCATACCCATCAGCAGACACGTCATGCAGCCGATGCCGCACAGAACGTGGTTGTACCCCTTACCAGGCTCGGTGGGGCGGACAAGGCTGATGCCAAGCGGCTCCACATCCTCGCAGTTCCACGGGCACGTGAAGCCGGCCCCGAGCGCCGGTGCCACCGTTGTTCGGAAGTTGTTGCACGCGTAGCACGGCACGTCGGTCAGGTGCAGCGGAAAACCCGGTGTGAGCTCGTAGCGCTCAAGCTCGGCGACCAGCGAGACATCGCCGAGGCTGGTCTCCACCGTGGTGCCGAAGAGGCAGTTGTAGTACGTCTTGTACGCACTCAACAAAGTCGTGCAGTCGACAGCGGCCTCGGCAGTGGCATCGCCGTTACAGTAACCGCCCGTCGCGGAGGTGATGCTGGTGCCGATCGTGGCCATACAGCGGTTCGACACGCAGCGCATGAAGTTCACGTCTGTGAAGTCAGGTGGGGTCGTCGTCAGCGGGTCGGTGGTGACAGCGCACGTTTGCGCGGCAGAGGCGGAGGTCGCTGCTGCGAGGAGCACGACCAGGCACAGAACCAGCGCTAACAGCTGATGCGTCAGGGCGGATGCCATCGTCACGATATGGTTTTTTTTTCCTTTTTCCTTTGCTAGTGTGAGCACTGGCGCGGTGCAGAAAAGAGGGAGAGATAAGAGCGGATAAGAGCGGATAAGAGAAAAATGACGGATAATTCCCTCTTGAAAGAGACCGACAGCCGAAAAAAAAAAAAACGGAGCCAAAAGAAACAAGAGAGATACACCATCGTGAGAGCACGCGTGAGAGGAAAAAAAAAGGAGAGATGAGAGGTAGGCGCTCAAAGCGGAAGATAAGGTACGCGGCCATGCCGCAGTTCCTTTCGGCATGCCGAACCATGAGAGATTTGCTGCCGGGTGCTTCATCGCGGCACGCACGCGCACACACACACAGGGACAGCAAGTTGTATTCTTTGATTGAAAGGCAGTTACACACATACACACATACACACACACACACAGACACCGACACCGACACCGACGCCCCCCCCCCCTATTGTTTTTGTGTTGACTCGCGTCGACCACGCGTTCATGTCGTGCTGAAGTGAAAAAAGTACACACGTACACGCTCTCTCCCCCAGACACGGCGACGGGAGAGATCCGTTAAGCCTCATGCGTACCGCAGTGACGACTCCACGTCGCTGAGCAACGATGTCCATTGTACCTCTGTCAGCTCGCACACGAGTACTTCTGGCGTGTTCACCGGCACGTCGTTCCAGCGTGGCCGTTCGCTCTGTGTATGACGCCGTCGCCGCGCAGACATCCAAAGATGTACCGAGGCGCGCAGCTGGTGCAGCGTCCGCGAGTGCCGCGCGTCGTCGGCGACCGACTTCCAGAGTCGAGCGGCGCGCAGCATGAGCTTGCTGTACATCTGGAAGCACCACAGAAGCTCCGCCTGCGCATCAGACGAGCGGAGTGCACTCCACGCCTCGCCGTCCGTCGCGTCGGGAGTGTCATCGCTGTCGCGCATGAGGGGCGGCAGACCAGCAGGTTGGTGCCAGTGAAGCAGGCCCCACACCAGTCCGGACGCCTTCTCGCACGCTTGCGCGCGGCACTGTACATCACCGAGTGCGACCGCGGCGGCGCCTGTTGTGTCCGCCAGCGCCCGCAGGGTCGCCTCGGCGGTGTTTGCCGTCAGCACGACCGCCGTGCGATGGAGGCTATACCACACAAGCTGCAGCAACGTGATATCAGGCAGCGCCGCACCTGTCTCCGTTGGGGGTGGGGGTGTGCGGCGTCGCCGCCACGCCACGGCCGCCAAGGCAGGTCCCAGGCAGGGATGTAGCCTGTACGGTGAGCGAGCGGCGACGGCTGCACTCGTGTACGCCAGTCCAGAGTCAATCGCCGCGTCTGGAGGAAGAGGGTGTACGCGCAGGAGCACGCGTGCGAACACCCCCGCCGCCTCGGACGAGGCCATCGGCTTCCACACACGCTGCGCCACGAACTGCGCGCGTGCGGAGCGTCGCGTGGATTGGTCCTCTTCGTACACGGCGTCGCGACTACGCATCCAACTGTCCAGCGCTGCCGCCGACGCGGTCGCATCGAACGCGTTCGTCGACGTGTAGCTGCCGCCCTCACGCGCGAGATGCAGCGGTATCGTGTATGGGTACGCGAGCCCTTCCTGTGCGATCCTGACGCCGGTCAAGTAGGTGGCGGCGGCCTCTGCGGATGCGCCGGGCTGAGTGCCGTGCAGAAGGTCATTGCCGTCGTCGCGATGGCGGTCGGCGGGGAGGAGGAAGTGCTCAAGCAGATGACTGCCCACATGCGATGCGAGCCAGACGTCTTCACGCGACGCGCTCTCCCACTCCAGCTGCGTACATTGCAGAGACACGCGCGTGCCATGCTGACGAGAACGTGTTTGGTCTGACGTGGCGGTGAGCGCCCCCTTGCCGGGGCCACCACATGTGACGCGTGCGTGTTGGTCCCCGAATGCGGTGCGTGCCATACGTAACGTCGCGTCCCACGCTATGCTGTGGACGTGGTGTGAAGGGCACGCCCCGGTGCCATAGACAGCCTCCCACGTCACGGCACCATCTGCGTGATGGCTGGGCGGAGAGGGCGTCGCTGTCGACGCCTCCGTCGTCGCGCCGTCATCGCTTCGCGCCTCTTCCGCGTGCTCGTCTTCCTCACTTCTCACACCTGTGCGTGCACCGCAGTCGGAGGCCTTGTCCAAGTCGCTAATCGTGCCATCACCCTCGTCAGACCACGCCTCCATCGCCTCATCTTGGGCGGCCTCCCCGCGCGGCTGAGTGACTGCCACCACTGCGGACGGTGCCGCGCCGCCACAATCACCGGCCTCCACCACAGCCGAGGCCGCGACATCCAGAGCCAGCCCATGCAGCATTGAATAGGCTGCGAGTGCGGTCTCGTCCACCTCATGCGCTGGTGCCTGGCGGTACTGCTCCCACGAGGTCGCCAGCGCAGCCACTAGAGCTGGTGTCCACCGCACACGCACACAGGCTGTGATCACTGCACTCGTCCGCTGGTTCTCCTGACGAGAGGGTAGGGTAACCAAGTCGCAGTGTGCGCGTACAATCGATGCCAGCCGATTACCACACCAGCTCACCTGTGAAGCAGACGACTGTGTCTGGCACTGGCGACTGTGACCGACTGGCTCGCTCAGGCGCACGAAGCCGAAGACGCGCATCAAGTGACGCCGAAGTGTGCTCATCACCACCGTCGCCGCCATGTCGCCCACTTCATGTGAGTGCGTGTCAGTGTGATAACTGTACAAAAACGGTAGCGGAGGCGGCACCGCGTGGTGTGACGCGGCGCAGGTGTCAAACGGTGAGCCCAGCTGCAAAGGACACCGCGTCATGCCACAGCGCGCCTCTTTCGGTTCGACCACACTCGGCGCCGTGAACGGCCTGCGCACAGTCGACAAGGCGAGTGGACTCACCATCAGCGCGACCGCCGCCGACATGCCCGACACACACACCAAGGATAGCCCACGCGATGAGGTTCGACCGATGTCGACATGCCATAGCTCGCGCACCGTCGGCTGCGCGACGCACAACTCCAGTGCGGGCAGCGGACTGAGAGCAGGCGCCGACGGACCTTCCACAAGGTCATCGTCTTCTATACCAAAGAAGAGAGTCGAGGATAACATCAAAAACAACCCAATCCCAACGCGTGTCGCGTGTGTTGAGAAAAGCTGCGAGCCTTGAACGCATCGTACAGGTATGAGCAGAAAAGAAACAAACAGAAAAACATGTCAGGAAAAAGGAGGAAACGTGGTCGAGAACAGGATTAAACACGCAAGCGTTTCGACGCGCTCGGAAGAAGCCGAAAAGCAAAGAGGCGGGCGAAACGGCCTCCAGATGACAGACGCATCGGTACACATCTGTGCAGTGCGACACCTACACGTTGACCGACGAGGTGATGCGCTGTAGACGCGTGTGTGTGTGCGCGCGCGTTCCTAGACTTTCTGCACGTCTGGATAGGACGCGCACGAGAGTCGCACACACAATCACCGTCAGGCCGTAATCGGTGCATCATAAAGCCGCGGCTCACACGACAAAGGATACCTTGTTAAGCCGGCACTTCACACAAAGTAGATCGGCGGTCTTTCTTCCTCCTTTTCCCCTCCTTTTCAGGAAAGAGGATGCGACGCCACGGTCCGCTGGTTTTTGTTGAATGACGCGATATGCTTTTTTTTTTTCTCTCTCGTTGTCGTTTAGAATATGTTTAAAATTCGTCACGTAGCGCATCACCAACAAAGTAAACGAACAGGGAGAAGAAGATCTTCACCAACTGGCATTTAACCTTTCGGGAACGAAAGGCGGAAAACAAGAGAAACGGGGGTATTAAGGTGATGACGCCACACGCGCTTTAATTGTGTTAATTTGTAAACCAAAAACGAACAAGATCATCACACTCACACACATTGGAACACACACACATACACACAAAACGTGCTTCGCTCTTAGTCTGCATTTGGTGGGTGGAGAAAACAAACAAACAAACAAGCACTCACACACGCGCGCCTCCACACCCAGAAAAGGAAGAAAAAAAAAAGCAAAGAAGTTGAAAGAAGAACGTCCGCGAGACCAGAACACACAGCGGAGTCGAGAAGTACGGGACGCCCACAAGGAGCGAAATCGGTGCCTGACACACGCCACAACACGGATGTTGTACGTGTCAACCAGTCCAATCGCTTGTGTGACGTCGCCCTGCGTTCTCTCCGGTCCTGATCGCGCTTTTGTTCCCATTTTCTTCTTGTGCCTTTTCTCTGCTCGCTTGTGTACACGGACTGAGAGAGCGAGAGAGGTATCGAGGGAACCGAAGCCGAGCGGCGTGCACGCCTATATGCCTATTCGGGACGGACCTAGTCCGAGTCTGACGGCACGACCTCCTTCTTGGACTTCTTCACCTTAGGGCGTGGCTCCTCCTCGTCGGCTGCGGCCTCCTCCTTGCGGCCGCGCTTGCGGAGGATGCGCTGGTACTGCTCGAGGGCCTCTGCCATGGCCGCCTTGTTGCTTGGGGGCTTGTTACCTGTGTCAAAGAAGTTCAGACGCGCCTCGACCTGCTCGCGGAGCTTCTCACCGAAGACAGTCGGTGGGGCGTCCATAAAACAGTCGATACGGCACGCGAGGGCGGCCTTGTTCGCCAGGTAGCGGGAGATCTTACCACGGTTCTCCTTCGCGGCGCGCTGGATGAATGAGGAATGGAAGATGAGACCGTACTTGGGCGTGTTGCCCTTCTTCTTCTTGAGCGCGCGGAACAGAGCCTTCTCGGCGCCGAGAATCTGGATGGTGCTAGCGGGGGCCTTGGCGAGGTTCGTCAGGGAGCCTGCCTTGGAGATAAGCTTGGCGCCGATGCCCTGGCCAATGAGCTGAGTCAGGTTGGGAGCGACGAGCATCATCTTGTCGACGAGGTACTGCTGGAGAGCCTCGCGGTACTGGCCGAGGGACGCGACGCGCGTCGCGAAGGTGCGGATGCAGTCCCAATCGACGTCGGCCATATCACCGCCCATGGACGTCACCGCCTTCTCGTAGACACGCGCCGCGAGGGCCTCGTCGCCTTCGAGGATCTCCGCGATCTGACTCGTGACCTCCTCTGCGTCGCGCTCCTCGAGTGAGGCGCGGCTGCCGATGAGAAGCGCGAGACGAGCGTACTTGAGTGGCTCAGGGACCTCCTTGGCGAGCTCGGGGAAGTGCCAGCCGTACCACTCCTTCACGCGCATACCGAGCAGGTTCACGCCCTTGTCCATGTGCTCAGCGAGAGCGGACGCTTGAATGATCATGTTGTCGCTGCGGTGGACGTTGAATTTGACCTTGTTACGCGAGAAGGCGTGACCGAGACCACACTGCGCGCGAGGGACGTCACCCTCGTGGTGCTCAGGTAGCAGCTTCTCGGCGTGGAGACGGATCAGGCGGCAGATCTGCGCCACATTCTCATTGCACACGACGGGGATGTTCAGGCCGTCGTGGATGGCACTGCCGAGCTTGGGATCCTGTACGCCCAGCTCCCAGCCCTCCGTGCCCTTGGCGACCTTCTTCGCCAGCGCGGTGGAGAGGAAGTTGCTGAGGAATGTGCTCATGAGACTCTCGGAGATGCACACGGCGTCCTCGAGCGCGTTTTCTGGCGACTCAAACGGCGCGAACGAGACAAGCTTCACCCATGGGGAGAAGGTGCTGAAGTTCTGAAGCTCCTTCTGCAGCTCCACGTCTCCGGCACCGACCTCCTCGGTGGAGAGAACCTTGAAGATCGCGTAGCCGGTGGGGGCCTCGTACAAGGTGAACAGGGTCTTGGACATGATCACACTGAGGATATAATAGCGAGCGAAACGGGAGGAAACAACCGCTACGTGGGAAAAACAAAACCGAAAGAAACTACTCTGAGGCGAATGTGTACACGCGAGGGGAAGGACAGCATGGTCAGTCATGGACAGGCGCATGCGTAGAACGGGGTGACGTGAGGGAGGGCAGGGGGGGGGGAGCGTGAGGGAGTGAGTGGGACACATATGGTGATGACCACCATAGGTGTGTGTGTATGTTCACTTTGGACGGAGGCGCGAGGACGCAGTCGCTGAACGACGCCACACGCTGCGCGACGATCACCAGGCGAGTAGGGTTTCGCCTTGCGCCGCGTTGTCTGTTTGTGTCTTTTTCGACCACATCACGCCATCGAGAACAGGATCATCGGCCGGGTTGGAAGAGTGCAATCATGAGGACGATACTCTGAGGCAGAGAAAGAAAGAAAATGTTTGGCAAAGGAAAAAAAAGAAAAAAAAAGTAATGTGCAACAAGAGTGAGAAAAGATAGTGTGTGTGCGTGTGTGAAGAACAGAGAAAGAGTGAAGTAGAGACATCTGCCCATCGTTTGCATGGCATGACTGCTTCACCATTTTTCCTTCGTTCATCTTCTCTACTTTTTTTTTTCTGCTTACGTGTTCACAGCCAAGACGCTCTAATCGCTGTTGTCATCGTTGCTCTTCTTCTTCTCCTTCTTCTCTTTCTTTTCGTCCTTCTTCTCCTTGGACTTGTAGTCCTCGGGGTCATCGACGATATAAATATACGCCTCCAAAGCGCGCACCCACGCCTTGTACTCCTCGGCATCCTTGCACTGAAAGACCAAACGCCGCTCGATGCTGCTTTCCTTCGTCTCAAAGAAGATGACACCGATATCGTAGCGGTCCGACGCGGCAGGGGAGTCGATCTTATAGTTGGACACGGCAGGGCGCGTGATGAGACGAGAGCGCTCGTCCAGCGGGACATCGCCCTTCGACTTGGCGCTGTTGAGGCGCGCCTCGCGGTCCGGATCCGCGTCGGGATCGTACACGTCTTCATCCACGTCTTCCCCGCTAGCGCTGCTGCTTTCATTGCCAGACTTGGACTTCCCCTTGTCCTTGTCCTTGTCCCCTGCTCCTCCCGCAGGGTTCGACTCGTAGTAGCGAATTCCACCAATAGAAGGGCTGAGAATGAAGTAGCGCTTCTTCCAGTTCTTGCGTGAGAGCTTCGAGCGGGCGATCGAGAACTTCTTGACTTCGCCTTCCTTACTCGGCTTCACGTACGGCACGCCCGCCTTGAAGTGCGTGTGGCACTCCTGATGAAAAAGCTTGCCGTTCTCCTCGTCCTTCACGAACTCGTTCGCCTCGCGGTCCAGGAAGCGAATGCCGCAGTAGTGGCACCGAGGCTGATGTAGGAAGCGGTACTGCAGGATGCAATTGTGGTGGAGAGGACCGCTCGCCGTCTCCGCACCTCGCAGAGGGCCGATCGGCTTCCCGCACTGGACGCATGGTACCTGAGGGTCATGCGGCGGTAGCGGGGGTGCCGGCGAGTCGCCCGCGCCTGGAGCGCTGCTTCCGGGATGGCTCTCATCGGTGTGCAGTGCGACTGCGTCCTGGTGCGGCTCTTCGACTTGGAGCGCTTCGTTTTCTTCCTTTGTGGACATCGTCAAGCGTTAATCTTGTCCGCAGCGACCACGTGTGTGTCTGTGTGTCTGTGTGTGTGTGCGGAAAGGGTACAGTAGGGACGTGAAGATACAAATAGGGAAAGCAAAAGAAAAGAGCGATAAGGTGCGGAGGGCAGCAAATAAAAGCTGAGCAACGGCCCAGCAAAGAAGAAAAAAAGGGGAAACAATGAGCGGTGACCAGTTGTCTTCTCCGAGAGAGAACGGCGAAGACACAGGAGGGGGTATGGAGGGGTGGACTGGGAAACACCGACAAAGCATGTGAAGAGACAGACAGAGAGAGGGAGGGAGAGGGAGAGAGAGACAGTGCGAGGTTGGAGCAGAGAGTGGACGTAAGGGCGATGTCGAACGGACAAGGGGTGGGCGGAGGTGGAGGGCCCATGACAAACCAAAGGACAGGTGCTGAGCCTCGCCACTAGCCGAACGCAGCGACGATTGCGTTCATGGGCAGGGCTTGCCCCCCACTCATCAGACCACCTCTGCAGCATGGCCACAGCGGCGCGCCATGGCGGGTTTCTGGGCAACATTTTCGACACAATGCGAGTCCGTACACTACTGCTAATGGGGAGGTCAGGGATAAGGACTAGAGTGGGGACGCTCAGAAGTGCGTACACGACGTCAGAGTGTATCTCGGATTCATTTGGTACAGAGGACAGGGCGAGGCATCATTTTTCCTCTTGTCGCTCCTTACATGCTTTGTAGACGTACATCGCATCGGACAGTGCATTGATAGGAGGCGTCGAAGCACACGGCCGCTAGAATATCAAAGGAACGGCCGCATTGACAAGAGCCGAGGATTTTGTGGGTGAGGGAGGACGAACGAACAAGGAGCGGAGGGCTCAGCGCACGAGTTGAGACCAGCCGAAAACATATATACCGAGCGCAGAAATAAGAGTGAACCCGTTTTAAAGGATAGAGGAGCACGTGTGTCATTGCCGGCTGTGATTTTTTTTTGTTTCGCGTGCGAACGGAGGGAGGATCGAGGCGTGGAAAACACAGCCACGCGTTTTCACTGGGCTCGCTAGTGCGTCGTTTTCTTGATTCGCTCCACACTCGGCGATCGATGGCATGTAGACACAGAGCGTGGCCTCGGCGTGCACCGCGGCCTCACCAATCGCACAGCGAAGCAAAGAGAGGATGAGCGGCAGATCGTTTAACTCTCCGATATCAAAGTGAATGCAAATATGAAAAAGGAGAGGAGGAGGAGAGAAAACAAAAACAAGACAAACAAAAAGCGACAAGGACGGAGAAAATGAAAGAAAGAAAAAAAGGAGGTATGGTGAGGCTCACACGTTGATGCACATGTGTGTCGCTTCCCCCACACGCCCGTACACACGCGAATCCTCGGCAATGAAACAGCAGACCAAGAGTAGGTGCTGGGCAAGAAAATCTCGGATGGAAGCCGTGTGGCTGCGCTGGTCGCTTTTTTTTTTTCTTTTTTCGATCGGTTCTCACATTGTTATAAGATGACTGTCAGTTGTCATGTCCTGTCTTTCGATCGCTGTTCGTGTGCGTGTGCCACGGTTGACCCAGCAAATAAAAATTACACACGAGGAAAGCGTCTGTGCCATTGGATTCCGCATGCACTCGCTATTCGTGTGCTCGATTGGTGGATTGTCTTCAATTAATTTTGTATATATATATATATATATATATATATTTGTTCTCCCTCGCTCAAGGCGCGGCCGGTGCGACGCTACCGGCCACCTCCATCACCGCGTGGGTGCGCGGTACGTGATCAGTGCCCAGTACGTTCGCGCCTTCCTCTGCCGTGCGTTCACGGAGCACTAATTCACGCTTCTGGCGCAGCGCGTTGAAACGGTTGACCTCGACAAGGAAGAGCTTGTGCATCTCGCCCACATCGTTCACCGACTCATCAAAGTGGAAGGGCTCGCTCAGACCGTCCGTGAGGTCCAGAGGGTCGTAAAGATTCGCAAAGTAGGGGTGCTGCAGGGCCTGTTCTGAGTTAATGCGACGACCAGGGTTGAATTCGAGGAGCTTGGAGATGAGGTCAAGCGCGAGCGGGTCAGCAGAGGGCACTACCACCGCCCAATCTCTCTGCGGGATGTTGGAGAGCGAGTTGCGCAGGTAGTCACGCGCGGACGGAGAGGAGAAGTTGACCACCTCATCCATTCGGGGCGTGCCCACAACCTCCACTATTTTATTTAGCTGGTTGTAGAAGGTGGAGCCACGGAAGAGTGCCTTGCGGTTGAAGAGCTCGGCCATGACACACCCCGCAGACCACATATCCACAAGCTTCGAGAAGCCCTTGAACTGCATGACCAGCTCCGGGGCTCGGTACCAGCGGTGTGTGACGTAGTGGGTTTTGTTCGTGTCCTGCGTGTCCTCGCGCGCGAGGTTGAAATCGCAGATGGTGATGTCATTGTTGTCGGCGAGGAGGACGTTGCCGGGGTGGAGGTCGCGATGTACGACGCCGGCTTCGTGCAGGATGTGCAGGCCCAGGAGGATGTGGTACATGAAAAACTGGATGTGCTCCGGCGAGATGTGAATGCGCGGGTCGTGGATGACCTGTGCGAGGTCGGTCCGCATCAACTCGGTCGCGAGATACAGCTTGTGCTGGCCTGGCGTCTCCAGGTGAACGAAGATGTCACGCAGGCCGAGAATGTTCGGGTGGTGGAAGTGGTTCAACAGCCGCACTTCGCGTAAGACTCGCTTGCAGAGGAATGAATCCGAGAGGATGTTCACTGTGCGGCCGTCGGAGACCGTGTTGAACACACGCTTAATCGCGACTGGGCGACCTTCGCTGTCGACACCCGCGCACACAGCACCGTAGCTTCCGCTGCTGATGAAGCGCTGCACCGTGTACGGCGAGTGCATCTCGCTCAGCTCCGCGATGAGGTCGCGGGTAGCTTGTTCGCCCTTGGCCTGGGCGGAAGACATCTTTCACTGTTTTGAGAAGTTCGTGCAAATCTCAGGCGTGACGTAGTCGCAAGAATCAGCCCTCACACACCTACACAGAAAAAGAGGAGGGAACTGTGTGTCTGCGCGTTGGTGGAAGAAAAGAGAAGACAGGGAAAAGAGATTGTTTTGTTTTTTTGTCCACGTCTTCTTGAGCAGGTCGGTGCGATAGATGCTGCGAAGAAGAACGAGAGAGAAATGAAGGCAACGCGCGTATGATGAGGGAAAATAAAAAGAAAAATAAAACGAAGCTGAAAAGAAGAAGTGGCCTATGGTAAAATGAAATAGATGCCACAGACTGTTTTTTTTTGAGCGGGAAGCTGAGGAGTAAACGCGAACAGTGAAACACGCGCGGAAGACAGAGAAGGAGAGATGGGGAGGGGGAAGAGCGAGTACGGGTTGATCGAGAGGCTGCGAAGAAGGCCGAAGAGAAAGGTGAAAGGACGAGGACGCGTCGCCTTGGAAGCGGAAAATGTTTTTGGCAAGACCGATTTCAACTTGGCGCAGCGACGAAAACTTCACGGAGCACACATCCACATTTCGTGGGGGAGAATAACGCTCATGTGCAGCCCCACTGTGTGGCACGGGAGTGCTATCGCATTCCACAGCTGGCGTCCTGCCGTGAGGTCCAGTGGGAGGCTGACGGCAGGCCGCTCACCGGCGGGTGAAAAGAGACACATAGAGAAGAGGGAGCGCCGCCTCCGTCTGGTTTTCTGGTCATGCGCATCAATCGTGACAATGAAGGATGCGAGTGAAAAGTAAAATGAAAAGCACACAAAATGGATTGATCATACGTGCGTGAGTGTCTGTATGTGTGTGTGTGTGTACCTGTACATCAACTGTGCGGCTAGCGACATCACTGCACGCCACCACTAGTGGTGTGCGTGTGCGTGCTGAGCCCATTGGTCTGTGAGTCCGCCCCTTGTACACCTCAGCGAATGGGCATCAGCTTGACCAGACCAGGTCCAGTCCCATTAAAGAAGGTGCCCTTCCACACGTTACCTTCTGCGTCCGTAAAGACACCACTGCCGTGCATCCGGTTCGCGCGCCACCAGCCATCGTAGCGCTCCCCCGTCCCCCATGTGTACTGGCCACGGCCCTCAAAGCAGCCGTTCACAAACGTGCCGTCATACACGCTGCCACTGTCAAGGAATTCAAGACGGCCCGCACCGTTCATCTGATCCTCTTCCCACTGCCCGGCGTAGCAGATGGTCTGGCTGCGGTACACGCCGTAGCCGTGCCGAAAACGCCTTGTCGGCGCTGTGCTCGCGGACTGACCATCTGCGGCGTTCGTGGGGGACGAGGCGTCCGCGGCCGCGCTAGGCTTGTTGGCGCGCGCTGAAGAAGGTCCACTGGGACCCGCGCTTCCGGTGCTCGGTGAGTTGACACCCTCACCTTGTGGGTAGCGGCGTATGCCACCCTTGTAGACGGCGTGCTCATGTTCGTGCACAAACGCGCCCTCCTCATCCACAAACGTTGGCTCCTCGAGTTTAGGCTCCTTGCGCTTCGCTGGCATCGTCTTGACTGTTGCCGCCAGTACGGTGGTATAGAAACAAAGACGAGGTGTCACGACAAAGGAGAACAAAATAAAGAGAGAGAAGCAGCAGCGACAAGAACAATAAATTTCAGTAGTACGAAACACGAAGACGTGCGAGTTGTACTCTCGTTTCGGGTGAGTACGTTCTGCGCGCCGCGAAATAGTTCCATTGTGTACGCGTGTGAGAGAGAGAGAGGTGGAGCCAACGGCGTGTCTGTGTGTGTGCGTGTGTTTGAGTGCAGGGGATTGGACACGCATGAGGGTACACGCGCTTGCTATTCGAATCATGCATGCGTCACGTCCCTTCGTGCTGTTGCCCACCTTACGGCGAAGAGCAGTGGTGGTGGAGAATTGAGGGGGGGGGGGGGGGGGCGTACACACACACACAAAACAACAACAACAAAAGGAAGATGGTAGCCGCGGTGGTCACTGTGTTCTTGTGGGTGCTATTTTTTTTTTCTGTGTACCTCTTGGGAGTGCCTTGTCGCCTTGATTTTTCTTTCAAAAGATCAACGTGATAGTGAGAAGCATCTGTACGCTGTGTCGGTAGACTTCCACGGGCACCAAGTCATGGGCTCTGACGCTTCGCAGAGCCGTGCGTAGCTGCGCACAGGTCTCGACGGGTGTCTGCAGCACCTGCAGGACGACGTCACCAGGCCGCAGTCCGCTCCGTTCAGCGAGTTGCCCCGGGACCACCGACAAGACGCGCACGCCGCCGCCGCGCAGACCGAGCGAGCTCGGCAGCAATCCGCCAGGTATATCCACGGCATCGACACCGAGCTGCAGCGTCGCGCTCGCGGCGGTGGCCGGCGACGTGCGAGAGGAGGGAGAGGATTGCGAGGGCAGCTGCTCCGCACGGCGAGGTGGTGCCGTGTGCCTCATGTACAACGGCAGCACAGCCTGCGGCACGCCCTGCACAAAGCCCGTTGGTGCCGCCGTTGTGCTATCCCCACCGTGGCTGTCGACGCTGTCATTCAAGGATGTGCTCAACGGAACAGGGATGATGGGCGACTGCCGCAGGGCAGATGGCGATCGCTGCGATGTATCGAGGTTGTCTTCCTCGAGATGAGCGCCGCCGTGCGATATGGAACCGGAAGACGATGCACGCGCCGGTACTGGCTGTTGCTTGGGTGGAGGTGTCGCGGTCGTGGATGTCGAGAGAACATCCGGCTCGTTAGGCGGCGCGGGCACGCGGCACACCGCGACGATCACCTCCTCAAGCAAGGCACGCACAGGCTCGGTCTCCCCGGCATCCAGCGCCTCCAGCAGGGCTGCGTAGAAGGCCCCGTACTGGGAGGCGGTACTTGTAGACGTCCCGCTGAGCTCCACCTGTGCGGGCGAACCCGGGGCCGTGGTGTTCAAGGCTGGTGCCTGCGCGGCTCCAGCGTCCAACAGAGGTGCGGTGCTGTGGTGCGGTGCTGTGGATGATTTCCAGTTGGGCGGCGTCAGGGCGGTCCAGAAGCGACCCATGCGCTGGTGCTGTGTGCGGGTTTGATGTGAGAGCTCATTTACTTGCCGCTGCAGTGATTTGACCTGGTGTTCTACGTCTTGGATCGTCTCTAAAATACGGGCGCGTTGACGAGCCGCGTCGGCCGACGATACGGTTGTGGCCACAGACGCCCTCGTCGAGGTGGCCACAGCTGTCTCATTAAATGCGTGTGGGCCCAGGTGCGGCCCGACGCCCTCCTCGTCGTCGTCCTTGTTCTCCACGTCTTCGCCGCGACCCTCGACGCGCTCCTTGTCGGATGTGTGCGCATCGACTGCTTTACGCGGTGGCGAAGCACCCGGTGGGAGCGGCGGTCGTTCCCCTGGTGGCGGTGAGCGTGGTGGTGCGATTGCGCGCAGTGGAGACGGCGACGCTGACGGCTGAACATCGCCTCGCTCACGACCGCGTGGCGCTGCTGTGGCGTCGGCGCTGTCCTTCGCTTTCGGCTGAAGGCGGAGCTGGCGCTGCACCTCTGCTTCGATCAAGGCGGGCAGGCGCTGCTCGAGGTCAGCCTCGACTTTGGCACGCACGAGGATTTCCATCCATTCGGATGACTGCGTGTCTTGGGGGGCGTGCGCGTCCGCAGTGGTGGATACAGACGGTCCTGGTCGCTCGGCACCTGCTGGTGTTGTCGCCGCGAGCTTGTCCAGAGATTGGTCGATCATGTACTGGACTTCGAGACTCGAGGGGTAGCCATGCAGTATGGCGAAAAGCTCCTTCTTGGTCAGCCATTCCTCGGTGCTGTGCGAAGTCGCCATTGGCTGCCCGTCTATACAGGCGTGTGTGCGCGTGAGTGATGGTCAACATATGAACGAGGGAGGTGAGGAGAGAGAGAGAGATGAGGAGCAAAAAGAAGAGATGCACAACGGCACTCAGGTCTTGACAAATCAGACAGGGAGTTCCATCCCGAGGACGCACAGTGCCTAGGTGGAGCAGAAACGCGAGAGTTGCTTGAGAAGACGACCTCTGTGTGTGATCAGCGAGCTGAGAGACGGCGCTAGATGATGTGATCCGGCTCTCCACTCTCAAATTTGGCGGTCAAGTATGCGCACGCCTTGCGGGTGATTTGCTTCCTCATACAAGGTCTCTCCTTCGCATTCTGTTCGCCTCGCCTGATCCACGTTTACTTCTTTTTTTTTTTTTTGCTGTTGTCCTGTCGCGTTTGTGTGTGTGTGTGTGTGTGTGTGTGCAGGCGGAAGAATGACTGAACAAAGAACCAAACTGTGCACGTATCACAGGCGGAATGGCAAAGCAAGTGGAACCTTATCGAGGCACAAGAGGGAAACGAGGTCGTACACGGAAGACGTTGAACCGGAGCGAGCGGAGAAGAGACGAGTTCTACCCACAACGTTCAAAACTGTCAGAGACAGACACATCAAAGGACCTCGCGCCTGTACATCGTGACATGCACGTATGATGGCATGTCTGTCTGTCTGTCTGTCTGTGCGTGTGTCTGTGTGTGTGTGTGTGTGTGTTTGTGTTGGTGTGTGGCATAGTGTACATGTGTGAACGACCTTAAGGCGGTTGCTCTGTCCTCAAGTTGGTGGGCCTTACGAAAAGTAAGGCGTGCACTTGACAGCGTTCTGCTTGTGTGTGTCGCGCTGCTCCTGGTCGACGCGCTCCAGGCGGGCGAGCAGATGGTGCTTACATGTGTCCGAGCACGTGTAAAAAACACAGGGCACACGTGCGCTGCCGGCAACGCTGTGGAACGATACGGTGACCAGGTAGTTCCGCACGCGTGCACAACAGTTTACGCAGTCCACACTCCGCTGCGGTGGCACGAGGGTGACCTGCGCCGCACCGGCCACCTCCTCTGGGGTGAGGAAATTGTTGTTCTCGAGCGCCACCACCTGCAGGCGGGGCAGGAAGAGCAGCCCGCCCGGCAGCACGCGCAGCCGGTTGTTGTCCAGAAGGAGCTCCGTGAGGTTTTTCAGCTGCCACACCTCACACGGAAGAGCCTCGAGGTGATTGTTAGAGAGCCGAAGAGACTCCAGCTTGCTCAGGCGGCACGCATCCGGCGAGATCGACGTGAGGCGGCAGTAACTCGCATCCAGCAGGCGAAGACGAGAAAGATCACCGATGGCCGCTGGCAGTGCAGCGAGGGCGTAGTTGTTGTCCATCTGGAGCTCCTCCAGCGTGCTACGGAGTAATTTGATGGACGACGGTACCGTCCTCATATCGTTGACGTAGCGTATCGCCAGCGACGTTGCCTGTCGGTCAGCCGCGTCGAAGATGATCGCCTCACATGTTGAGGCTGGGGATTGGAGCATGAGGCTGCGAGGCGACTGCGATTGATACGAGCGTCTGACACTTTGGCGCTTCGTTGCGAGACCGTCCATGGCGTACAGCATGACAGAGGAGAGGAGAGGAGGGGGAAGGAGCGTGAAGAAAACACGGTAAAGATGAGGAGCGTATGGGCGAGACGCGCGCACAGACACGACACACACCGGCGCGCGACTAAAAGGGTGAGTGATCTGATGCACCACAGCACGCACGCGACCCTTGGGGAGGGAGGGGAAATATGGCGGCTGCGCGCGGCAAAGAAACAGTGAAGGAACGTGGGAGCACACACACACACACACACACACACCTATACTGTGTAGAGAGTGAGCCTTGTTAATGGACCTCATGCGTGCACAGCAGTAGCAGCTGTTATCACATACTTATATCAAAAAAAAAAAAAAACGCTGCCTTGTACGGAAAGCAGCCTTAATGCCATTGACGGTGTAGCTTTGACCTATTGGTGGTTGACGTGGCGGCATTTCTACTACATCTCACGCAGCGCCGCCCCCAGTGCCCAGGAGGCCTCGAACCCGTTGATCTTCTTCTCAACCCGCAGCACCGCTTCGCTTGGTACCTTCAGGCCTTCGCGCAGCAAGGCATAGACGTAGGCGTGATACATACACATGCGCTGCGGTTGAAGTGCGCGTGGACGGGCGTTGGTGCCGTTCGTATTCGCGACTGCGACGCTCTGCTCTTCCACGATGCTCTCGAGGGTGAGCTCGCTGCAGACGCGCCGGCCAATCGTACTGAGCTGGTCCACAGTGAAGCGCCCCACCGCGGCGCCGGGCTCGAAAAAAGGTTTCAGTATGTCGTAGATGAACGAGAAGGCGAAGATATCGCCACTGAAGCTGGCCAGCGACGGCTGGTAGACACCCCACACCCCACACGTTGTCTCGCGGCACGCGATCCAATCGCGCAGCACGGCTGATTGAAATAGGAGCGCACACTCATCGAATGAGGCACCGCGAGCACTGCGCGTCGGGGTCGTTCCGTCGTTGTTAGAGTCAGTCGCCGCGTTTTCGACACCCGTGCTGGGCTCCCGGTAGCCCACTGGGAAGCATGGGAAGTGTTGGCGGTGGTAGGCGTACAATTCCTCCTCTTGGCGCTGGTCGCTTCTGTCGAGGTCGGCGCTGATATTCCAGGACACAGCGACAGGCGGCTCAAGTCCACACTGACCGAGAACACTCTGCATCAGCTGCTCCGTGGCAGCGATCATGCCCAGGCCTTCGTAGCTGTGCTGGTAGGCCTCTACTACCTGGCCGTTGATGGTACTGTTAAAGAGCAGCGACAGCGAGCGTCCGGTGAGGGTCCCATTTGGGGGTTCGAACACAACCTGCGCAGAGCCACCGCCGAGGTCAATGATCGCCGCGCGCGGGGCCTGCTTTGTGCCGTCCGCTTGGAAATTACCGAGGAGATAGTTGACCGTCAGCCACGCGAGCGGCCCCTCCTCACCGCCCTCGAGAATACGTGCTGGCGTCTGCCCGCGCAGCCAGAGTGTTTTCTGAGCACCGAAATGCTGGCGGATACCGTCGAGAACGGCGTTAGCGAAGGCCTTAGACGTCTTGCGCAGCCCTGCCGTGGCCTTGAACTGCACCGGCGTGCAGCGGCGATGCTCGCTCGGCACGTACTTCTCGGCCTCCGCGAAGAGATCGTTAAGGGAGGCCACAGCTGTCGCGGGATCGGCGAAGGTAGAGAGTCCCACCTCATTGATGCGGAACAGAGACTCCACTAGCTCCAGATGAGCGAGTGTGGGCGGCGAAGCATCGACACCGAGCGGCGCATCGTTGCGCACACGGAACTTGAAGGCGTGAACGCGATTCCCTGTGCTACCAATGTCGAAAACCACATTGTACATGTAACCATCGTGTGGGCACTGCACAGACGTCTGGCGGGCCGCTGCCAACGCCTCCAGCTTACGCTTCAGAGCTGCGCGTCGGGATGTGCTCTGCGCTATCCTCAGCAAAGCACCGAGTGCCGCGGCCGCCTCGAGCTGCGCACTCCCCTTGCGGTACGCCTCCTCCAGCTCCGTCACTTCCGACGCGTCCATCACAGCACCTTCCTTCTCGAGAACCATGCTCTTGATCGCCGCCTGACACTCGGAGAGGCGGCGCTGCCTCACCACAATGCCGTCCCTGAGAGCCGCTGACGAGTCAAGGAGTGACCGGGCATCGGCCTCCAGACGCTTCTCAAGCTCCTCCGCCTCCAAATTACCCTGTTTGAACTTTTTGGATATGCTGAGACAGTTCTCTTTGACTGAACGCTTTGATTGCACTTGAATCTCTAGAGAACGAAGCTTGCGTTGGCTCATCTCCTCGAAAGAGGTCCGACCGAGCGAGTAGGCCGCATAGTAGAACCCAGCTGCCGTTGTGAGCAGCAACGCGGCGACGACCACCGTGCGAATACGAGAACGTACGTTGTGGGGCCGCACACCCATTTTTTTTTTCTTTTCTCTTCTGCGTTTCGGATGTGTCAAGCTCGTCAGCGTAGCTGACAGCAATATCGTTTTTTTGGTGTGTATGTGTGAGTGTGTAAAAAGGGGAGCGGGGAACAAAAGATGGTATTTCGAGGTCAGCAATGGAAGTACAGGTCACCACTCAAGGAGGGATTGACATCTGTTGTTTCTTTCAAGAGGGGGGGGGGACCGCGGTATTGTCACAGCGTTGGCTCCTTCGCTTCTCAATGCAGCCTCTTCTTTGAACAAAGAGCCACACAAGCACGCGTACCCTATTGCAATTAGGACGTAAACAGACGCGACCCTTCTTGTTGGAGATGGACGGGGCCACTCTGCATCGGGGAGCACTGTGCGAGTAGCCAGCGCTTTGGAAGTCAGCGCGTAAGTCGATTCGCGGATCGCACTTTGATGATGATAATCAGTGCGCCAATGGCGCAACAACAAAAGAAAGAAAAAAAAGATGGAATAATAAGAAGAGTGGCGCATGAGACACGTGCGCCGACGGCAATCAACAACGTCATGAACGGTGTTCGATACACACACACACACACGCGCAGATCCTCTGGACTCTTGGCGTGCTGTGTGAGGGTAAAAGACAAGCGTCGAAAGGCTGCGGTGAAAGGGAAAGAAAAAAAAACCGTTGCAGCTGTTGACATCAGAGTTTCTGCGCAGATGTCCACAACACAATGCACCGTAGCCTCGCTCACGTCAGACATCGCGTCTCATCGTCATCTCTTCTTGACTTTTTTTTCTTCGCTTGCTACGAGATGTGGCGGCACCAGGGGCCGTTTCCCTATGTGTTCAGATTAAGTGGTGGTGGGACCGCGGCATCAGACCCTGGTATCTGGGGCGACCTCAAGGGTGTAGTGGCCGTACTGTCAACGAGCGGCCTTGGCTGCTCCATGCGTGCAGTCGACTGGACGCTGAGGTGGGAGACGCGCTGCGGCGCTGTTTGTTGAGGGTGCGCGCCGTCCCGTTGATCGAATGAGGAGCCGGAAAGTGTTCGTGCGGCATTGGCGTGTTGTGAGAACTGCGTGGACCCCTGCGGCGAACGCGCGAAGGTGTGCAGAGGGGTGCCGCTGGCACTGCCGCTGGCGCTACCCACGCGGTACGGTGAGCGGCCGCCAGCTAGGGCCTCGTTCAGCATCCGCTCCGAGTCCATCTCACTGGCCAGCTGCTGCGCCACGGCCAGGGTCGTTGCCTTGGTCGACGTATCCTCGAGGGCTTGCTCAACCTGTGAGAGGCGCCGACTGCTTTCTCCCTTGACACGCGCCCCATGCTGCAGACGGCGGCGCAGCTCAGCGCACTTCTCCTCGTAGGCGTTCGCACGTGACACGACGTCGAGCCGCATCGATTCCACCGCGGCGATCTCTTGCTCAAGGTAGGTGACCATGTCTCGCGGGTCGTGCGCAGTTTGGTCAGCGAGTAAGCTGGTGCTCGCCGCGCTCAACTGGCTGCTGCTGCGCTCGTGGCGCGGGGGCAGCACACCGCTACCGCTCATGCCACCACCGCCACCACTGCTGATACCGAGTGTGGCCAGTGACGCTGCGGGCGGCGCTGCTGGTAGGGGCGAGGGCACCGGCCGCGGTGTGGGAGCGCTGCTACTGTCCATCTTGCTGTGGCTGTGGCTGTGGCTGCGTGAGAGCGGGACGCCGCCGCTCTCCTTGCGCATGGCTGATGAAATGCCGCTACCAGGCACAGTGGACGGTCGGGCGTGCGGTGAGCGCGGTGCGGAGGCCGAGGTGGAGGTGTTGCTGAGCGCGCTGCTCTGCTCCTTTGGTGTCACGCACTCCACAGCAGCGGCGCCGCCGACTAACGCGCCGTCGACAGCACTGGATGTAGCCGAGGTGAGCGTGTGGATGTCCATACTCTGCACCTCGTTCACCAGCTGCTCGAGCGTCTGGAGTGAGGCCGCGTGCTCTTCGAGGAGGGCGTCGAGCTGCTCGCGTTGCTGCTGTTGGTGCCGCAGCTTTTGGTGGAGCCGCTGCACAATCGTGTCTTCCTCGCGCTTCATGTGGCTCTTGACACGCCCTACACTCTGCTTTGTCTCCACGAGCTTGGCGCGCCGTTCCGCCTTCTCACGCTCCGTCTGGTAGAGCTCAATCTGAAGCCGCTCCTTCGCACGCTTCACGCGGTGAATGCGGCGGAGCAGCGTGTTGGCGATGCTCTCCTGCTGCCGCTCTACGTCGGCGTACAGCCTGTTCAAGCCGCTCTGCAGATTCGCGAGCTGCGCGTGATCGCGCTCGACGCTCGTGTTGAGCACGCGTACGTCCTCTCGCAGCGTGCGCACAGCCGCCATGAGGGCTTCGTGGCTCATCGTCGCGGCTTCTGCCTCGTAGGCCGCAGAAGGCGCTTCGGACGGGTGGACATGGAACGTCCGGGCGGCAGCGGACCCGGCCAGCGGCACCAGATCAAGCGCATGCGGGTGCGCGGAGTCGGGGCTGTGGCGCCCACTGGTACTACTGTCGCGCAGCGGATCGCGAGCGACGGCGTGCTGAGGCGGCAGGCGTCCGTACGGGTTGCTGGCAGCCCCACGGGAGGTGTTGTGGTGGTCCACGTCGAGGAGGGGTGGCGGCGTTGAGGCTGGTACGCGGTGCGGCGTCACAAGGTGCGCGGAGCGGCATCGACTGGACGTGCCGCTGGTGTTCCCGCTCGTGCTACTCACATCACCGCACAGCCCTCCACGCGACGGCGTGCGGACAGACGGGCGACCCGTGCTCGAGGCGCCGTGACGAGGAGTGGGCCAGACGAGATTGGTCTCCGGCAAGGCGTCCAACAGCTGCGATGTCAGCGGCTGCTGCTGTTTGGGGGTCATGGCTGCCGAGGTGCGCCGCTCCGTGGACGAGTTCGGCAGGGACGCGGCGTGCATGGTGAAGGACGTTGTCGTGCGTCGGGCTGAGCTGGAGCGGTCGCCAGGCCTGCTGGTTGTGATGCTGGCCAACGCTCGCGGGCTCCGCTGCGAACTGCTGTCCAGACCTCCACGAGGCGTCGTGACCGTGGTAGACATGGTAGTCGTTGTTGCGGGCGTCTCCGACATTTGTATCGCGAGCTTTTCACGTCAAGAGGGGAGAAAAACAAAAAAAAAAGAGCGGATGTGGAACAGAAAAAAAAAAAGAGAGCTAATCCTGCAGTGGGAACAAGGCTCACACTCCGAAAAATTAAACAATGGCCTCCACCTGGCGTCAGTAAGTCACACAGCCCGTATAAAAAGCAATTCGTTTCGCACAGCGACAACGACGTGCAGTGCGAAGTAAATAGCGCGCTCAAGCACAGGAGGAGAGACACGAGAGGGAAAAAGAAAAAGAAAAAAAGAAGAGAAGAGGCGGCTATCGCAGATCAGCGAACAGTCAGTACAAGGGCAGTATAACGGAAACAAACGGTGATGCGGCGTGCACGATCAGCGTGAGTAACTTGTTTGAACAAAGAGAATGGTCTTTCGCTTAGCCACAAAACAAACGATTTCGTGTGCTTGTGTACAAAAAAAAAAGAAAGAAACTCGCTCACGTAGATAAAGTGGAGAACAACTACAATGAATACTGACGAGCGAAGGCGAACGGAAGACCGATAAAGTAAACAAATTTTAGATCCTTGTCGAAAGCTGGTTTGAGGTGTGCTTACCTTGGTTGTATCGACGATCTCTTTCGTTTTCTTCGCAAGAGCCGATGAGTAAAAGAATGAAAAAACTTGATGTGGGAGATGGGTTAGAGACAATCAACGATGCCGTCGCAGACAGTGGCTCGACTCTAGGGAACTACTTGTCGACAGTGTTCAACAAGAGGTGCGACGACGAGGAAGGAGCATAGGGTGGGAAGGAGAAGGAGGGGGGGGGGGTCATAATTGTAAATGAGACCTTGAAGGGTAACGACAACAAGGTGTGATTGTGTACGTCGGTTCACGCTGCTCAGCGCAGAACTTGCGGTGACGAGCGAGACGGTTGAGGCGAGTGACGCGTCGCCCGCACGGATGGTATCGTGAAGGGCTGATCGATTGCGCGAGGTGACGCGTGAGACGCGGTCAGAACATTTCCGCAGAAATGCAAGGCAGCCACATTCTCTCTTTTTTTTTTTCGTGTGTGTGTGTGCGGCGTGCATACAAGTAGTGTTGCTGGTGCGCATATATCTTTAATGTGCAAACTAGTATTCTTCCATCCACTATCTGTGTTGCTCTGTGCGTGCGTCTGAGTTAAGATGGTCTTTTTTTTTTCTTTTTCTTGTGTTGCTAAATTAACATGAAGGTGTCATGCATTGATGCACACCATCGCTTTGACCGATTTTCGTTCTTGTCGCTCCAACACACCAAAAAGCTCGCCAGTGGTGCTTGCGCTTGCTAGCTCGACTACATGTGTGTGTGTGTTCGTGTGTGACATCAGTCTGTTTCCATGAGGTGGTAGTAGTATCCATTTGCGTTCTCGAGGACGATGAGGAAATTCAAAGAAAAAAAAAATGTGGCGAACGCGGAGTGAGCATTCTGTCTCTCTTTTTTTCACTTTCCTAGACCATCGCAGTCTCTCCTGTAATGCGGTCTGTGTCAATGCGTGTGCACCTCAAGTTGTGACGTTTTCCTTCGCGCAGCGGTCAATGAAGGCGCGGCGCGGAAAGCAAACGTAATGAGAGCGGGGATGGGGCGACTGACGCGGCGAACACATGAACCAAAAACAGGCAGCACGGCAACGGGAGCGAAAGAAGGGATCAGGCCCGTCAAGGCGTAACTAGGTGAGAAGCAGCGAGAAACAGAAAAAAACAAAGGGAGATCGAAGAGGCGACGCAGCGGGAAAATAAATGGGATCACGCGGAGGAAAGGGAAAAAAAAAAGATAAAGTAACGACAACGACGACGACGGAAGGGGACATCAAGCAAGAACTCACAGCTCCTTGACAAAACAAAACAAAACAAAACAAATAAGCAAGGGGGAATGAAGGAGCCAACGTCCATAGAGGGAACCACGCGTGTAGGAAGCACGCACGATGAAGGGAAGAGCAGTCGTCCATGACCGTCTTGTTTTTCTCTCCGTTGTCGCACAATTCGAGTGATAGCAGGCGCGCCTCTGAGCGTGTGTTGTGCGCCCCCTTTTTCGCTTGCGTCGTCCCCACCGTGTGTATGTGTATGTTGGGTTCGTTCTGTTTTACATCACACCACCGTAGGGCGGTGGTGCGGTGGTGAGCGACGGTGTGCCGCGCATTGAGGGAATACTCTGCGCGTAGAGGAACGGACTGTTGCCAGCGGTGCTGCTAGCCACTACCGAGTACTGCGGGGGGTCCACTGTGGGCTGGCTGCCGGACAGCGTCGCTCGACATCCGGCTTGCACCATCGACGTGCCGAGGAAGTTACCCGCCGACGACGCCGCGGCCGATCCAGCGGCCGGCGGCAGCGCGTACAGTGGCAGAGGCGACACGGGCGGCGACGCGCTGCTGCCGCCCATCGGAGGTGTGTAGGGCGGCGTGGGCTTGTGGCATGTGCTAATCGGCTGCAGAAGAAACACGCCGTGGTTGTTGCGAAGCAATATCACCTCGAGCGGTGCACCGGGCATGCTAGGGACGTAGTGGGCGAGTGGCGAGAGGCCGCCCTCCAGCATGGGAGAGACCTGTCCAGGCAGGGATACGGGTGTTGAGTGCGCCACCGCTTCGGCAAAGCTCGGCGGGGGCATCTTCGCCGCATTCGGGATGCCGCTGTAGCAGTTGAACGGGCTGTGGGTGGCCATGCGGTAGTTCCCACCGCCAAGGGAGCTGTCCGTTTGTGAGGTACTCGCCGCTGCTTCTACCACAAAGGAGCCCGCTGTGAAGTGCTTGTGGGACATAGCCGCTCCTGCCGCGGAGTACGCGCTCACGTCGCGTTCATCTGGCGGGGCCGAGACAGAGAAACTCGGGATATCGTAGTGAGCAGTGCGTGATGAGGGCGTGTCGTCTTCCGGATTCGCGCGGCTGACTTCGTCCAGCAAACGCTGAATCAGCTCGCCACCCACGTCGTCGTCCTCGCCCTCATCCTCATCGAAACGCAAGTCCTCGAGGAGATTCGTCGATTCTGCTGGAGGAGGGCACGCTGAGAACGGGTTGTCCTCCTTCCACCCAGTGAGAGCGAAATCACTAGCATCCATCGTCTCCAAGAACAGACGAACCAATCGCCCGTAAAAAGAAGCGACTGCCCACACAAACAAGACAGGGACTATGAACGAAGAGCCAATCTGGCTTTCTTTTTATTCGTCAAGTTGATGATCTCGCTATTTTTGATTTCTCACTGCGTCGGCGTGTATTCTCCCTGTTTTTTTTTTTTTTGATGTTCGGTTTCGTGTTAAACGTTCACGGAGTGGCGTGTCTGCCTATTTGTCTTTCTCTATATATTTTTTTTGTGGATATAATCAGGTTTGGCGGAGCGCCTAGAAGCAGAAGGGAAGAAAGGAAGCGCTTTTAGAAGAGTTTCCGAAAAAAAAAAAAAAACGCAACAAGACGCTTCGTGGGTGAGACACACAACAACAGCTATCGTGAGCGCTGTAGGACGATGTTCTTTTTTTTTTTTTTTTGCGTGTGTGTGTGCTACCAACAGTTTGTTTTCCAGCGGTGTTCCGTTGACTGAGGCGCTTCTCTAAGCGTTGTGTACGTTCTGCGGTAGGAGAACAAGATGATCGTGTGAAAGGCCAAGGTAAAAAACGAAAAAAAAAAAAAAATGTCAAAAGAGGTTGATCGGAAAAAAAAAAGAGAGAAATAAGGAGTGGCAGAAAGAAAAGGAGTGAAGGAAAGGGGGAAGTGAAGTTCCTCTTTCCTAGGGTAGACCCTATTAAGGCAGCGTACCGACGTCGACACAAAAGGAGCAGTAAAACGATCCACGGGGCGAAGTAAGCACACTGACGCACACAACGCACACTTGAAGAGAAAGCGAGGTACGCGCACGAAGAGTACGAACGCCGGTAGTGGCACCTACTGCTCCCTTGCGAAGTTCTGCATGATGGGGAGAGAACGGCCAGGTTGTGATGAAGTCGTTTCGTCTTTAACGTTTTCTCTGTTCGATATTATTCTTTCCACAGCCGTACAATGTTGCCGAAATGTACGAACGTGAGGAGTGTGTGTGTGTGTGTGTGTGACACATTTCATTTGATTCTGAGCGAGATGCCCACGACTCTATCCTGCGGCGGCGTGCGTAGCGCCACACGCTGCCTAGGGTGAGAGAGGTGCAGTGTGGTCGTCCTCGTCCCCGCCGCCCTCTGCCATTGTTCCCGCGACAGTACGTTGATTGTGCTTGCCGCGCACACGCCATTTCCCTCTGACTGGGTGACCTCGCGCGCCGGCACCGGCACCGGCACCGGCACCGTGATGCGCGCACAGTGAAGCGGGCACATTCCAGTCGTTGTCTCCGCCGCTCCTCTCCACCGACTCGACCACGTCTCGTAGATCGTCAGAAAGTGTGTGGCCCGTGATCTTCTCCACATAGCGGGCAACAATGGGCACCTTGGAGTCGTTGGGGGTCAGGAACACGTGCACGGTGCCAGAGGGTGCGAGGCTGTGTAGCCGGCGCTCGTAGGTGCGTGTGGTAGCAGGAAGGTCAAACACAACGAGGTGGTTCACGCCGGCCACATCAACGTGCTGCAGGACAGTACCTGTCGCAATGAGGATGCGCACGTCGCCCTTGTGGAAGTCGTTGAGCACAGCCAGCCGACGCCGCTCCCGCACGCCGCTGTGGATGAACTTCACCATCGACGGCGGCGCAGAAAGTGACGTCGTCAGGAACGCCGCGAGGGTCTCGGCCACCTCGCGATAGCCGCAGCAAATAAGCGTCTGCTCGCGCTTTTGAATGACACGCTGCTCGAACAGGCGCTGCAGCAGCGACAGGCGCTCGTCCTTGGAGGAGACGAGGTAGAGCACTTGACGCGCTTGTGTCGTGGCTTGGACCTCGCGTGTGACGGTGAGCTTCATGTGGTGTGGGGACAAGCAAATCTGTGCGGCTGCCAGCAAGGTGGGGCTCGACTTGAAGCCCCACACACACGCCTGGTGACTGAGTTTGTTGCGACGCACCAACGAGGCCACCGTGCGTAGACCTGCCAAGTACCCCACCGACTCCACCACGTCATCCACCGCGAGAAAGCGCACACGATGAAGGCTGAGGTGCCCCGCTTCGCACTGCTGCGTGACGAATTCAGCGGTGGCGACAAGGCACTCCACGTCGCGCGTCGAGGCCGCCCGGCAAAAGTGACTGCCTGTGCGATCGTACCCCTCCAGAATGGGGGATGGCACACCCCCGTCGTTGGCGGCGTCGACTAGATTGTGCAGTACGACCCCGCGCTGTCGAACCGTTTGTTTCGTGCTGCATAGCACCAGCACCGATGGGGCGACAACAACGGGTGTCTCGACCTCTGTCGCCTCGCTCGTCTCTGCCGTAGTGCGGCGCGCGTTCGACGCGCCGACGGACATCTGCTCCAGGACGATCTGGATGGCGGGCAGTGCGTAGGCCAGCGCGCGCCCACTTCCATGAGGCGAGACGACGAACAGATCGCGTCCATCGAGGAGCAGCGGCAACGCTGCCGATTGAAGGAGCGTGGGGCAGTCCAACCCGCACAGCATGCTGGCGTGTGTCAAGCGTGGCAGTATATGTGGCACCTCCGCGAACGTCTTGAAGCGTCGAATGCGGTGAAGTCGTCCTTGCTCATCGCACACACTGACGCGCATCGTGGAAACGCGGTGAAGCGAGTAGCCCTCGATGCGACCGTCGCCCTCCATCACCTCGCTCATAATAAGGCCATCACCTTTTTCGTCTCCGCCGTCCACGTGGGCCTTGCGACGGGCCTGACCCAGTTGGTTCGCCGTAGGGCCTGACTGTGCGCTAAACGTGCGTGGCGTGGTGCTGCCGTCCTGCTTCGGAAACACCACCGGTAGTGGGTGGTTCGGCACCATGGCAATGCCCTCCACACGCGTCGTCTGGGAGACTTCAATGACAGCCGCTGCCACTGCCGCCGCACTAGCCGCGCCCTGCTTATCGCGACCTTCACGCATGACGGCGTCCATGTCTTCCTCATCGGCCTTGAGCAGTGCCTGTGTGTCGATCGGGACTGCCGCGGCGCCGGACTCCTGCGCGCGCAGCTCCTGGTAGAGTGTCGCGGGGTCGTAGCTCTGTTGGGTACCGGACGAGAAGAGGCGACCCACACCACCGTCTCCGACAGCCTCCGGCTCCCCGTAAAGTCTGAAGGACACCGATGAGACGTCAAGAGGGTAGACGTACCGTGGGTGTGGGTACGTGGGCACGGCGCCAGCTGCGGCCCCTGCAGCAGCCCCACTGCTACCAGTCTCCGCGCCCGGGTCCGATGCAAAGGCCACGCCTGATGAGAACGGGTCCGCGCCGTCAGCGATGAAAGACATGTCCACGTAGGCTCGGCGCGCCAGATCGCATGATGGAGAGAGCGCGGCGGTGCGGGTTGTGGTCTTTGTGGTGCACGGGACGCCGCGCCAGCGACACATTCGCGAAAATCGCTGTGCGGTATGAGGCATATACGCTTCCGTCGAGCAAACGGGTGGGGAAGAGAAAAGGTGAGGGCGGCGACAACGCCAAGCGATGCCGTCCACAGTTGAGTTGTCTAAAAACGCCAAGGTTAGCGCGAAGAGAAAAGACCGCAAGATGAGTTTTGGACGCGTATAAATGCGACTCAAAAAAAAAAAAAAGGAACACTGCACCTGAATCACGTGCCAAACGGTGAGACCAGAAAGCCATGGGGACAAGTGTGTGAGGAAGGAGCGTGGGGAGGATGTCAAGTGTCGGAGGAGAACTGCCGTGTTCTTGGTCGTGGCACTGTATGAGACGCTGGGGCTGAAACGATCCGCTTGGTCCCCACGTAGAGGCGTATCTCTGTCTCGTTCCCACGTCGTGATGTGCATGTCAGTGCCTTGGGCCTGTGACTTCCCCACACGTCGACCAGTGCACTCGCCCGCTGACCATCTGTCGGTGTGCGGCGTGGGACAGTCGAAAAAGCGGCAACAACACAGACACAGAGAGAGAGAGAGAGAGACCATGCGCACACGCAAGCCCACCGAGGAACAGCTTTCTTTCACCGATGCGATGCCGTCGCTCTCTCTCTCTCCTGTCTGACGTTGCTCATGTGCCGAGACCTCGTCAATGCGGCCGCACTCTTCTACGTCATCTTCGTGTTACTCATTTGGCAACTGTGCGACCGATGCCGGCCGGATACGCCAAGAAATGCGAACGAATGAAAAATCACGGTATAGGGAGGGGAACAATAACAAAAATAAATGCTGAAAATCGCACCGACGAGAAACAACAACAACAATAACGACATCACGACAGTCACTCTGATAGATCGCCGAATACGACCGTGGCATCCAGGAGATGCGGGAGCGAGGTCAGCGCATAGCGAAGAAGAGAAAAAGAGAAAAAGAAGATGCACGACGCAAACGACAAACGCGATGGTTAAAGAACCACAGTGGGACCGCGCACGCACAGGACACCAATGTCGCCCTCCTGACCAGCCGCATCTAGTTGAAGGTGTAGGACGGTAGCGCACCGAAAGGGTTTGAAGAGCCCGTGTTGTTGGTGGTGCTACCGGTCTCACCCCCGCCAAAGTCGAAGCTTGGCGCGCCGGCCGTGAAGGTGAAGCCGGCGCCCTCATCATTGCCACCTGTCGCGTCTGACGGCCCGAAATCGAAGGTGGGGCGTGGCGGTGGGGCGGCAGGGCTCACAGCTGCACGTGTAGCTTGTGCGGATGGCTCGGCCGTCGCACCAAAGTTGAACCCACCATCACCCCCAGTGAGCTCGAACATTGGTTGACCCGCGTTGTTGTCTTCCGCTGGAACGGTGAAATCGTCCATTTCATCGTAGAACGGATCGTCCTTCTTGTTGTACGCCTTGGACGGTTGCTGAGGCGGCGGCTGTGAGGCGGCCATGCTCGGCTGCGTAGGGGCTGCTTCCGGTTCCAGCGTGAAGAGTGGACTCGCATCGGTCGTTGCCGCAGACGTGGGTTGTGCGCCGCCAAAGCCACCACCGAACGGGCTGGGGCTGCCGAACTCAATCGTCGCACCACCGCCACTGCCAAACATACCAGCATCACCACCAGCACCGAAGGGACTGGCGCGGCTGGCGGGTACGGTACCACCACCCCCGGCGCGGTTGTTGGGGGAGGCCATGAAGTCGTTCATGGACGGCAGACCCGATGTCTGCGGTGCACTCTGTTTCGGTGCGCTTGCCGTAAACATGTTCATTCCAAGATCATCTGGCTTTGTTGGATCGCGGTGCTTCTCGGTCTTGGCGGGGTTCGGCTTGCTGGCCCCAAAGTCACCCATCGAGGGCAACCCTTCCGCGCCACCGAACATGTCGCGCGGAGTGCGGTGCCCAGAAGAGCTCGATGTGGAGGACATGGACCGGTTCGTCGGGGGAGGTGCGCTGGCGCCGAGGCCCTTGAGTGCGCGCACGATCTGCTTCCGCTGTGCGTCATCGTAGGCCCGAGCGGTCCCGTCATCGTTGCTGAACAGGTCGTCGATGCCGCCCTTCTTCTCCTTCGACACGGCGCTGGTGTCGGCTTCAGGTGGGTTCTTGCTGCGGGCCCAGGAGAGAACGTGGCTCGCGGCGACCGCAGTCATGTGTTTGATCTTCGCCTCCAGCTGACTCTGTTCGCCTGTGAGGGTCTTAATGCGCTCGCTCATCTCCCTGCTCTCGCGCGTCAAGGGCGAGTTTGTGGCGGCCGCCGCACGAGACCCCGCGGCGGTTTCGAGAGCCGCCTTCTGCGCCTTGAGCATCTTGAGCTGCTCATTGACAGTGCCGACCTTTTGCAGATTGGCCATCAGCTCCTGCGTGACGTCGGTCTTGTGCTGAATGCGACCGAGCGCGAGCTGCGCCTCCTCGAGCTTGGTCAGTTGCTGCTCGAGCTCCGCGACGCGCGCGCTGACACGCGACAGCTGCTGGCGGGCAGTGTCCTCGTCCATCGCGTCGTCGCCGGTGAGGCTGGCACCCGTCGTGATGGCCATCTGACGCAGGTACGCGGCGGTCTCACCAATGTAGTTGTTGCGGTACTTCCGCGCGAGAGCGACGAACTGGGCCTTGATGCAGTCCTGGCAGCGGCTCTGCACAACTGTCGTCGAGAGGCCCTCTGAGCCAGTGAGGCTGCGGCGACGGTCCTCAAGCTCCTTGAGGCGGCGCTCTACCTTGCTCAGTGTACGGGGCTCACCCTTGGACTCGTCCGCGCGACGGCGCTCAAGCATGGTTTCAAGCGAGATTAGCAGGCTCATGGCTTCGCCGCGCTGCATGTGCTTCAGCTCGCCGCGAGGAATCTCCTGGTCCTCCTCCTTGGCGGTGGACGGCGCCACCATGCCGTCGAAGGAGAGCGCGGGTGCGTGCATAGGGTACACCAGGAAGGCGACGCGAATGTGTGCTGCGGCACCGTACATGCGGAACACGTACTCGACAATCTGCCGGGATGAGCTGTTGCCCCTCTGCAGCGGCACCGAGCAGTCCGCTTCACACTCGGCCACGGTGCGACGCGGCGCACCACGTGTGTACTCCTCGATGCGAAACTGGATGTACTTTGCGGCGTAGCGACGGCCTCCACTACCCGTTTTAAAGTGCACCATGGCAGCACCCTCTGGCATGCTGGAGAAGTCCACCTCTCCATTGTGGGCCGCGTAACAAGGCGTCGATCGCTTGGTTTCACCGCGGCGATAGTAGATCGTGTACTGCTGTCCCTCTGGCATGGACGGGCAGCGCATCGATACCACCTTGAACCGCACCACGTGTGTGTCGCGCGCCATTCTCAAATAGGAGCAAGAGAAGGGTCGGCTAAAGAGAAGACAGTAAGCGACAAAATCACGTGGCTAAAAGGGGAGCACAACACAGCAAGCCAAAAGAACCAGAACAAAAAAGGAAAGGGAAACGGCCGCCTGAGTCGGTGCGACCGGCGAAACAAAACAAAATAAAAACGTGTAGCAAAAAGCGAGTAAACAAACGCGATAGAACCAACAGGTCTGGAGAGGGAAAGCAACAACAACAACAAAAAAAAAAGAGGAAGAGAAGGGGAGCACTGGATATCCAAGAGTAAAAAGAGGCGAGAGAGAGAGAGAGAAGAGCGAAAAGTGCGTGTTGTTGCTGGGGAAGGTCTGCGGAATACCTAGATCGCAGGCCGGCACATACACTGCCAAGCCACCACGCCAAAATGTGAGGGGGTCAGTTGTGCCGCACGAGACTGTGTTCATGTCTGTGGAGGAAGTCGGTGCACTCCCACCACGAGCCAAGTCGTCTGGGTTCGTGGACGGCAAGGTGACAGCGCACACAACAGACAGTAAGGAGCCGGAGAGTTTCGGCCCCATCAGAGACCGCCACCTCGCGTGCGACGTGTGCAGCCAAGGATCTGCGCGTGTGCGCGTCTTGGCTGCGTCGCTTTTGACACCGTCTTTCTGAGAGACGGGAAAGAAAGAGGTTTAAAACGGAAAGAAATGATCACAAACGACGATGAGTGGGGTGACACCAAAAAAAAAAAAAAACGGGAAGAAGATATATAAAAAAAGGGAGCTGACCGCCTGAGAGCAAAAGGGAACTATGACGCAAAGGAAAAGCGCGCATGTGCGCCCGCAGACGTATAAGGGACGGTGAGCACTGTGTATAATCTCCGCACTCTACTTTTCTGGTACAAACGAGTGTAGCGCTGTTTTTTTTTTTTTTTTGGTGTACCGATCAGTTTGCCAGTGAACAAAAATTTCTCGCTCGTACTTGTCAAGTATGCGGCAAAACAAACGAAAAGGCAGAAAAAACGGCGTCAGCTCATCTGGGCTCCCCTCGCACTCAGATGTGTGTATGTGTGTATAATACGCTCTGACTTCTACCGTTTGGCGCAGCTCACTGCGCACCGAGAGGCTTTGAGTCGCGGAGAAACAGGAAACGAGAAAAGAAAAATGGCGCCGTGGTCGAGGGGGAAAAAAGTATACGAATCAAAAGAATATTTATGTGCTTCCGTGTCGCTTTGGCAAAACATCGTGCTTTTGTGTGTGTGTGTGTGTGTGTGTTTTGCATCCGTATCTGTGGATTAGCGCGCCGACGTCACCTGTCATCCATACGCACGTACGGCATGGCCTGTCAACGCGTCTGGTGTTCAAATCGCCGAAAAACGTGAGTTGAGAGGGAAACGAAACGCAGACAATAGTCGTGTCAGGTAGCGCGCGTAGTGAAGCATAGTAGCACAAAGTCAGGGGGCGACATCGACGACGGCCAGGGAAACTGAGAGAACAGTCGGAAAACGCGACGTCACCCAGAACACCTGAAACGAGACACAGCAAAGCGAAGGGAGAAGCGTCCCATGCGAGGAAAATGGACACAACGACCGGAAAGAAGCGATAACGCCCTTCTGTGTTTAGGATCGGCTTTTCAGATTCTTCCGTCCTACACGTTAACACGTGCCCACGACGGTTGGCACTCGCACAGTGTCTTTTCCCGTGACGCATCCCGTGCGATTCGCACCAGAGGAAAGGAAGAGAGAGACCGTCCGAGGAAACCGTAGCCTTGGCGATTGTGGAACGTGCAAAGGGAGCAAAGTCAAGGCGAAATTCAAAAAGAAAGGACGCGTTGACCACAAGAACGGTAGATCATGACATCTTCAGTACCGTGATCACGTGCGGCAGCGACATTTGAACAAAAACGAAGAGAAAGGAAAAAGAGAGAAAATGTTAGTCTGAAAATACTGATGTCATGAAGAAAGAAAAGAAGAGAAACAAAAGCGAGTCGAAAAAAAAAAAGTAAAAACGAAAATAGAAAATAAGAGAGCGACGCATCTATGGAAGTTGGAGAGGACAAAGGAAGGAAGAGGAGAGAGATCTAAGCAGGAAAAAAAAAAGGAAGCAAGAGCAAAGAGAAACACTAAAACCTGGGTGCGAGACCAGGAAGAGCACCAAATACATGAAGAAGAAGAGGGAAGGAAGAGGGAGGTCCGCTGCCATCATCCGCATGAAAAAAGCGAATCGAAGGAAAAAAAACAACAACAACAGACGATGACAAACAAAAGAAAGAAAGCGTCACGATATGCGCCACGAAGAAACACAGTCAAGAGACTTGAACGTCATGAACGAGATTCTACGCGGCAGTTCTGACCTCCGCTGTCATATGTACGTCGTGTCACGGTCTGAAGTGAGTGTGTGTCCTGGGGAAGAGGCAGGGGTGCTGAAGCGGTATCAAAAGGAGAAAACGCTAGAGAACAATGTATAGGTCCACGCGGCGAAGAGTGTGAAGCGCGCTAACAAGACAACAAAGGCACAGACAGTAGAAAGGGTTTCTCTTCGTCCTCTTTGTCCCGCTGCACACGAGCTTTGTCTTGCGCCTTCAGTTTACTCTTTTTGTTTTCGAGCTCCTGTTGCCGGCGCTCGCGTCTTTTTTCCTTTCTTTCCGCTCGCTTCAGCGCAGCGCTGAGCACGACACCACACACACTGTTCTCTCTCTCTTTCTCTTTCGGTCTATGAGACGACGAGGGGATGCGAGGAGAAGAACGTCCTCGTTAACCGGTATAATCATCGCCACTGCGTCGTCGTATGTCTATTCTATCGAGTCACGTGCGCACCTCATTTCTGTTGACAGAAATTGTGCGAGCAGCGCGAACATTTGTTTGGCTGCTCGCTTGTATGGCGCTCGTTCACGCACACTCTCGCATGGTCACTTCTCGAGGCCCGTCCTCACACGTCTTCGGGCAATAAAACTATGGAAAGTGGACGCGCGAGAGGGAGAGGAGAGGAGGGGGGGGGGAGAGAGAGGAGAGGAGGGGGGGGGGAGAGAGAGGAGAGGAGGGGGGGGGAGAGGAAAGGCTTTATTTCCTTCACGCCTCCTTCCCGTGCGCTGCTCATGTCCTTACGAAGACTTGCCCGCGCGATGTGTGCGTTGATTCCTCTTGGCAGCAGTGCCGCTGCTACCATGCACGTCACGATTGAGCTGGTCCATCCAAATGCGGCACTTGTACAGATTGTGGAGGTGACGGGTGAGGGCATTGAAGTCGACGTACGAGTCACTCGTGTACTGGAGTGTGAGCTTCTTGCGATCAAACTGGAAGATCGCGCGCTCAATGGTGATGGGCACATCCAGTTTGACACCGGAAAGGCACGTACGGCTATACGCGAGTGCCTCGGCCTCGGCCTGGTCAAGCTCATCGAACTCGCATTTCTCCGCCTGTGTGGCGGGGCGCAGGACGCACAGAGCGCCGCGCTTGGTTTGGATCTTCTTGAGCAGCTCGCTGGACTTGTCAGCACTGATCGTGTCTTGCTTGGTGACGGATCGGATCGTACCAAAGTCCTCGCCGCGGTCACCTTCCACGAGCACGTGCTTGCCGATCATGTCGTCTGCCGTCATGTCTGTGCCGAAGACGGTCGGGATGTCCACGACGATGAAGTCCGCCTCGCCAGTGCGGAGCAGCACCTTCACCTCGGCGTACTGGCACGCGCGACCGCACGGGACAGTCGCCCAGACAGACGGCGCCCTGCTTGTGTTGTTGCTGCCTGGGGCGTGCTTCGTTGGGGTCGGCGTCGCGCTGCAGGTGATGCTGGTGCTCGTCTCGGGGGTCTTGCTGTTGAAGAGGGCACGGCGCACGGGACCGGACTGGTTGTCTGAGCTCAAGCTACTGCCAGTGATGAAAGGAGTGCTGCTGTGGCTGAGGCTGCCGCGGTACACACCAGAGGCGTCGTCCGTGCGCGCGGACGAAAAGCCGTTCGGTGTGAGAGGAGAGCCGAACATGTCGCTGCCGCTATGCTCAAGGGAGTCCTCCGGTGCTAGCAGGCAGCACTCGTACGGGTTGTGCCGGCGTGGGGCACACTGAGGCGTCTGAGAGGTGCGCATCCGATTAGCGGCTTGAAACATCGCGTTGGTGCAGTCCGCAAGGGCTGTCGGGTAGTGCATCACAGAGAGAGGCGAGGGGACGGCGAGTGGGGCACAGTCGCAAGGAGAACGGGAAAAGCCGAGCAAGACACGGAGAGCGTGGAGTGCTCAAAGAGAAAGAGGTGTCTGTGGGTTGCGATCGGCTGCTCAAAGGAGAACACGTAGCACTTGACAACTGGCCTTCGACGGGGCGATGCAGGTGCAGGCGTGAAAAGACTGTGTGTGTGTGTGTGCGAGAAAATTAGGCACGTCTCATCTCGTGTGTGCGAAACGTGTGCGAACAAGTGGGGTGGAAGTGGGAACAGACCGAGAGAGAGAGAGGATAGTGATGGGAAAGGGGCGCGAGTGAAGATGGATGCGTACACGGAATCTCGTATATGGTGTGACTCCCACGAATACTCGACGCGGTGTCCTTGTGCCTTTAGACGGATACACAGTTGGAGCGAATGACTGATGTGTACGAGATGGATCAATGTTACGTAACAGGCACAGGTACCAAGACACACACACACACAAAAAGAGAGAGAAGAAAACGTTCCGCTTATGTTTCTTGAACATTACGATGTGCGGGGTAGCGAAAGAAAACACACGGCAAGCGTTCCCGACTCGGTGCCCCTGCTCAGTCAAGACGCGTTCTCTGCGGTCACGCGCCACAGACGCACGGCACAGTCATCGCCGGCAGACGCGAGCAGTACACCGCGGTCTGTGTCGCTGCTACTCGTCACCACATCCGTCAAAGAGCCGATGTGTGCAAATGACACACTGTTGACATCGGCAGCGTGACTATCTGTGACGCGTGCGAGTTGGCTCACGTGCACACCTGTTGCGTCCTCGTGCAGCCCCAATAGAGCGATGCTGTTGTCCCCACTCGCACACGCCACCATAGGTGCGGAGCCCGGGGCCCAGTCAACCGAGTAGATGGCGCGCTCGCAGAAGCCCGAAGAACGCGCGACCGGCACAAACTTGCCGGTGCTGTCACGCTTGAAGAAGGCGACACTCATGTCATCGGAGCATGTGCACAGCAGCGGCTGTGGCAGCGCGCGCTGCGCCTCCTCCGCCTCTTGTGCAACCTTGAGAGACAGCTCCAGCCGCTGCACGCTGCCTGCCCAGACTGTTCCTTCGTGTACACGGATCGTCTGCACACAGTGCCAGTCATCCTGTCGTGCGGACATGTCAGACCAGACACGAACAGTGTCATCGTAGCTGCAGGAAATGGCGAGAGGGCGCTCGGTATCGAGGGTGGGGACGTACCAAAAGCAGTACTTGACGTCCTGGGAATGGCCAGTGAGGACACCGCCGCACTCGTACTCGCCCTCCTCGAGGCGGTCCCACACCCAAACGGTGTGGTCACGTGAGCACGTCAGCAGCGTCGTCTCGTTCACCCACTCGACACACTTCACTTCACTCTCGTGGCCATCGAGGATGCCCTCAATCTCGAACGTCCAGCCGTCGGCCGAGGCGCGCTGCCACACACTCGCGGTGTGGTCAAACGAAGCGCAGGCTAGATACGTGCCGCTGGGGCTCCAACTTATGTGGCGGACTGTACGCGTGTGCTCACCTTCGAGGGTGGAGAGGCAGCGCCACGTTCCATCTGCGACGGGGCCCCACACCTTCACTTTGCTGTCCTCTGAGCACGAGGCGAAAACGGTCGCGGTTGGGCACCACGCCACGCACCACACGCGCTCTGTGTGACCGTACAGAGTCGCGACAGGTTCCATGTGCACGGAGCCCAGGCTCGCGCTAGGTAGTTGTAAGGGCTGCTCAGACATCACGACAGTGCTTCTGTTGCGCTGCGTATCGCCCTCCTTTATTTGTTGTTGTTCTGCTGTTGGAGGTGGTAGCGGTGATGTGTGTGTATTTTCTTTTTCCGAGACACAGTGAAATCAAGCGTTGGTGCTCTGCGCTCTCCAAGAATGACGTCGGCGTTCAATAGCAAGACCGCACTCGTGCGTGTCACATCGATAACGCGCGCAGTGTAGAGGAGAAGAATTGTGTAAGAAACGTATAAATGAAGGAGACGAACGACGGTGTGTGGTGTGACGTAGCACGAAGAGCGTGTGATGAATGATCTCTCCCCGTACTCGCGAGCGCCAGAGTGATAGCGCGGGAGTGCTACTCAAAGAGCAAAGCACAGTGTGAAGGAAACGGCGCGGGCGGTACCGCTGCGTGAACACACCATGGCACGATGGAGGAGCCTGAGTGACCTTTCCCGCCTTGTCCTTAAAGATTCATGCCGGGTCGCTCTTGTATTTTGATCCGTACGTATCGTTTCCTGGTGCGCTTCGGAAAGCAGAGCAGCGCGTTTACCTCCAACGCTTTGATTCCTGCTTGGGTGGCATGCTGGTTCATGGTGCTTCCTTAAGAGAAGATCAAGTGTTAACAGTTTGCAGAATTAGTCGGCTCTGTTAGTCGGTTGAAGAAACGAAGGAATACAGAGCACACACAAACGCATACACACATATATATGTACGCTAATGAAGATGTGTGTGTGTGTGTGGACGCATGCGCATGCACTCATGATCGAGGGTTCCGGATCGCGAGTATTTACGGATTCCCGGTTTACAGACGGCGGCACGCTCTTCTTCCCTCACTCGTTGTCACTGTCAGGGAACTGATAGGCACGCACGGTGAGGTCAACACCCGCACCGTAGAATTTCCCCTTGTTCTTCTGTTTCAGCTTATTGAAGTTCTTACCCTTCACACGCATCATCTCCTGGTTCTGCCGCAGCACCAGGTGTTCCTGACCGGGCAGGTTGTGCGTGAGCTCCTCGGCGACGAACTTGACCTTGGTGGGGTCGATGCGCTGGAAGCGGCGGTACGTGCCGTCCTCATTGCGGAGCGGTGCAGGTCCGCGACGAGGGGCCTCCTCCGTGCGCGCCACCTTCGGCGGTGGGGCGGGGGCCGCGTCGCTATCAGAGTCGTCAGCAGCTGGACGCTTTGTCGCCATTTTTGGTGCTGGCTTCCGCACGGGCTCGTCGTCGTCGGAGCTGCTGTCGGGGATCGGGGCCTTCTTGGCGGCCAGCTTGGGGGACGCCTTCTTCGAGGCTGGCTTCCGCACGGGCTCGTCGTCGTCGGAGCTGCTGTCGGGGATCGGGGCCTTCTTGGCGGCCAGCTTGGGGGACGCCTTCTTCGAGGCTGGCTTCCGCACGGGCGCGTCGTCGTCGGAGCTGCTGTCGGGGATCGGGGCTCTCTTGACCGGGTTATCAACGCGTGGTACCTTGCGTGCTGGCGCGTCCGAGTCGCTAGAGCTATCCGCCGCCACTCTCTTGGTGCCCACACGGGCAGCCAGGACAGCCTCCAGCGACTGTGTACCAAATACAGCCTTGCGTTTCTGGGCGTCTAGCGGTGCCTCCTTGGCAAAAATGGTCGCGACCTTCGCGTAGTGCGCGCTCAAGTAGTCGTTCACCAATGCATTAACGGCGGACGACATCGTTTGACTGACGGATCTTTCCTCGTACCAGAGCTGCAGCTCAGTGGGGTGCACAGCAAACGCGAGAGAGAGAGGTGAGGAGGGCGTACTCAGATAAAATACACATAAGAGAGATAGAAGGAAGGGGCGCAGGTCAAATGCAAGTTCGTTTCGCTTCGAAAACACAACGAGAAGCGGAGCAGAGAGGTCGCCGGTATCTGGCGCGCGTGATCGACTGATACACGCATAGACCATGTATGGAGATAGAGAAACTCGTAGGGTCAACCACGTCACGTAGCGCGCTTGCCAGTCAAGGCTATCACGTCGACTTTGCTGTTGGGGTAAGAAAAGGTGTACACCAAAAAGAGGTGTACACCGGAACAATGCAAGAAACAAAACAAATAATCACATAGGCGTGGGCACGACCTCGGGAAGAATGAAAAGAAAAAGGAGGCACCAACAGCAGCAACATGTGAAGCCCCCACAAACGTCAAGAACGACAACGTACTGGTTCATGGACGGCTGTTCACAGGCGAGTAGTGTCGCATTCGTTCATATTCGGTGCCTGGTCATTCGCGGCTTCGACGTCTTCACTATTGTGTTTGCATGCTCTTGTTGGACAAGCGGTCTGCAGTCTCCTTAGTGTTGAGCTTGAAATGGTCCTGAACGAACATGGTGACCCGTGCGTTGTGGTGTGCATCGTCGGCCAAGGGGCTCACGACGTCTTCTGCACTATGACAGTCCGCGTAGAAGCCACCGCTGCGAATCCCATCTGCGAAGGCACAATAAAGGATCACCTCTGCGCCTTCTGCGGGGAATTTGAAAACGGTACGCATGATGGCATGCATGAGCTTCGCCCACACGCCCCAGTGATCGTAGATCGCCGTGAGCACCACACCGGGGTGCAACGCAGCGACCGTGACATCCGTGCCCTGAAGACGACGCGCGAGATCGCGTGTGTAGCAGATGAGCAGTAGCTTGGAAAGGCTGTAGTTCTGCGTGTTGACCCACGGGTGAGGCGAGCAGTTCTCCATCATTGTGGTCAGAGGCGTGTACTCCTTGGGAACACAGGCATCCAGATGCATCAGGGAAGATACGTTCACAATGCGACTGGGTGCACTGGCAGTCACGCAGTCAAGCAAGAGCTCCGTGAACAAGGCGGGACCCAGAAAGTTGATGGCCAGCACCAGCTCCACATCGCGCTCGTTGGTCTGCCGCCCTTTGCTGCTACTGGCGATAATGCCAGCGTTGTTAATGAGAAGATCGACGTGCGTCGTCAGCGACTTCACCTTGTCCGCACAGTCACGGACGCTCCTCTCATCGGCGAGGTTGAGGTGCAGGTACCGCACGTGCGCAGCCTGTCTACCCCTGAGGACGCGCGCCACAGCCGCCTGTGCCGGCTGTTCAAAGGGGCAGCAGATGATGACATCGAAGCCCTGATGCACGAGCTGGCGCAACACCTCAAAGCCAATACCGCGTTCACCGCCGGTCAACACAGCCACCGGTGCGGCGCGCCCAATCTTGTCAGCGGACTTGCCCTCGGGCGAGGACTGGTCCGGCGTGGACGATGCCGCTCGGCGTTGAAACAAATCGCGGAGAAATGTCGACGTGCGGCGGAAGTTGTCGCGACTGAGACGGAAATGGCGCAAGGACCGATACCGGAGCGGCAAGCCAGAGGCGATGCGGCGCTGAAGAAAGAACATGCCGGCCACGTAGCTACCTGCTACACACGCGGTCGTCACGCTCAAGCGTGGTCGGAAAGCCGCGACGCCCGCAAAGAACACGGCGAGAAGAGCAATGTGAGAGGCAGCAGCTCGGAGCTCAGCCAAACCGAAAGCTTGATACGGCAGATAGCAGTCCAAAAATTTGGGGACATGACGCATACCTTTGTTCATGATTACGCCACGGGCAGAGAGCGGCAGCGACACACCGAAGAAAAAAAGTCGAAAAGAAAAAAAAACGACAAGATGCCGCTGCAACAGTGAAGACCTGGCTGCCCCCCCGACAGAGAAACAAAAGAGAGAAGAGGAGAGGGGTGAAAAGGGAGAATGGTTGTCAGCCAACAAGGGAAGTGCCTTGAAGTGAGACAGCGCCTTCATCACCGCGTGGGTTGATCGATACACGCATGAGTGTTCGCGAAACACCGGATTCTTTTTTTTTTTTTTGCTGAATTTGATGAGCAACGGACAGCACCTTTCCTGAGAAGCGAGAAACGAGTACTGCCGAAAGAAGAAAGGCCACCGTGCGAGAAAGAAAAAGAAAAAAAAAAAAAAGTGATGGAGAAGCAAGCGTTCCGGTGAAGGAACAAACAAGAAAAAAATAAAGCAGATGTAGAAAAACACCGAAATATGCTGATGCACCACTTTTTCTTGTAATGATATGAAGATCGTATCAGCGCAAATCGCGAGACTGTTATTTTGATGTTACGTCGGCGAGAAGGTTAGGCATTAACAAAACAAAACAAAAAAAAAGTTGGCGCACGTACGAAACGGCTGAACGCGTACTGAAGCGTATGTGGACTGAAAACCAAACAGAACAAACAAAAAGACATGCCTACCCACTACTGTTTTCAGACCATTGTTGTCGGCGTCGGGTATGGGTATTGTCGCATTTGATGCTCGTGCTGCGCGAGCATGCAAGAGATCACAATATAGTACCAAATATCCGCGATGCTCTCCAGACAGCCATCCCCAAGGATGCACGACACAATCTGGCAGACACAGGCTGACCACATCAGCACGAGATCACAGCAATCATTGCGAAGACCGTAGTGCCGCATGACCATGTAGCGGTTCGCATGCACCGCACATGGCAAACAAAAGAGAGTCTCCATGGCCAGGCAGAACGGCGCGCCACTGCCACAGTTGTTGTTGTTGAAGCACGCACAGCACGCATAGGCACACGTACCTGCACAGCACCGGTAGTTCTCCCAGTTGTGTACCAGCAGCTTTCGCCGCTGGATGAACGTGCAGCAACACGGACAGAAAAAGGACGCGCAGCACATGCCTGGCTCCTTACATGGCGCGCTCCACATCCCCGTCGCCCAGTCGTTTGAGCCCTCGTACTTACGCACCTCCTGATAGGTTTGCGGCACCGTGTAGTCGTAGTGGGCGGGTACGGGATCCTGTCCACCGGACTTGTTTGGCGCCGGGTTTTGTGCAGGCGGCGGCCCTTGGTAGAGAGGATGACCCTGACTCAGCTGCGGTGCTTGAGTGGCCTCCATGGGATAGTCCTGGGCACACCCCGGCTGCGGATGAGGTGGACCATATGGAGACGGCTGATACTGCGCTGGGGCGGGCAGCGCTTGAGGGTAATAGCCTGGCTGTTGTGGTTGTTGGGGGTAGTTGTTGTTTCCGTACTCGTAGTATGGCGCATAGCCATTTGGGGTTGGCGCAGCCCCCGGCTGCGCATCGCCAGCGCCCTGTTGAGACTTCATAGAGGTAGAGGGAGTGAGAGGAGAAACCAGCACGCAGTCACACTTTCTTGAGCAGGGAGCGGAGTGCGTACACCGTTACGTGCGCAGGGCGAGACGCTCTCGTGAAGGCGGAAACAAAAACGTGGCGGCAGAAAGCACAGAAGAAGAAGTAGAATCCTGTGTCAATATTGTATTGTACAGTGAGCGCGCGGGGGAAAAAAAAAGAAGGTAGGAGACAGGAACACGGGTGAGGGAAAAGGCAAGGCATGCGGAGGGGATCAAAGCCTGATGCTGATGCAAGGGAGGAACAGAGGCGGGTGGTGGGGAGCCGCAGCACGACCCGTGCCACCGCAGCTATCATGCCCATGATCGTCGTTTCGAAGCGCTCTGAACAGGCATGATGCGTGCGCACGTCCACTTTTTCGGCTGGGATGTGATAGTGTATGTGTGTGTCTATCTGTCTGTCTGTGTGTGTGTGGGGGGGGGGGGCAGAGAAGAGTACAGGGCGGTACTTGTGGGGAGTGCGCTACAGCAGCAGGCCGCACAGGCGCGCGTAAAGAAGAAAAAGAAGGCAATGAAAAGCAACGCACACAGAAAACGCAACGGTCGCTGTACGTATAACAGTGTGCGCGACGGTGCGCAGAAGCAGCTTTCAAACCGTTGCTGCTGGAGATGTAGGGCGACACACACACACACACACGGGAAACACATCTAGCAAATTGTCACTAGCTCATCGTCGTGAACGTCGGGACAGCTGTGGTGGCTGCCTTGAGCTGGCAGTACTGTTGTGTCAAGAGGCACGGAAAGGCACATGCGTACCAGCAGTCACACAGACTGCCGCCACACCACGCACAACACGTGTCCGAGTCGTTGCAGCAGCAAGCCATGTCGGCCACACACCGGTCGCAGCACGACCGCTTCAGGTTATACTGCTTTTGAAGGATGAACCGATTGCTGTGGAGCGCACAAGGGCAGCAGAAGACGGCCTCGCAGCAAATGCCACAGCGGCCGCTGCCATCGTCGCAGCACTCGCGCTGTCCGCAGAGTCCGGCACAACACCGATAACGGGACCAGTCGTTGCCAAGCAGCCGCCCTCGCTGAGAGCAGACCATACACCATGGGCAAAAGCAGGCCCCTAGACAGGTACACGGCGCCTGGCAACAAGCAGACCCCGAAGAGACCACCCACTTGCCGTCTCCTGGCCACTTCGCGACCTCCTGGCGACTTGCAGGCGGCGTGTACCCAATCGATGCTGTGGTGGCCATCGGATCGGCGCTGAGACCCGCAGCGGTGTCGCCCGTAGGTGGTGGCACAGCGGCTTGCGGCGACGCCACCCGGGCCGGGAGTGGTGACGCAGAAGCGGGTGCGGGAGCAGCTCGCGAGGCTTGCGCTGGTGCCAACATGATCTTCTTGGCCACCCGCGGGCCTGCGGAAGCGGGCAGGCGCATGGAGGCGGCGAGAGACGGAGGGGCCGCCGTTGCCACGTACGTCTGCGTGGCTGGGTCGTAGTGGTAGACAACGTTGTCCGGCGGCCTCTTGACCGTCACTTTCGCGCCGGGTGGGTACACTGATGTGGGCTGCCGCTGATACGCGGATCCTTGTCCGTAGTTGGGCTGAGCATATCCAATCGGGTGGTCAGCTGTACTCGCGCTGAACACCGGCTCAGGCTCAAGAGACCTCTGCGAGTACACGCGGCAGTCAACAGGGTCATGATCATCTTCTTCATCAACCATTCGGTGCTCACGCACGTAGCGGGCAGCATCGAAGCCTTCCACGTCAAACCGGCGCATGATCTGAGCACAGCGACAACGCGAGGGAGGAGCAAGGGAAAAAAGATTCACAACGGGACACGATGCGCCGCGTGTGTAGACGTACCGCTGCTGGATGGCCGCACGGGCAAGATCAAAAGCGGGTGAAAGGGCGAAGAGAAAGCGGGGACAGCAGCTGCCCTGTGTGATGAAGGGGGATGAAGACATATGCACGCGCGTCGGCTGACGCAGGTGGGGACTTCAGTGTCTTGGAGCGGAAGCTTTTCGCCGTGACCTCAGGTTGACAGTCATGAGCGCGCGTAACAAAAGGCACACATGTACGTTTCGATAGACGCAAACTTAGATAGGCTCGTGCTCGTCACAGTTTGTATGAGTGGCTGCGGGGGCACAGAACGACAAGGGACGTGTCCGGCACACACACACACACACCCGTACGCACGCCGTCAGTGGAAAACGAATACATGAGAGCGCAATGAAGTAAAGAGGGGGAAAAAACAAAGTCAAAAAAAAACACGAATGCAAACGATAGCAGGTGGTACGCTCGCAAATCCTGATCAACAGGTGCAAACATCCACAATGGAATAACTGTATAGGTACACATGTCCGAATTGTGTGAATGTACACCATACGCTGTGTTACATCACCAGATGATGGGTGGGCTGTCAACACGTGGGTAGGCCGTTGTCGTCAACGGCACCATCGGCCCATGCCTTTAAAAGATAATGGGCGACCGTGTACGCTGGGGGCACTGTGAAAGACGGATGGGTGCCTGCCATGGCCTGCTGCAACTCCTCCCTTGAAACCCACGCCACACTGAGAAGCTCACCTTCCTGAGGCACAACGACGCCGCTCGCCGGTGCGACCGCGTAGTAGGCGCACATTAGCTCGTGCGGGAGGGGCCACGGCTGCGACCCCACATACCGCACGCTCATGACCTTTGCCTGGCTTTCCTCCTCCACCTCTCTTATGACAGTCTCCTCCATCGATTCACCCTGTGAAACGAACCCGGACAGCACAGTCCTCATCACTTTACCATCCACTGAACTGCTCGCACGGCGGCGACGCTGACAGAGCAACACCTGGCCTTTGCCATCAAGCACAGCCACGATGATAGCGGGGCTCACACTGGGGTACACAGCGGTGCTGCAGTGGCTGCACTTGAGAGAGGATCCGCCGTTCCGCGGCTCCATGGAGCCTCCGCAGCGAGCGCAGAAACGCGTCGTCTGGACCCACTGGTACGTGGAGAGGCAGAGAGAGAGCAGCGCATTCTCCGATGCGGCTGCGGTCGTGTCCAGCGTGTGCATCAAGTGCCGCGGACTTGCCCACGTACCTTGTCGCACCAACACGTCCGCCGCATCGCTCGCATCAGCCACGAACACGTTCAGCCCCGCGGGCTTGTTTTCGCCAATGTAGACCGCGCGCGTTGCCTCCAGGTTCACAAGCGAGGTGCCCTCATGACGAACGGGGTGGAGCCATTGCATGCCGTCGCGGACCAAGATGGAGACACCATCAAGCTTCATCGACATGACCGCCGCATGGGGATGGAATGCGGGGTTGAGACGTTCAGCCACAAAACCGCTGCGCTTCCGTTCTGTCTCGAAGCGGTTCAACAGAATGCCAGTCAGTGGCAGTGCGGACGCCATGTCCTTGCGGAGCATGGTCACACGCGATCAAAGATAGACCACAGCTGTGAGTGCAATAGAGGACAGCGAGAAAAAAAAAAAAGAACGAAAGCGGTATGAAGCAGCGTGAACAGCAGCAGTAAAAACACGGAGGAGGGCGATGCGAAGCCAATGCGGTGGACAATGTGCCGTGTGAATGGCACAAGCTGGTGGAACTGAACTACAGGAGAGGGACAGGGACGGCGACTGGGGCGGGCAAAAGACGTTGTGGGGAAGCGTGGAAGCGTAGGCGCAGCAACCAAGCGAATTAAGAACACAACAAGTGGATTGGTGGGTGACTGTGGATCACGCCTTCGTGGACGTGTGCGCGGGGGTGGGGAAGAAAGGGGAGTGGAGGACCAAGTGATCCAGCGGCTCGCGAAACAAGGGAGGACGATGACATGTCAAGTGCGCGCTACCCAAGAGCGGTTCACCGCCCCCCCCCAAGTATGAAAGTCGAGGGACGGGTGAAGTGCACCTCATGAGACATGCTCAATGGTTTCTTGCTGCCGTACGCTACCGTTCTTCCAAGCGCGTCATCTCTAGTTACGTTTAGTTTTATACTATGGTTTTGCGATGGAACAGCCCGAAATGTACCGTTTAGGCCGTATTGAAAAAGAGTGAGAAAAGAAAAAGAAAAACAGAATCGGGACAGAAATGTAAGAGGGGAAAAGGGTGGCATTGTCAACAAGCTTGAATGCACCTCCTTAGCTTCTCCTGTACATTTGCCTTCACTACTCGTTCGGCATCGTTGAGCGAATCACGCTTTGAGAACTGCACCGGATCATCTGCGTTATCGCACAATTCACGCCAAGTAGGTAAAAATAGACGAGAAAAAAAAGTTATTAATCACTTGAATAGATTTGTCCAGTTGGGGAAGTCTCTTCAACCACTGCTAAGAGATGCCCGCAAAGGACTCTGATGTAAGATGCTTTCCGTCAATCGCATATTGCGATCTTTTTTCCTTCTCCTGTATCGAATCGCGGATTGTCAAGGTAATCCAGCTTAAGTAAAGAATGCAGAAGGTGGGGGAGGAAAAAAGACGCCAATCCAGTGGAGAGCATGCCTCGGATGGTTGGACGTTGCGGTTGCCATCGCGCGCGAGACTGGGCAAAAGAGAGAAACGAAGAAACCAAGAGCGGTCACAAGCCTCAAGTATTCTTTCTTGACTCTGTGTTTCGAGGTGAGGCGGCTGAACAACACAACGAACCGAGTATTCGACCGGCCTTTTAGCGCACGAAGAGATGCGAAAAGAAAACGAAAAACAAAAACAACTCGAAGAGATATGCATCAAACGAAGAGGAAAAAGAGAAGGAAAGAAATAAAGAGAGAGAGAGAGGCGGCTTGCGCAGGGAATTTAGTATGCGACAATGTGCGTCGGGGCATGCTTACCTTTGGCGCAAGAATTCTCCGAGTGCCGCCATGGCAACGTTGACTCTGGGCGCGACAGCCGCTGCAGTCGAGTCACTTCAGGCTCAATCTCGAAAAAGAAAAAAAAAATCATGTTTGCGAGCATGAATGGTGGTTTGTCGCTTCTCCACCAGCGAGGATAACAACGAGGGAGGGGGGGGGGAAGAAAAAAAGATGATGCGCAGCCGCCACAGAGATGGGTAAGGCTCCACACGGTAAGGTGAGGGCTGTCTTACTTCAGGAAGATCATCTCAGGCGCCACACATTCGGGTGCCTCGAAGTTAGGCTCCAGCATGTTCCACTCGCTCGTCGCCACGGAGCGGCACTCCTGGCACTGCGAGCAGCAGCCGCAGCACCACACACAGATGCAGTCGCCGACCATGTTACCCTGAACACCAAGGCGGTTACGAAGGTTCGTGCGTGTCAGAATGGCGGTAATGCAGGGCAGATAGCACGCCATCAGGCAGTGGGGCACGACCGCGCAGTCCTGGCCAACAGATGACGCGAAGAGCTTCGTCATGCTGCAGCACGAGCAGCACGTCCAGCACAGGCAGCAGCAAATCATGCTCTTCGGGTCGGGTGAGCCACAGCACGGGTTCACCTTCCAGCACTCGTAGAACTTGCCGGCCTCACCACCCCAGTCGATCTGGTCGAGACCAAGGAAGCCCTTCACACCGCCGCTGCTCGCGTTGTCAACTTCACGGTTAGCGTCGTTGGGAGCCATGGTGACGAGGGCGGGAGGGTAGGTGTGGGTGGTATGGAAGTGAGTATTTTAGTTTTTGACTTGTTCTGTAGCGTAAAAAAGTGTTTTGGTGAAGTTGTGCGGTAGTGTTACAGCGCGTGGCGTCGGATTCACTAACGTGTGGTTAGCTCAAAAGCAAACATCATTGAAGGAAGAGAGAGAGGCGTGCGGGTACGAAACAGAGGGACATGTAAGTATGTGAGTCGGAACTAGGTTGTAGCGATACGCCAAGGGCAAGACATGTTTCCTACGCCAAAATGTGAGCGCCTGCGGAAACCACAAGTTCCGAGGAGCGAAGGCAGGAAGGCTGTATGCGACTGTTTGCTTCTGATGCGATGCTATTCGTGCGTGGTACCAAATGCAAGGCGTTAAGTGCGCGGCACAATGTGTTTGGAGGGGATACAAGCAGAGCACGCGCGGGCTGTGCAACCTGGAGTAGATCACCGCGGCGCAAAAAGAAAAACCAACGAGGCTAGTGTGCTCACTGCGAACGACAGTAGGGGGGGGGGGGGAGGGGGGAACCGTCGCAGATTCCTGTGAGCTGAGTCTAGTACGTCATTGTGTAATCAAAAAGCATACCTGTAGATGTCGCCGCACACACACGTGCTGTTCGCCCGTGGCACTCCAAGAGCTCCGCGTCGAGGAAATGTCCTTCCGTGCAGTCCATGGCCCCTACCATGGCAGAGGCACAAACATCAAGCACGGCGACGGCACTGTGTGATACGAGCAGAGCGCAGTGCAGACCCCGGTGACCGCAGATACGCACGGGTACAGAGAGGGACTTGTTCAAAAGTGGTTCGCCAGCACTCACCTTTCGGAGATCCAAGACGACGAGGCCGTTGCACTCAGTGTGCGCAACCACCCCGTGGTCGCCTACAAGCGATGCGCTGCGAATACCACTTTCCTCGCTGACACTGAAGGTTGGTGCCCGTAGATCGACGCCGTGCAAACCCGAGACACCGTAAACCAGAACAGAGGTCGGTGAGACGGCGAGAATACCACGTGGACTAGAGGATATGACAGTCTCTGTGCCTACGTCCATCGTCTGCGCAGCCAAGACCGTCTCGTAATCGCTGCACCAGAGCCTATTCTCTCCCGCTGCATCTTTGCCAGCCCACCACACCCGCTGCGTATCCGCAGCTATGCACGTCACGTTTTCAATGGTGCGCTTAACGGCCTCTTCGCCGTCGTTCTGGCAGAAGAACGTTGCAGAAGATCCTCCTCGAGGTGATGTGGCAACCACGCCGCACACATCCGATGAGGACAGCTTCGGTGCCACCACGAGCTGACGATACGCCGCCGGCTCGAGCGCGACCGGCTTCCACGCGCTGTCACACAGGTGCCAAAGCGAAGCGCACGCATTGACGCGACTCATGTCAAACCGCAACAATCGATCAACGGCTGGTGCGGCGCACGGGCCCAACGTGGCTACGGTTGTGAGAATCGCATCGCCGCGACAGGCGATTCGGGTGAACGGCAAGGGAGACTGGAAGCCACTACATCGTGTGAAAACACACGTGTACGCATCTGCAAAGTCCTCTGCCGCCTTGTCCACCATGAGTGGCTCAGGTGCTGTGCTGGCGATCGGATAGGCGCGAGAGAAGGGAACGGCCTATACCTGATGGCATAGAAATCAAAGACGTGTTTACTCGTTGTTGTTGGTTTCCTGTCCTTTCCAGACACCAATGATCCTATTACCGTGGTACTTCACAGCCTTCGCGGACGGCTGTCAAAAAAAAAAAAAAGCACTTGAGAAGTGCGCACAAGATTAGTATTAGTATTATTATTATTTAGGGGGGAGGTAGAGGAGCACATACTGATTTATGCAGATGAACACAACCGCAACGGACAGAAATGAAGAGGAGATGGTAGTGATCAGCTCCCACTCGCTAACAATGTCCGCCGTTACCGTTGTGCAGAGCACGGTGAAAGCACGTGCATCTTTAATGGGCAACAATGCCTAGCGGCGGAGGGGGGGGGCAAGGAGTAGCAGAGTAGAACTCACGGATTTGATTGCCGCGGTTCTTCTGGTGTGCGTCGGGCTTAGGACACTGCTGCACACGTGCGCACATACACACAAGTACTGTGTAGTCAAGTGCTGTACACACAGAGCCGGTGGCAGTCCATTCATTGCCCTTCTTCAACACCCTCTTGTGGGGGTGGCGAACGGTGTGTCATCAACACCTCCGTTAAAGCCACTCTTCATTGCTTTTTTTTTTTTTTTTTGAGAAGTCGAAAATGATGAAAACACGAAACAACATGGGAACGGTTTTAGATGCGGCTCGGGTAGAGGTAGACGCGCACGCGGCGACCGATAGCGGAGGCAGGGATGGAGGCGCCGTTGAACTTGGCGCGGACCATACCGGCGTTACCGTGAGGACGCGTCACGCGGCCCCAGATGGCACGGGTGGTGCTACGGCGAGCGGGAGCCTTGCTCCAGCGCACACACCGCTTGACCTTCTTGCCGTGGTAGACGTAGCAGATGCGCTTGCCGACGTACCAGTTGGCATCCTCGCGGGTGTTGACGTTGTCGACACGCACGATGGCGGTCTTCTTCGTCTGGCCGTAGAGACCGCGGCAGTAACCAGCGAGGGTCGCCTTCATGTAAAGGCGGGGAGCCTTGCGGTTGCGCTTCACCGCGCTCGTCTTCTTGGCGAGCTGGTGAATCTTCTTGCTGCGCTGAGCGTGGACCTTGGAAGTGGTCATGATTATTCCCTTTCGTGATGCGTAAGAGAGGATGGCAAATGCAAAGACGGTGGGTGAAAGGCAGTGAGGAGGCGAGGAGGTGAGTGCATGTGTACGCATGGTGTGTGCGGTGGGGAGAAAAGAGTGGAGCCGAAGAGTATTACGAGCTAGCGCAGAAAAAAAAATATAAATAAATGTACCGTATAGAGCGATGGGTACGCCTGTGATGATCCTGCGCACGTAGATAGCGAAGCACACGGTGGCACAAATTAAGGTAGCTCCGAACACAGCTTCCCCCCCCCCCTGATGTGTCATTTTGATCTCAGATTGACAAGAGCCTTCCAGAAGGGAGCTCTTCCACCGAGTGTGGTCTAATCCACGGGAAATGGGCCCTCGCCACCCAACCGGTACGGCGCTCCCTACTGCGCTCACACCCGGCAATAGGGCACCTGAAGTAGCTCGGCAGGCCTGAGATAGGCTCCAAGCACATGCGGCCGGAGGCGGACAGCTTGTTACGGGCGGACACAGCTGGACATACAATTGTTTGGTCGCGACAGACACGTGCGTTCTCTTGTTCTGTTTGGTCACTATGTTGTACACAACAATCTGTTGTTTCTCCCAACTTCCGTGATCGTGTACGAGAATCTTCATCTTCGTATGTGCGCTCTCTATCTAACAACTCAAAAATGAGCATACTCTAGCTTGAGGTGGTACGAAGTCACTTGTTGTGTGCGGCTCGTCCTCCCTCTATGCACATAGCTGCCTTTTGGTTGCACATTGTTGGTGTGACGCAGGAAAGACCGCCTGACATCCGCATCTATCTATCTATCAATCTATCGATGGTGCCAGTCTGCGAGGGAGAGCATGCGGATGCTCTATATATTTTTTCGTGAACGTCTTCGCGCGGAAGTCGACTGCAGCGTACGGTGTCGAAGCACAACACCCGATTCCACCCGGGAAGGTTGTCGCAGCACCACAGATATGTTTGCCTAACATTTTCCTTGTAGTTGCCGCTGGCAGTTTCGTGGATGTCAAGGTACTGGCGAGTCGCGTCTTTCTTCATGGCTTCCAAGGCAGCTTGTGGCGGAAGGTCCAGATAAAAAACGGTTTGTGCAGCTGGAAGTCCCAACCAGCACACTTCCGTTTTCTCCAAGTGGTGGATGAACTCCTTCCGCTTCTCCTCAGGAAGCTTGGAGGCTTGGTGCCCGAAATTGGCGGTGTAGTACCTGTCAAGGACCACCACGCTGCCACGTTGCATCCACAAGCGCAGCTCTGGCAGGCAGCCATACCGGTTCAGCGAATAAATGAAACTGAACAACCTGGGGTCGAGCTCCGCAATACCTCCTTTTTTTCCGGATAGAATGATACGGACGAGGCTGCCGTACAGGCCAGGCTCGTAGGGAAAATCGAGGGTATGCACGCTCTTGCCGTCGCGTCGCATGTGGGCGACCAGGAGCGATGTCTGCGTTGCCTTTCCAGCCCCGTCGCCACCTTCGAGCACAACCACTCTGCCTTCGTTGTGAGCTGTTGGGAAAAAGGTATCCAAGCACTGCAGCTTTTCGTCCATGGATGCGTCACCGCCGAGGCGAGTCACGAGCGGCGAGTCCAGTGCAGCTTCGGTTGGACAGCCCAGCAGAAGGGTAGGGAAGCGACAATGAAACACAGCGAAAGCAACGTCTGCATCTTCAAATGTTTGATCTTCCGAGATATAGCAAACAAAGTCACCATCACTTCGCGCGCGTATTGGGTCAGCAAACCACGTGTGCACAAAGTCGCCTTGGCAGCTCACGACTCGCCGCTGCGATACACGGCCTGTGAGCTGGTCAATGCGCTCGCGCAAATCTGCAGAGTGCACGTTCGCGTACACGGTGATAGAGGTGATAGTCATCTGCGGAGCACATTGCGTGGGAAAGCGGAGAAGGTTGGGGAAGAGCGAGAGAGCGAGAGAGAGAGAGCGAGAGAGAAGGTTGACGGGAAGAGGGTGGAAAGTGGGTGAGGAGGGGGGGGCAGAATGGGGGATCAGCACAGTACGTCGCTTTTGTTAAATCATCCTGAAGGTAGTTTGAGCTCGTGCTGAATACGTGTGCATCGACAAGACTGATGAGGGCAAGGCTGTCACTGCGCGTACGCACACAACATGTGCGGCAGGGGGTGTACCGAAGCCATCCATGCGTGTATTGGTTGAGGAACAGACATATCAGCGGTTGCGTTCTATGTGTGTGTATGTGTATGCGTGTGTGGATAGAGGTGAAAATAGGGGAAGTGAATAATCGTCCATGACAGTGAAATGCGTCGTGCGCACCAGTGCCACTCATCTAACGCACTACTGTGTCTGTGACCGGAACCACTCTCGACGGCATTTGGCTGCAGCCTGGCGGACAATGCGTTTGCGATCACTGAGTGCACACTGGGCGGCGTGCAGGATGTCTTTACGTGCTTCCTTGACATCTTCTTTGGTGAGACTTCCCGCCGCCTCCGCGTTTGGTGGCACGGCGGCCGCAGAGGCAAGCGTCCCCAGAAAGTTGAGGCTTTCACAGCGCGTTGACATACTCGGCGAGGTAGCCCCTGCGATGAGCGCAGCTCGTAGTCTGCGACTTCGGAGAGCAGCGTGGGCCAGGGTGAGTTCGCTTCCGCCGGCGTGGCGCGCGGCCTCCAGCATGACGCGGCTGAGCATGGCGTTGTCGATGTTTCCCGCGGCTCGTTCACACAACGTGATAAGCGAGGAGAGGCAGCGCTCGATAGTGGCAGGCAGTTCATTTGTAAGGAGAACAGCCAGGCCTTCCCAAAAGAACGGCAGTGAGTCAGAATGCACCACGTCACCGGCCTTCACAAACCACTCCAATAAGCTATCGGTACGCTTCGCCATCAGCGACGCGACACAGGGGAAGTACGAGAGTGCTGACAGTGCGGGCTCTTCCTCCGTGCCTCCGTTGCTGGTGAGGAACAGTGACAAGCTATCAATTAAATCAGAGGTATCGACCTCTTCGTCACGGAGGATTTTGCCCCACAGGACGGCAATCTCCAACTGCTGCGGTGACACACCGCACGGGCTGGCAAACGCGACAGTGACGCCGCTGCGCACCAGACCTGTGATACCGTTCAGTGCGGGCAGCACAAAAGTGGTGCCTCGGGATGCGCACTCTGCCTGTAGGGCTTGCGCAACTGTTTGGGCCGTCTCTGGCGGTACCACAATGTCAATGCGACTGCTAAGCAGAGCAGCTGTTTCAACCAGAGGCACGCCGCCAGGAAGTGCCGCGAGGCGTTCCCGGCACAAGTCCTGTGACGCTTTGGTGTACACGTGGCAGGTGCACTGGAAGAACGTAGCATCGCCAGTCAGCTTTGGTAAAGAGAGGAAGCGAAGCACGTCAGCATCGCAGCGGGGCTCGTTCGAGCTCGTCAACACGGTCAGCGCAGTCGCTGCGATGTCAGCGGAGGTGACCGCACTGTGACGCGCACTGAACAGGGAAGATGACTCGCTGAACAGGCCATGTACCAGCACCAGCTCTGCAGCCTCTGGCGAAGCGCCACCAACCCTGCCCAGGAATCGCAGTGTTGACGCGCTGGGGGGTTGGTAGTGACCATGTTCCGCGTTGACGTCGGAGGGGAGGGTTACCATGTCACTCAGCACCTTGAGGCACGCGCGGCTGTTGGGAAGGCCAAGACAACTGCAAAAGAGTTTTGCCATCTGCGGGCCAGCGACGGTCGGATCGTGTGTCTGTGCGGCGAGAGCCAAACCGCCCGCCAATGCAGTGACGTCGTCATAAGCAATAAGAGGGTCCAACACAGTGGAGAGTTTGATGACGCTAGCCACACATTCTGCCAGGCACAAGGCGGCAAGTATTGTGCTGCTGTACGCAGTGCTCGAAGAGTCGGTCAAGGATGGCCCTTCCGCCTCCTCGTTAGTGACTTGTACGCCAGAGGTTTGATCTCTTTTCTGCATGGCAATCGCGGCCCGTTTGCCACAGTCAGCCAGCATCGGCGCCGCAGTCTGGAGGGACTCGCGAAGCTCGTCTTTGGTGTACCCCTGCGTCGAAAACGTGGACAAGGCGTCCATCAAGCCCGAGCAAATGCCGGAAATTAGAATGGCACTTTCGGGGGTGACATCCTTGTCGTGAACAGTCAAAGTGAGCATGGTGAGTGCGTAGGAGCCAACATAGAGACACGCAAGCCAACCTCCCGTCACGATGTGAAACATCATCGTCGCATACGCGGCACATGTCTGCGATCCCGGCATAGCTGCTGAAGACGAAGCAATAAGCCCTTCCGAAACTGGCTCGAAAACCTTCAGCAATTCATCCTTTGACGCCTCCCACTCGCTATAGCGACGGCTCACAATCCGCATCGCCTCACAGCACATGTCAATCTGATTCGACAAGGCTGGATTGCGATCGTGATCTGAATACGCTGACAGCTTCAGGATCTCGTTTCTCAGCTGCGTCACGACCTCAGCGGCCAGTTCCTTCACGCTGGTGTCACCGTAAGCCACAAGGCACTGGCGAAGTGTATCCAGTACATCATCTTTTACCGAAAACGACGGTGAAGCCAACTTTCCAAAGAGGAAAGGAACACAGTACTCCTTGTACGCCTCCAGCTTCATTGCTGCCGCGAGAGCATCGCGGAGGTCTTTCTTGGTGACGACACAGCCCGGTGGTTTCGCAAACACAATGGGGAAATAGCTTGAAAGGCTCTCAAAATACTCCTGAGCGACGGTGGCGAAGGTCGCAGGGGCCGCATAGGCAGCCAGCACCTCATGAATTTGGAACGTGCATAAGACAAGCTGTGGGTCACTCTCGCCATCCACGGCATCAAGAATTGTTTGCAGTTGCTTCTCCTCCAGCAAAGGTGCTGTTGTGGAGTTGAGCATGTAAGCAAACGCGTGGAAGAAATGTCGTCGACTTGCGAGTGGCAGACTCTGCGCTTTAACAGAGAAAAGGGGAGACGCCTGTAGCGACTTGAACGTTTCAGGCCCACATTGCTCGCCGCGCGATTTTCTGTCGCATGCAATCAAGGACAGGCATGACAGTGCTGGTGCAAGAAGATTTCTGTACTGTGATTTCTCGGCAAAGAAAAGACACACCATTTTCATCGCATCATCTCCGACCATCTCACGACCAGCTGTTGCACGTGCCAACGTTCGCATGGCCACTTCCACGGTCGTCTCCTTGCACAATGAGGGTCCCAAGCCTTTCGTCACATCAGCGAGTGGAAACGCTCGCAACGCTTCAAAAACAGACTCCGCACACGCGTCATCGAGTCGCAACGCTTCTGCAAGGTATGCTTCCATTCCACTAAAGAGTCTAGGGTGTTACGGCCCGTCTCACCTCGGTTCGCTCAGTGTCGTCCGTTTTGTGTGACGCGCAGGTTGTGAACAGCTTCCTACAAAGCACAATCGAGGCGCCAAAGAGCGGCAACGAGAATAAACGCGTAGCTTTGCCGGATGTATTTGGATTCGAGAGTGTATGCGGCCTATATTGACCAAGCGCGAATTTTAAATTATGTAGCGCTGAAATTAGTAGATGGGGCTTTATTCGGCTTTCCTTTGCCTCAAGGTGAAAAAGAGGGGATCGAAATATGGCTGAGCTACTAGAAAGAGGTATCCGCAACTGTCCCGCTGGTTCCCCACACTGCAATTCAAAAAGCAACACGAATGCACCGACACAGTCAAATAGGGAAAAATCACTAGAATAATGGGCGGGAATAATAACAATAAGTGAGATTCAGAGCATTATGTGGAACATTAGAAGGAAGTAAGTTGATTGTAACATCAATGGGATTCAGATGGGAAAGAGTATGCTTGTTTCTCTGCTAATCACTTTCACGTAATTGTGGCACGCATACGCACGCTGCTGTTGAGTTCTGCGCACAATCACGGAGTGCGCATAAAATGATCAGGTAATGGGCGAGCATGGTTGCGGATGAGAGGTCGACAGCAAGAACGAGAATAGGCGGACCTCGCCGGCTGTCGCAGGATTTGACTTGGCTACTGCTCGCTGGAAGGCATGATAGTATGCGCGCAGACGTACCAGACGTTGAGAAAGCTGTAGCGAAAGGAAGAGAAAGCATGTCCCGGTACAGCCACCGTGACCAAAATATAGATACGAATCTGCTGCGACACAGAGATACGGAACTGAAAGTACTGCAAGATAATAAAAAAAAAAATAAAGACAAAGCGCCATGAACACAGGTAAATGATCGGGCAACGTGTTCAGGTGAGCAACAGTTGCAAGTTGCGGACGAGATAGGGCCCATAGACTACACATCAATCAGCGCGCGAATAGACCGTGCCAAGCACAGCCACAAGTTGCTTCCTGTGACCACTAACGGTTTACTCGCAATATTGAGAGCGAAACGCAGTGGAAAAGCAAAAAAAAAAGTCAAGAATTCTTTCAGAAAGAGAACAACACAAAGTTTCCTGTCAAAAAAAAAAATTCAAGTTTTCAGATGCTCATACACATACGCTAAGCGTGCCGGAGTGAAAAGGAAAAAATGATTTCTTTTTCATGTAGCAACGTTCTTATGCAACTGTGTATGGGTCTGTGTGTGCGCGTTGAGAGCCTCGTTGTCAGGTGCCTGTGCAACTGCGCGTACCCACCTGCCTCTATCAAATCACGGTTACCATGCGGGTTTCATGGTTTGTCGCAACGATAGAACCGTTCGCTGTGTTACGAATTTGAAAGTGGGGTAGCACGCACGCGCCATTTGCTGACGGGGTGAGTAACAATTCAGTTGACTTCGCCTCGTGTGGACCGAGCAGGAATGACCACTGCGCGCGCCCGCCAAGTGTAAACAGACTCGTTCGTGTGTCCACGATCAATTCGCCCTGGAATGGTGAGGCCGCCGTATTTTGTACTTTGATGCCGAAGACGAAAGGCTGATTGCACGCCACAAAAGGAGGGTATACTGTTGTTACGCACACAGGCAAGGACACCACCGTCATTGTGGGCAGCCCGAGATCCGCGAAAAGTCGCGAGCCTGTTTTCCCCCGCGGCGAGAACAGAATACGCAGAAAACCAGGCAGAAAAATGGTCATTGTTTCCTTTACGCGCAATTGAGCTACAATGGTGACGGACTCACCCATTTCAAGAGTGCACGGCAACAGACCGTATGACACGTACTGTAATTCGACCTGGTCGTGGCTGACAAAATCGGCCTTCGTGACAGTTAAGCCGTTTTTTACGCGGCAAATGACACGCGTCACTACGGTCATCACACTGTGATCTTCCAGTGGAATGGGTGCCGATGATGAAACGCCGTCTGAATCGTATCTCACGCAGTAAAAAAACTTTGCGCCGAAGCCCTCTGAGTTTAGGGGCACATCGCTGGCATCCTCTAAGACATTCAAATCTTTTCGTACGTGCACAGTACTGGTGCTGGGAAGAAAGAGCTTGCTACCCGTTCCACCTTCCATAGACCACGTAACAGAGTTTGCGCACTCGAAGTGAACGTCAAACGGTGGATCGATCACAATACGCACTATTTTCGTCACCTCCACTGGTACCCCCTCGTGGGACTCGTATTGAAACTGAAGTGGGATTGTAAAATAGCCGCTTCGAACACACTGTCCGCTGATTGAGAAAAGTGTCGGCACACCAGCATCCACATTGGGCAGCACGTGCTGTCGTGCGCGTGCGTTGACCGATGTCACTTGCTCTCCGCCGCTAATGGTCACTGCGGCAACCGAGTCCAAGTCTAGAAACGAACTGGTGTCCGCAGCAATCAATTTACCGTTGATTAAGTTGCCCACAGTACTGCAAATAGCAAAATTCACCATAACAGTCTCTCCTTCCACAGCTTCCACCATCGTAGGGCCCTCAACTGTCAGCAATGCAGGTGGCATGCGCACAGTGATTATTTCATTTCTCTTCCCCACCAGTAGTGCTGCTGAGTTATCTGCTAGGTTTGTTTTTCCCATTTGGAAAATAGTGGGAACTGTGACGGCACCAATCCGCGCATCGCATGATAATTTTGTGCACATAAACTTCCCCGGTTTGGGAAAAGACAGTGCAATTTTTTGTGTTGAGCATTGCGAGCTGAGCTTTGATGTGCTGGACACAATTAACGAACCGCTTTCCGCAGCACGTGCAACAACGATCTCAGCGAACTCAGTCTCCCCTGCGTTCGTGGGACTCATCTCCACCTGTATGTTGCTGACGGAGATGTTAGCGACAGATGTGGTGAAGAGTGAGACATTTAGTGTGACAGAATCAGACACGGCGACGCATTCCGTTGTTTCCACAGAAAACACAGCAGACACTAATGGTAGAAAGCACGCCTGCGGATAGACGAGCGCTGGAGTGCGGAGCGTCAATTTCTCTAAAACACTGAGAAAAATAGGCTGGGTCGCCGGATGAAGGGGATCAACACATCCACTCACGAGCAATTGACAAATTTGCTCCGTTGGTATTTCTTCAAGCAGTTCTGTTTCGTCAAACACGCGCAGCGCTGCTTGGTACAGGTAGTTGTTGAGAATTGTAAGAGCAGCCGGCCATTGCTGCAACAACTCCGTCAAACGACCTCGAAGAAAGGCAGTGGAAACAGTAGCCTCTCGATGAACATCCAGCACCAGTGCTTTGAAGAGCGGTTTGTCGAATTTATCCATGCGTCCGATCGCAGCACTGCTTTCCTCCACAAGTGCCCGCATTTTTGTCTCGATAGTCTGTCGCGACGAGCCACTCAACATCACGCCCGTGTGCACGTCTGAGCGGTATTCTGAGCCCAGAAATTGTGGTGGTGGAATTTGAAGCTTTTCCTCCTCGGTTGGCAGGAAGGCAAGTGTGTCGTTCAGCGCTGAAGCAGCGGAGAAGAGCAGGTCGTTCCGAATATGAGGGTCAATGTTTTCCGTACGCCGAGCCATAAATTCAGACCACTCTGCTTCTAGAAATAACTGCAGTACGCGAAGCATTTTTTTCCCTCGCGAAGACACGTCGACCGCTGGGTACGCACCTTTCATCCAATCCAACATTCGCGTAACCTGGCTGTGAGATGGTGAGCCGTACGTGAATAATTCGCCGCAAGCAGGGAGTGCGTCAACAATTTGACGCAGGAACACCGTGACAGCAAGCCGTGCTTCGAACGGCGGGAACCGTGGGTGAATGGAGCGGCAGACGCGACAGGCCTTGAAAAAAGTCTGCACTGCATCAACGTGTTTGCTCAGGACGAGCTGATGCCAACCAATTTGAAAATAAGTGCGGGCCACTGCTGCATTCACGACTTCAGCGCCACTCTCCTTATTTTCCAACGCGAGATCCCGCCTTTTTATGCGTAGTCGTTCAATTTCCTGAGTGTGATATTCAACCGAACTTGTCATCACCGCGCTGAGTAATTCCGTGCTCGGTTTCCGATCGTTGCCATTTTCGGTCATCAGCACAGCCCCAGCAAACTGTGAGCCAAGGAAAATTTTGATGGTGTGCGTCGCTTCTTGGAATGCGGCGAGTCGGCTTGGCGTAATTGGTCTCGATGTGGTGCAGGCGACGATTACTTTGCACCGCAGTGAGCGAACTTTGCCTTTCGCTCTCTCCAAGAAAGGCACAACGTTTTTCTCCTGCTCCCGTTTGCCTTCCCATCGGTCCCAGGAAATGGGTAATACAATGCAACTAAACGACTGGCGTTGATGTTTCAAGCACCAGCCACTCTTGAGAAAATAATCTGCGCGTGTCGCTGTTTTCGTTTTTCTCGGGGCGATTGCGTCTACAGAGGACAGTGACGTGACGCATACAGGCAAAATACCTGCCTCTTGCTGCAGCAAGGCCTGTTCAAATAGCATAGCATCACCACCAATAACAGCTACCGCCAGTGTCGGTTTTGTATTAAGGTAGGCCTCATAGCAGCCATCGCTGTACAAGTCGCGCAGGACATTCATCGTTGCTCTGTGGCACGGACACACAGAAAAAAAAACACACACGAACAGAGTATCTCGTATATATTATTTTAGGAGAAAAAAAGATGACAAAGTCAAACAACTGGCAACGCCGATTTTTTTTTTTTTTTTTTGTGGGCGTGCCGCTTTAGGTGGTGATGGTCGGGTGTGTGGGTGTGGGTGTGCGTGTGTGTTGGGGCGTCTGGTGGGCGTCGGCCGGGCCGCGTGGGGGCGGGGTGGCCTGGGCGCCGACGGGGCCGCGTCCCCGCCCCCGCAACCGACAGCCGCGCCAGGCCCCAACACCAACCACCAACACCAACGCCCAACACCCAAATCACCCACCCCCAGCGCAAGAATAAAATAGAACCCTGAGTGCCGTACAATGAACACCGCCAAAGCCATCCTTCAATTTCAGCCTGCGGCAAGCCACGCAGCTGCTTTCACGTCACCAGCATGGCGTATATGTGTGGAACTTGGCGACAGCAGCAAAGCGGGACAAACAGTGGGTACGCACGCGCGTATCAGCAAACTCAATTCGAGCGGTAGCCTTTCTTCTCCTTCGTATGCCATAGTTATCGAACAACTGCAACGCAACGGCCGTGCGGCACAGAGGTATCTCAATGCCTGCAGCTGGTGGTTGAAGAGAGGGCCGTTTAGCATTTCACAGCTGCCAGTTACGCTCGTGGCGCAGCAGTTTCACGACGCCCTTCTCCATATCGATGGGTGGAGAGTGACAAGACTACACATTCAAGACGACAATGACGTACCTTCATCGGTTGACTGCAATCGTTTACGTGCACTTGGGCCTCACTTGGAAGAGCTGGATGTTTCTTTTCCCGCACGCCACGGTGGCCGTTTGAGGACAATTACCAATGTTAGCGCTCTGTCAGCACACACCAATCTTCGTGCACTCAACCTTTCGGGCACAAATATCAAGTCGCTCGCTCACATACCCGTCGAGACTCTCGAAGTCCTTGATGTGTCCCTCTGCACAGACCTCCGCGACATCAGCACACTCTCCAGCGCGGTGAAATTGCGCACGCTGCGTGCAAAAGCTATCCGCGTAGAGGATATTGATCCTTTGCAGATGTGCAGTGTGTTAGAGCACGTGGATGTGAGCCGAATCCAGCAACTGGACAACCTCCGCCCTTTGCTCTCAGCGGCGAACAACACACTGCGGACACTCGATATTTCGCTCACGCGTGTTAGGCAGCTGACGGGCGTCACTGCGTGCACACATCTGCAGACGCTGACTGCACGCTGCTGTGGTTTTCTTGAAGACCTCTCTCCTCTGGCAGGCTTACCACACATTCGGTGTATCGACATCTCTGAAAGTGCTGTGTCACAGCTTGGGGAGCTTCATCGATGCCCTTCACTAACACACACTGTTCTGCGGGACTGCAGGTCGCTGTCAACGCTCGCCCCGCTAGGAGGTTCCCGCTCGCTCATCATGATAGACGCATGCGACAGTGGTGTTAGTGACGTCAGTGAACTGGACCGATGCAGTACTCTACAGACGTTACAACTGAATGGATGCTCGAAACTTGGGTGGCTTCCGCTACTTTACCGTGGCTCCCCTTCTCTTGAGAACCTGGATATTTCAGGTACTAGTGTCGAGAGCGTTGCGCTCGGTGCACAGTTTCCGATGCTCACGCACCTTCATGCACGTGACTGCAAGCTGCTCACTTCCCTGAGTTCTCGCGGAGGCGCACCGGCGTTAGAGCTGCTTGAGATGTCAAACGCACCGCTATTAAGCGCTTTGCGTTTAGGCGATTGCCGGGCCCTCACTCGTCTCTACATCGAAGGCTGTGCGCAACTTCGGGACCTCACTATCCCTTCCTCGCTGGTGCTCCTAGCTGCGCGTAACAGTGGCATCCGCTCGTTGGCTGTTGCCACATCTCCTTCCCAGTTGCGTGAAGTCAATATTGTCAACAACCGCGACTTGACAGATATCTTTGCTCTCGCAATAGCGCCGTTTCTGGAGACAATGGACGCGTCGCATAGCGGCATTGAGTCAGTGGCTCCATTGAGTCAATGCACAGCTTTGCGTGAATTGCGCATCCGCGGGTGCGTCGGTTTGACCAGCGTTGCTGATTTGGCCCATCTGCCGATGCTGCGTATTCTTGACGCTCAGCAGAGTGCACTGACTGTACTTGAGGGCCTCGGCTCATGCGCTAATCTCACCACTGTTGACGTTTGCGAATGCCACAATCTGTCTAGCCTTGAAGGTCTCGGTGGCGCTGCATCAGTGGTGTTCATCGATGCTTCATTCAGTGGCATCTGCTCAGTGGCAGGTCTCGATCGTTGCCCACAGTTGACAAAACTGAACCTGAACGGGTGCGACAAACTCAGTGATTTGTCATCATTGGCAGGTGCCCCATCTCTCGCGATTATCACAGCAGCCAAAAGTGCTGTCAAGATAATCTCACACCTCAACACATGCCCGTTGCTCGCCGAGTTGGATCTCTCAGATTGTGCAGGTGTCACTTCGCTCGCACCGCTGGCAGGTGCGCCATCACTGAGGCGCTTGTCCGCGAGGCGGACACGCGTGGCCTCTATCGAAGGCCTCTGCAGCTGTCCTAATCTGTCCTTCCTCGATGTTTCCAAGTGCCGCCAGTTGCAGAATTTGTCTTCGCTGACACGCGCACCCGCGCTGTCCTCGATTGACGCATCAAAGAGTGCGGTCTCCACTTTAGATGGTCTCTCCGAATGCCCACAGCTGCGGACTGTGAATGTTGCAGAGTGCAAAAGCCTTGATAGCTTATGTGGACTGGCCGGCGCCCCTGCGCTCGAGTGGGTGGATGCATCACAGTGTCCCATCAAACTCATAGCGGGGCTTGAAACGTGCCCGCACCTTCAGCACGTCATACTAACCAAGTGCCCAGCCTTTTCTGCTTCGAAGAAACTGCAGAAATCTTTGGGGAATCGCGCCAAAGACACCGTGAGCTGATGCTCTGCTCGTCCCCACTTTCCCGTCACTAACTCCTGTTTATGTCTCGTCCCGTTGGACTACTGGACCCCTCCACAAGTGATTCTATTCGACTCTGCCCTTGCGGCGACCCCCCTTCAAATAGTTAAACGTAAAGAGAGGGGAATCATAGGAATCAAAAGTCGTTGAAACTCTCCATTAGCGAGAATGGAAAACACTGCATGTGCTGTTTACATTATCTGTCACGACATTCCGTCTCCCTCCCAATTATGGTTTGTGTGTGCACACCGCTGTCGCAACAGCGTTGGACCTATCTGGTAGAGCAGCCATCACTAGGTGACGAGTACAGCTGGTCATATGACATCGCCCATGTATCTTCGCACACACACATACACACACACACACACACACTTTCCTCACCTTTGCTCGACACTCGCGATGTGATCTTCGCACAGCACTCAAAGCGAAATCTCACAATCGACAGTAGCTCTAAAACTAACAACAACACCGAACAACACATCAACAACAACAAAAGCCAGTGACCAGCACGAGGAAAGTAAAAAAATCTCTGTTCTCAACGCAGCGAGTAGAACCATCGAAAAAGCTTTCAGTGACACGCGGACATACACAAACACACTGTGCACGATTTGCTTTCTTTAGTTCTCTCTCTTTCTATCTTTCCGTTTGTGTCTTGGACTCCTCTTCGAACATACGTACTAAGTTTCATTCTTTCATTGTTTCTTCATCAGAGTTGCTCCGGCTGTTTCCTTTCACTTATATACCAACCGCTTCCCGCCTTCGACATGTCTCCTGCCCAAGTGCTTGTAGA
>JASAOL010000571.1:0-190013 GCA_030849045.1 Wallacemonas rigidus | reverse complement strand
GCCAGCGAAGAAGGCGAGCACGTGCTTGATGAAGTGGCGATCATCATCAGAGAGCTTGGCCCAGTCGGCCATGTCGTTGCCGAGGTCAATCTCCTCGAGCGTCCAGATGCAGCTCTCCTGTTCCTTGTATTTGCGCCAGATGTCGTGGTACTGGATGGGGAAGAGCACGAAGCGGTAGGGGTTCTCCTGCTGAAGGGGCTCATCGGCCGGATCCGGCCTCGTCACGTAGTCGGTTGCACAGGCGTGTACGTCCAAGGCCACGGCAGTCGACTCCGCGGGCGTCTCGACCTTGCTGACCTTCTGGCTGGGAGCGGTCTGCGAAGCAGCAGGAGTGTCGTCGCTGCCGCTGCGCGCGCGCTTGGTGGCCTGCTCAGGCGACTTGTCAGTGACCGTGGGCATATCAACAGAGTGCGTGTCTGTGTGTCTGGTTGTGTACGCTGATGCGTAGAGGGTATCGGGAGAGAGGAAGGGGGGGGCTCGGTTAACTGTGAGTATAGGTGCGTGTCGATTCGTCAGAAAAAAGTATATATCAAGAAGAAGGAAAAAGAGCTCAGGGTGGCACCAAAAGTGAGTGAAGATCGAAGCAGGGACGTACGAGGAGACGCGACCATGTCGTGCAAAGAAAGGAAAAGGAGAGTGCGCTCGGAGTAGTCAAGTGAGTGCGCCAAGGCGTCTCTCGGCACACGCCTGAGTCAGAATGTGTTTCACAGAAAAGTCTAGCAAACGTTGTTGGGGCTCACAATTCTTTCTTCTTGCCAGAGTGGCGAATTGTGCCGTGAGATCTGACAGTACACTCGCTGCGAGGCTGTGATTCTCATGCACGTGAGGAAAACCACATGGTGTGCGATGTGTGTATGTTGTTATGGTACGGAATACAAAAAAGAAGGAAAACGTGTGCAGCGAACAGTGTGGTGTTGTCGCAGAGCGCTCTTCGGCCTTCTTACTCACACCTCCGAAAAAGCTTCACGCGTGTGTGTGTGTGTGTGTGTGTCGGTCACGAGTGTGTCATGCACAACACGTCCTGTTTCTGTCTCCCTCTCACTTGCCGTGCGCATGCCAAGATTATTCGTTTTTCACAGCTCGTCCGTGGCTTGATGCCGATGAAGTGCACCAAGCGCGCGCATGCAGACAGCGTCTGGCACTGCCCCCACATAGGTGTACGTCTCTGTGGCTGTCGTCGCTTTAGCCTCCGCCGGCTCTGTGACCGCGCTGAGCAGGTGCGCCGCCTTCGGTGCCGTCAGTGTGAGAAGACGTGCCTGTTCAGTGTGTACCAAGCCTTCGCTCATGGCGGGCGTGAGTCTGGCGCTGCTGACCACCACGATCGCGGCGATGTACAGAGCCGTCGCCTCCATGGTGTCTTCATGCGCAAGGTAGTGCGTCACGTCGAGCTCACCGAGGCGCAGAGCAGCCTCAGAAACCTCCTCGGGAGTGAGGTCTGGCTCCGTGGGCTCATTGAACGCGGAGCCTGACGTTGATGATCGTGGGACGGCCACTGTGAGAGCAGCAGGTGTGGGCAGTGGCATGAAAGGTGGATGCATAAACAGTCGACGCCTCGTTGTCGCATTCTCCGCCTTCTGTTCTGCCGTCTCTTTCTGTGTGTGGCGCTGGCTGACCTCCTCACCTGCTGTACACACAAACGCATCAACAAGGCGCGCGCACAGTCGAAGAAACGCGGGGGAATCAACGGCAAGGTCCACCGCGGTTCGCACCAGATCAGCACTGAGACGCGTGTAGAACCCATCGGTCACAGTCGTCGAGGTGGAGTGCGATGCCGTCTGAGCGAGGACACTGTGCAGGACGATCGAGAGTAAATGAAGAACCTTGAGGGGGTAGAACGGAGGGTGGTACGCCACGCTGGCCGCCGGGTGTCGATACAACTGAGTGGCAGTGCGCTTGAGACGATCGAGCGCGTGCGTACGGCCGAAGTCGTCGCGCCCCCAGGACCGCGTCAAGGGAATAAACACGGTACGCAGGCCCCAGAAGTATCTGCTCACCTCAGACAAACTCTGCGCACGCGGAGAGGCGGCATCGAGAGTCAGCGCGCGCTGGAGCACGTCCTCGGTCGCACTCGCGAGGTAGTCATCGCGAGGAGCGCCGTCCTCCGTCGACGGGAACGTGCCATCGCGGCGGCGTCGCCGTGTCAAGATGAGATGACGATTGCTGAGGTACGCACGCTCCGACAGCACCAGCGGCACCTGTCCCTCCGCAAGGTGGAAGCGCACCGTGTGCGGAATGAAGTACGACGCCTCGTGGCCTGACGCCGCACCGGCTGATGCAGGTAAATAGGGCAGCGCCACAAGTACACCCGTGTTCGCGTGACGTGCCTTCGCGGCGGCCTTTGCGGTGGCAGCGGATGGTGCCATCAGGTAAAAGGCGGTGGTTGGCCACGTGAGCTGGAGACGGTGTGCCAATGAAGGAGGCTGCGGTGGATTGGGCGAGAAGGCGGAGGCAATGGCACCGCCTTCCGCCACGTGGAAACAAAGCGATTGACCCTCGGCCGCCTCCAGCACCACGGCGAATAGACGTTCGCCACCACTTGTTGTCGCAGTCGGGTCTGCTGGAAGCACCACACGCACGGCGGGAGTGGCAGCCTCGACAGCCTCGTCGACCGTCCCACACGGACCCCCGCTCTGCCCATCAACAACGATATCCACCACAAGTTCACATACCATCTCCGGCACGTCGTCTTTATTGGACACGCCGGCATTATTTTTCTTCTTTTGGGCCGGAGGGGCGTTTGCGATGGGTCCGTCGAGGCGTGGACGCGAAGCAGCGCGCCACGCGTCCGCGCTCGGCGACCACGTGAACAACGGCGGTGCCGATGGGTCGCCTGTTGATGGCGCCGCTGCCTGTCGAGACAAGAGCATGGAGGCCCAGTTGGCGGTCGGCGTGCCTTGTGGACTCGCGTCCGTCCGCCAGGCCGAGTCGCGCGGTACCTCACAGAGGCGCAAGACCGGGTTCGGCAGCGCCGCCAACGTGGCCAATGACAGACCACGCGACTGCACACGCAGACGAAGATGATGCGGGCGAAGGTACGCGTGCGGCTCCGTGAGCAGCAGATGAGCCCAGCACTGTCGCCATGGTCCGCGCGGCAGCCAGCCATCCACCACCGTCGCCTCCCCACCCACGGTCGGGGCACCTGCTACATGAAGCGGCGGCCGCGGCACGGGCTTGTCATTCTCAGCAGAAACGGGTGCGTCGGACTCCGTCGCCGTCTCGTTGGCTGTCACCGAACCACACGACAAGAGAGGCCCGTTCACGTACTCGGCCCGTGAGCTCGGCGCGCAGCAAGGACAGGCGCTGGCGAAGCGGGCCATGCGTAGGCGCGCTTCCTTCACTTGAGAGGTGAACGCCTCCTCGCCGAGAGCTGCGCGCATCGACACAAAGCCGTCTGCGTTGAAAAGATTCTGGACCGCCAACAAGAGTGTGCGCACGCCAAAGTCCGCACGCCAGCTGGTCACGTTGCGATCACCACGAGCCGTACAAGTAGGATCGCGAAACGTCAGGAAGAGCGTGTTGGCTTCGCCCGAGGTAGACACCATCAGCGCAGGGTGAGGCACCGCGACGTCGAGACGCACCTTGGGACTGCTAAATGGGTAGCTTGTGGGAAAACGCACCGTCAGGTGCAACGGTACACCACACAGCGGGCCGTCGAGAGGAGACACGCACACATGCCAGACCGTCGAACTCGCGCGACGGACAAGCAGACGTGGGAGAGGGGACTCCTGCAGCGCAGACCACTCTCGGTGTAAGCAGGCCCGGAGCGAGGCGGGCACCTTCTCGCTCAGAGTCGTCGTATTGACGTGTGAATCACCTGTGCTTGAGTGGCGGCTGCTTGAGGAAGACAGGTCCGACTCTGCGTCGCTGTCATCGTCACCGCTCGCGTCCGAGTCGGTGGGCAGAGACACGCAGGATGACGTCCGCTGCGCACGCGTGACGGGGGCTGCGGTGGCGTCTGCGCTGGCGCGGCTACCAAGGTGGTGGCGCACGTAGTGCATGCGTTTGTCCTCGGCATACCGAGGTAAATGTGGTGGGGTCGCAGCCGCAGCAGCCGTCTCCTCTTTTTCCGCCTCCGCCTCCGCTTCTTCCGCGGCGGCATTGTCTGTATCCTCCTCTCTGCTCTCAGCGGCGGTCTTGGCAGGACGACGCACGAGAGAGCGAAATGTGTCCATGGTGAAGCCGTCAGAGGTGTACACGAGCTTGTGCCACTCGTTCCCCTCCGAGAAGCCCGTCAGAGCGCTACGAGGTGCGGGTGCAGCAGGTGCAGCACCCTCCTCTTCGGCCACCTCGTCCTCTTCATCGGGAGTACCGTCACCCTCCTCTTCCTCTGCTGCTTCCTCTTCTTCTTCCTTTTCTTCTTTGTCCGGCCTCATCTCAACGGCGTCTTCACTCACCTGTGTCTCTTGTGCAGATGCCATCGCTTCGGGCTGGCAGGCGGGCGACTCGTCCGGTACGGTGTGTGCCGTGCGTTCAGAGGCCGCGTCCTTCTCGTGTACTTCCTCGCCATTGCCCTTTCCCTCACGTTTCCGTTGTGGCTGTTCATCCTTCACTTGGTCAGGCTGCGCCGCTACCAGCACTGCCCCACGCGCGGCGCTCTCCGTGGTCGCCGCCTCCACATCAGGGGACTGTTCCACACTGGACGCTTCGGCGGATGCGGGCGAAGAAGCTGGAGAGGAAGGCGAGGAAGCCTCCAGTGCGTCGAGGAGTTCGAGGACGCGTGCACGTAGTTTCAGCTCCTCGCGCTCTACCAGCTTGCGCACGCGATGGACGTGCTTCCTCAGCCCTGGCAGCTGCTCGACCTCGCTTATTTGTGCTTTTGACGGTTTCTTGAGTGCGCCAGAGACGATGCGCTTCTTTAGGTTTTCTGTATCCTTAAGTTTCGCCTCGGCCTCGGCAAGATCACGCACGGCTGTGGATTCCGCGGACATGTGCTGATCGACAAAAAGAACGAGGAGGCGCTCACGTGCGTCTGCGGTGTAAAGAGTGAAGAGTGCGTTCGCTGCATCCTCTGCTGTTTTGAGACTCGCAACGTCCACGGCGATTTCCTCATCTTCCTCTGACTCTCGTTCCTCCTCCTCCTCCTCTCGCTCGCTCTTGTGCGTCACCTCTTCGTCACGCGTCCCTGCCGCAGTCATTTCTTCGTCTGCCTGAGGGGGCTCACTCGACTCCGTACGACGGCCACCGCGGCGTCGACGTCTGGATGGCTGTGTGTGAGTGACTACCACTGCTCCGACCTTTGGGGTAGCGCCAACGGGGCCTCGGAGCTGGTGTCCTTTCATACTTGCCGGTAACACGGCAGGTGGTGGCATGCGCCCCTGCCTCAACTCCTCCAGGGCTTCCACGTACTGAGGGAAGTGCTGCACCGCCTCGCGCTCCTCCGCGTTCATGGCGTTCCACAGGACATCGGCCTTCTCGCCGTTGCCGGAACTCTTCAGCTGCGTGCAGGAGTCGTGCAGTGGGCGCACACGATCGACAAGAGCGCGTACCTGACGATACAAGTTCGCCACACGCTCGGCCTGGCGAGGATCATTAGATGTACTCATGTCGATGCTTGTTTGTAGGGGGGGCTATCTGGAAGTTGTCGGGTGGGTTCCTCTAAGATGCAGGGAGCAGTACGTTCGTCCTTGACGCGCGCCGATCTCTGTTCACTTTTGTTGTCCTAGTGAAATACAAAAAAAAAGAGCGGCGGAAAACGACTCTCAGTTTCAGCGCTGCGTACCTATATGTGTGTTGTGTCGACGCGGACAGGCGGGGCATGGGTAATGAGGAGAGAGACAGGGAAGCGAGGAGCATCCTTGGCAAAATGGTCTGTGCGCACAGTGGCATGCATGGGCCTCCGTACCACACTCGATTGCGAGTCCAACAGATCTCTGCCCACGACGTGTTCAGCTTTAAAAACACCTGTGGGAAAGAGACAGGGCGAGAAGGGAGGAGGGCGCCACGTATGAGTCATCGGTGACACACAGAGGAAGACGCGAAACCTGTACTTCCATCCAGGCGTGTTCATCTCGGTCGATGAAGCACCGCGTGTCTCTCTTTTTTTTTTTTCTTCACCGAATCCTATTGCTGCGCGCCGTCCTCTCATCTCGAGGTTCTAGCATGAGCGTGTTGCTCGTTCCAACTCGTTGGTTCTTTTTTTTTTTCGTTTTTCAAAACAAACAAACACTTGTTTTATTAAAATCAGCAATCACAACTAATCAAACGAAAATTCGGGCTTATTTTTCACCCCCATCGTGTCATGACTCCTTGCTCATCATCGTTCCACACCCACATGCAGCCGCCTGCTGTCGTCATGTGGACACAGGTCCTTTGATTTGTTTGTTGTTTCTTCCTTCGCGGTTTACCTGCTTCTGTGTTTCTGTGTCTCTGTGTGTGTGTGTGTGCACACGTAGACAGTGACGGATAGCATCACCTCAACGCACACACAAAAAAAAAAAAAAACGACAACAGGAATGGGTGGAAAAGCGAATAACACAAAGAAACAAAAAAAAAGGAGCACTGAATGGAATAAGAAATGAAATCGGACAAAGTTCGCGAGTCACGTCAAAGTGATGAAAAGGTACGGGAACGAACAAAGACAGTTAGAAGAAAAGCGTTTCGACGCACCACGCACGGGTGTGAGTTTCACGAGTGGTTTGGGATTCTCTGTTGCTTGGCTGCCACATGATCGACGTCAGCGAACGCCAAAGAAGGCGATAAAAGACGAACGGGGGAATGGGAAAAATGGTGCCCGACGCTTTCAGAATTAGTCTTAATGATGTATCGTGAAGGAAAAGAAAAACAAGACGCAGAGAAACACGTGGCTCGGCGGTGAGAGAAACTAACCAAAAAAAAAAGTGAGAGTGGGGTGTTGGAGTGCCCGCACGCATCGCGTACTTCAGATGTCATGCTTGTTTTTCAACCCGGCACGTCGATACGAGCTAGCCAAACCAACTCTGCCTTTTTACGATTATTATGTCCTCCTCTTGCCGAGCACGGAGCCTCTTTACGATAATCGCGCGTCAGGTACAGACCCCCGATTGCTGGACGTTGTGGTTTGATGATCCAGAATGTAAGCGACGCATCTGACTTTTTTTTTCCCCCCTGTGCGGGGTCTTTTAGCTTTTCCCTCTTCGCTTCATGTCTCATCACGATACCATTACCAATAAAGAAACGACAAAGAAGACAGAAAAAAAAATGAAAAAATGAACGACACAACAGAAAGAGAGTGAGGCACGCATCGAGTTTGTGTGGGTGTGCATCTACGTACTGTCAGCACAGGAGCTGAACGAGTCACGCGGAAAAATGGTGCGTTGTGCGTGAACAAAAGAGAAGAAGAAAAGGCGTGTGCGGTGTTGCCCGTCTCGTTTAGTAGCTGCGGCCAAACAGAACCCACGTCTCGGCAGGCTTCTGGCAGTTCTTACAGATGCAGGTGAGGCCCTCAACAGGGCCGGGCTGCTCGAAAGGAATACACAACGTCTTGGCGCCCATACTCGGTGCGCGCGCATCCTCACGGGCTTCGGAGGCCAGTGCCTTGGACTCCTCCGCGCTGTCAGTCTTGACGGCATCCTCGCAGTCCATGGAACCGCACCAGGGTGCGAGCAGAATGCACTTGTTGTTGAGAGAAGGCACAAAGTCCTGCCAATTCGTGACCTTCTTCACGTGATCGTTGCGCTCCTGGTGGGCCTTGTTCAACATGTTCTTGTGGATGTCGTCGAGCATGGTGTGAAGCGTGTTACCGGTCTCCTTATCCCATGCAATGCTCTGCTTCTCGCCACTGTAGCGGATAGCCAAGGCGAGCTTCTTCGCCTTGAGCTCCTTGGGGCCCAGCTCGATACGGATGGGCACGCCCTTGACCTCCCAGTGGTTGAAGCGCCAGCCGGGGCTGTAGTTGTTGCGAAGATCAGCCTTCGCGCGGATGCCGCAGCTCTTCAGCTCCTCCTCAAGGGCCTCGCAGCTGCTCATGAGAGCCTTCTTGTCGTCCTCGCTGCTGTCCTTCGTGATGCCGACCGGCACAATGACAACCTGCACTTGTGCCACACGCGGGGGCAGCACCATACCCTGGTTATCCGCGTGAACCATGATCATCACGCCAATCACACGCGTCGTCAGACCCCAGCTGTTCTGCCACGGGATGAGCACCTTGTCGTTGTTCTCCGGGTCCTGAAAGCGGATGTCGAACATCTTGCCAAAGTTCTGGCCGAGGTTGTGGCTCGTCGCGCCCTGGCAGCCGCGACCGACAGCGGCGATGTAGGTCTCCACCGTCGTGGTGATGTAGCCACCCGCGAACTTTTCCTTCTCTGTCTTGCGGCCCTTGACCACGGGCACCGCCAGCAGCTCCTCGTACACGGCGGCGTAGTTGTCGAGAACCTGCAGCACCTCCCGCTGGCATTGCTCCTCAGTAGCCCACGCACAGTGACCCTCCTGCCAGAGGAACTCGCGGGTGCGGATGAAGGGAGTGGGGTGTGAGAACTCCCAGCGGATAACGTTGTTCCACATGTTCAGACGCACAGGCAGATCGCGGTGAGAGCGAATCCACTTGGCATAGTATGGGTACATGACGGTCTCGCTGGTCGGGCGGATCGCGACGGGGACTTCGAGATCGGTCTCGCCTGCCTTCGTCACCCAGGCCACTTCCGGTGCGAAGCCCTCCACGTGCTCCTTCTCGCGTTCCAGGCAGTTCTTGCTGACGAACATGGGGAAGTAGCAGTCCTCCACGCCCATCGCCTCGATGCGGCCGCCGAGGAAGCGCTGGACCTGCTTCCAGATGAAGTAAGCCCAAGGACGGATAATGTAGCAGCCGGAGACGTCGTAGTATTCGATCATCTCCGCCTTGGTGATGACTTCTGTGTACCACGAAGAGAAGTTGTCGTCCTTTTTGTTCATTATGCCCAGCTTGGTCTCACCAGCCGCCGCCACGACCTCCTTCTTCTCCTGAGCGGGCGCAGCGGGCTTTTTAGCCGGTGCGGCTGCCGTCGGCGATGCCGCAGGCTCGGCGTCGAAGTCAACCAGCTTGTACGTGTAGCCAACCTTCTCGAGAAATGCCGCGAGCTGCGGGAAGGTCACGAGTGAGCTCTTATCGTTGCGGCACGGGTGAAGCACAAACGGATCCGGAGTGGTCTCCATGTGCTTGTCGAGCAGAACAATAACGTTGTGCTTTTCCACGTTGTTGACCAACGCAAAAGGCGTGACGCTGCCCTGTATAACATCCAAGTTCTCCTTCAGCGCGTCCTCGGGCGCGAAGCGCAGGTCCTTGGTGCCGGCCTCCTTCTGGATGCGCTTCATGTCGGTTTTGGTCGTGTGGAGTGCTGTGAGAAGCACCAGCTCGCCCTTCTTGCTCTTCAGGAACATATTCTTCGTGCCCGTGCAGGGGACACCGAACCTTGGAAGCTCCCGGTTGGCCGCCTCGACGGTGAGCATCGGCTCGTGTTCGATGGTTGGTAGGGCGAAGCCAAGCTCGCCAAGAACCTTGAGGAGCTTGGCCTCACCTGGGTAAGTCTTTGCTGCCATGCTCGCCGCGTTGGGTGTGCGAAATGACGATGGTTGGGGTGTGTGGGGATTGCGCGTGAGAGCTGTCGCGTGATAGGGTAGCTGTGTGGAGCCGTATGACCGACGGGCAGTCACAAGCGCCGTCACACGCGAGCGCGCCGCAAGCACGGTGTGGGGGAAGGGGGACGGAGAAGAGAGAGCGGTGAGGGACAAGGAAGAGGAGAGCGCCCGCGGAGTCGACGGTATGGACGCAGCGAGGCACTGTGCCTGGCGCGGTACTCCGCCACACCTGCGCATCCGTAATCCAGCGGATGATGAGAGCATCGCAGGGATTCTTGCGGTGGGGAATAGCGGATGGGGGCTGTTGTGCGACGTGCAGATCTTTTTGTGTATCTTGTTCGAGTCGCGCAGTCGTTGACTACCAGTGACCGGCTCTCTCTCTCTCTATTGTTTATTCTCCCTGATGATGTTGTTGTTGTTTGGTTTCCGAAAAGGAAAAACGTAGCTGATCGATTGAATGTACACGCGCGCACACACTCGCCCACTCCACCGCAAAAGCAAGATCAGTCAACGCTCTCTCGCTCTCCCTCTTTCTCTGATATCCCTCGCTCTTCGCTGGCAAAGACGCGGTCCGCTAGGTGTGTGCCGTCACAGTACGCGCGCGAGTTCTTCGGATTCTTCTCACCAACACACGCATATGGGCACGAGTAAGGGAGGAAGACGGTGGAAGAAGGATGACGAGGTGGGACATAGGATAGAAGTGGGAATCAGGAATGAAGCTCAGAGACACCCGAGATACCAGAGATCGCGAAAAAAAAAAGGAGGGAGGCGTTGACAGAGCCACTCGGCGGAGAGTGCATGTGCGTATTTGTGCGTGCGTCTGTGTACATGCGCTGGCATGTAGGTATAAAAAAAAATGAGGAGGGCACTGTAAACAAAGGAATCAAAAGAAAAAAAAGAAAAAAAAGACAGAAAAGGACAGAAAAGGACAGAAAAGGACAGAAAAGGACAGAAAAACTATGGTAGAATACAAACAAGCTTGCGGTGCACAAAAAGCCCCTGCTCGCTTCAGTGTCACGTGGACAGCCGTGCGCCAGAGCAACACAATGCGGTAAGAGGTGAACCTGCCGCCATTCGCAGCAAAGGTAACAACAAGAAGAGTAGCCTCGCGCGTCCGCTGCGACGCCAACAAAGGGACGAAGGAAAACGAAGAAAGAGCACGCCCTGCTATCAAGCCACGGGACACTCACTCCGGCTTGTCAGGCTTTGGGCCTCCCTTCTGCTTCTTTTCTTTTGGCGCCTTCTGCGTGCTTGGCGAGGAAGGCGCCTCCTCCGCGGGAGGCTCAACGTCGAAGTCCACAATCGCGTACGCGTAGCCAAGCTTGTCGAGGAATGCCTTGAGCTCGGGAAACTTCAGAACAGCGCTGCGATCGTTGCGGCACGGCCGCATGACGAATGCGACCGGCGACTCTACGAGGTTCTTGTCCACGATGAGACTAATATTCTTCTTGTCGACGTTGTTGACTAGCGAAAAAGGTGTGACGCAGCCCTGGACGACGTGCAGGTTCTCCATCAGAACATCCGCGGCCGCAAAGCGCAGATCCTTCGTGCCGGTCTCGCGCTGGATGCGCTTCATGTCGGTCTTTGTGGACTGCAGGGCGATCGCCATCACCAGCTCGCCCTTCTTGCTCTTCAAGAACATGGTTTTGCTGTCCACACACGGGTGACCCGCGTCATTGATATCCTGTACGACCTTGTCCACATCCTCTCGATCAGCGTGATGATGCACGTAGACATCGTGGCCGAGCTCGCTGAACACACGCAGGGCCTCTTCGTAGCCTTGACAGTCTTCTGTCGACATAGTGAAAGGTTGGGGTGTGTGGGGATTGCGCGTGAGAGCTGTCGCGTGATAGGGTAGCTGTGTGGAGCCGTATGACCGACGGGCAGTCACAAGCGCCGTCACACGCGAGCGCGCCGCAAGCACGGTGTGGGGGAAGGGGGACGGAGAAGAGAGAGCGGTGAGGGACAAGGAAGAGGAGAGCGCCCGCGGAGTCGACGGTATGGACGCAGCGAGGCACTGTGCCTGGCGCGGTACTCCGCCACACCTGCGCATCCGTAATCCAGCGGATGATGAGAGCATCGCAGGGATTCTTGCGGTGGGGAATAGCGGATGGGGGCTGTTGTGCGACGTGCAGATCTTTTTGTGTATCTTGTTCGAGTCGCGCAGTCGTTGACTACCAGTGACCGGCTCTCTCTCTCTCTCTCTCTTTCTCGATTGCTCGAGTTGATTTGCGTACCAGTGGCGCGAAACAAGGCGAGTACGTGTGTGAATGACGTGAGAGGTGGAGGAGCCAAAAAAAAAACCGGAAAAAGGGAAAAGTGTGAGGATGTCAAGAGAAGAGTATGAAAAGAAAAAAAGGGGCGGTGCGAGGATCAGTCAAGTCCATCGCTTTCCTCCTCTGTGTCGTCGTAGTCGGAGCCCCAAGGATTGACGTGATGTTCACCAACGTCAGCAGACGCGCTGCCGTTGGTCATCCTGCCAGACAACGACGAGGGAGTCGGACGGAGAGCAAGTAAGGTTTGCTCCAGCTCCACTTCAGGATGTACCACACGCATGCGTGTGCCCGGAATGGTAGATTCTGCCGAATAGGAAGCGCTGGCGAAGACGGTGAGTTCCTCAGGCAGCGACACCAGCCGCACGACGGCAAAGGCACTGCCACCTCCGTCGACGTCGTCTCCATTTCCCTCTCTCATGACCACCTCTTCCTTCGTCTCTGCGCGTCGACAAAACGCGAGTAGTCGCTGAAGATCGTGATCGAACAGATCGACAGCAGATGCAGATTGACCACTCTCGTCATAAAAGCGGAGTGGCTGTCGGCCAGTCGCCAACGTGCTCCACGGTAACAGAAAGAAATGTGGGGTGGGGGTTCGCGTCGCGGATCGCTGGCCGTGTCTGTTCGCGTCTTCAAGCCCGCGTAACGCCTCCTTCACTGCGGCGGTGGAGCCGAGCCAGCGCCACGTCGTGGGGCCCGACGGTGAGCCGCTTACATCTGTCAGGTCGGATTCCACCGTGCCCGCGAGCAGTGCCAACTCCTCGGCCAGCTCCCACAGCGTTGCGTTCGCCGCCGTCACGAGGTCTCCGCTGCCAGTGCCCTGGAAAGCGCAGAGCACGCCAGCAGACGAGGGGAAGAACAGGGAGCATGCGAACGGCCGTGATCCGGTCGCTGTTTCGGCTTCTTCTGTCGCTGGTGCTGCGACGGGCCTGTCAAATGCGGAGAGGAGCGTGTCGAGCCCGACCAACGCCCACGGTGACGCGTGCCCCTGACTCGTCAGCAGACCTTCGAGAGAGCGCCAGTAGGCCAGTACGTGTGACTGCGCGCACAACTGGGGCGCCTGTCGCACGCAGCACTGCCGCATCCACAGCAGCACCGTCAGTAAGAGGGACTGGGCAAGACGCGGGGCAGCTCCGCTCTCCTCACGGACAACCTTGTACCACAGCGGGAAGAAGGCGTTCAGGACCAGTCGCATCTCCTTCATGATCGAGTCAGCTGTTGGTGTCTCGTCATCCGTCACACCACTTTCTGTGCGTGCCCTGTCAACAGTGTGGGGAGACGGTGGCAGGGGCGAGGCGGCGGATGCAGGCACGAGCAGATCGGCAACAGCCAGTAGTCGGATCGACTCGAGCGCCACCGTGTCGCTCAGGTGAGCCTGCGTGCGCAGCAACGACAGGGCAGTGCGGCGTCCGACCTTTCGTCCGCCCATGACGTGGTCCAGTGCACGCATGGCCTCGTAGACGGTGTCATACCGATCCTTCAGCCCCTCCACGTACCACTCTGCGCCAGCACGCCCTCGCCAGCCTTGCCGAGGCCCTCCCGGTTCGTTTGCATTCAGCAGGGAGGCGAAGAGACCGTCGAGATCATCGAGAGTTATCTGGACGGCCGGAGCCTGGTAGGCAGTGGCGTCGTAGTAACGCCACAGCGCCGGTTCCATGACGCGGTGTGCGGCGTTACGTAGAATTTGTCCAAGCGCCTCTCTCTCCTTCGCAACCGACTTGGCCGAGACGCCGGACAGGGCATGAGGGGCTGCACCACCCGCAGCGAGGGCGGCGCCCTCCGCGCCTTCGTGCGCGATGCTCCATCGCTTTTCCTCCATTACCACGCGCACCAAGGCACGCGCGGTGCCGCACAGACGACGCAGGATCGCCTCCTGTTGTGTCGTGGGCACATCGCGAAATAGCGGCATGCGTTGGCTTTCCATCACTGCCGCCTCTGCCGTCGCCGACGATTCGTGGTGCGCGACGCGGAGCTGCGTGCGTGCATCGTGTAGTAGGATTTCACAGGTAGCTTTGAGTGCGTGGAGACGAGGCTTGTGAGGCAGCAAGGTGAGATGCGCCGTCGTGTCATCCGCCTCCGTCCGGCGCGATGGGGGAGGACCCTCTCGCTGCGGCTGTCGACGGTCGTGCGCCGATTGGCAACTGCTCTGCCGCCGCAATGTCTGCAAGCGCTCTATCGCCAAACCGAGCACCCCAACAAGCCCGGCAAAGGAAAGCTGTAGTGGGGGCTGCAGCGACCGTGACGATGTCGACGAGGACGTCAGGAGGCTCACATAGTCGCGCATCGGACGAATGAATCGGAGCGGCAAGTCGTCGTCCACAGCCCCCTCGTCTCCATGCTCGTCGTGGCGGGGTGTGAAGACTGGCTCCACCAGGACCGTCACACTGCCCACATCGTGGCGGCTCGCCACCAGCTCCGCTGAGACAGAAGACACACGTAGGAGCAGTCTCCGCAGTTCATCGTCGTCGGCAAAAGGCACTGCGAGACGGACAGACGCATGGAGGCTCGTACAAGAAGGAGAGGAGGACGACAACGCCGCGGTGGAGACGGCGGCCGGTGTGCGTACCTTCGCCAGCGCCGTACGGACGAGCGCATGTCGCAGCAAAGGCGTTTCGCCATCCCAGAAGAGGACGTGTGCGAGCGCCGTGTCCTCGCAGTGTGCGTCCTTGTCGGCACGCCTGCTGCCTTGGATGAGTTGCAAAATGCGCATCAGCCAGTCCTCGGCAAGAGTGGCATCCAACGGTCCTGATGTTGTCGTATCCGGTATCGCATGCTTCTGCGGTCTGTTCTGTTCGCTCGTGGACACAATGTGTCGAATGAGACGCGGCGCGAGCACCTCAAAAGGTATGGCCGCCATCGTCGTCGCTGTGGCTGCTGCGTCACTCCTCGGGCTCGACAACGAGGCTGTCTCCATGTGACTGAGCAAGACAGGCATCCACATCTGCAGAAACGAGGTCGACGAGCTCGGCAGCGTGCACAGCCACTCCCACATCACAGGCAGCACACGCCGCACCGGTGCCGGTAACGCGCGCGAGGACGCGGAAGGCGTGTGTGGCGTCAGGTGCTGTAGCAGCGGCAAGGTCGTGTTGACGCACAGATGTGCGAGCGTCTGTTGATCAGGGCGTGCTGTGGTCGCGCTGGAGGAGCCCACGGAGAGAGACGGATACAGCTGCACGTGCCGCAGCCACCCGCCATCTGGCTGCTGATCCCAGAGCGCGTATCCAAGCTCCTCCATCACACGCACGCACAAGAGTGGGTGGAGTCCTTGACGCCCCGACGGCAGTGCCAAGGAGGATGACGGAGAGAGACAAGGAGAGGCAGAAGCGATGGACGACTCGGCAGTGCTGTCGGCGACGATGAGGTTCAGTACAACATCCAGCGCCGCCGCACGTGCCGCAGACGCCGCCTCAGGTTGGAAAGCACGCCCTTGGAAGGCCTCCCGCACGCGTAGTGAGAGTGCGTTCAGACGCGGCGCAGACGAAGCCGTCGTCGAGGCACGAGCTGGGTGGGCAGCAGTCTTACTTATTCGGTCATGCACATGTTCTGTGTCGGGTGATCGCGATGTGGTTGAGCAGGCACGTGCGTGTGTCCGCGAAGGGCAATGCGCCGTCTCAACAAGGGCATTCACGAACAAGCAAGGGCGGCACAGAGAGAGAGCGCCAAGTGTGACCCGTCGAGGACCCCGCACAGACATGTCGCGCAGGAAGGCGTCGCTGCGCTGGCTTCACGTCGCGTAACGGTGCGTGGCCACTTGTGTATGGATGTGGGTGTGTGCTATGGGTGTGTTTAAAAACAGAAGCAGCAGAGGAGTAGAGATCAGAAAAAGGAAAAGAGCGAATGAAGTGAAGAAAGAAAGCGAATTCCACCAGAGCTTCACGCGTGTCTCAAGATGCTGTTGATGTTCAGCGTCCATGCGTGCGCTAAAAGAAGGGGTGTCGAGGTACTCTGACGCGCACAGTGAAGGGCACAAGCGTCGCCTTCCGCTTCTTCCCGTATCGACTACACACCTCTATGTTGACGACGAGCTGTGTGAATTGCTGTTCAGGGGTCTTGGCAGTCCTGTCAGCCACACAGCGTAGCGCGACTTTTGGAAGCATGTTGTCGGTGTGCGGCACAGAACACGTCACAACAGCCACTATCACGTACCAAGTGCTTTGTGAGGCGTCACGAACGTCTGCGGCTTTTGCTTGTCTTCCCCAGCCCATCTGTGATCATCGAGAGTGTCGCTATGTGCACTTCTTGTGGTTGGCTTGTAAGCCGCTCTCACACGTCCCTGGCTCAGTTGTGGTCGTTTTTGTTGTTCGTCTTCGTCTGTGTGTTGAGAGAGAAAGGATATGAGTAGACGCTCTCTCACCCTCTGCGATAGAGAGAAAGAACTTTGTGCCGCACAACAACAACAACGGGAAGAAGGAAACAAAACAAAAAGACAACAGTCACAGCCTCGTCCAAATGAAATGAACAGAGAAAAGAAAAGACACCGTCAGTGCGCACGCTCAGCTGGCAGGAAGAGCCACATGTTCTGTGCAACAGAACAGAACTGCGAGAAAAGCGTCGTAGGAGGAGCTAGATAGACGCCCCCATCAACATGTGCCCAATCGTGTCGAGGTCCTAAAAAGGTAAGTCGAATCACCAGAACAAAAAAGAAAAAAAAGCGCGCGCGTGCTGTTGTCGACAACGAGGAAGAGAGGGTCACTCAAGAAAGAGAGAAAAACGAAAAGGGCGATAAGAGCGATAAGGGCAGATCACACCTTGCCGATTGCTTGCGTACGTGTTAGCGCAGGCGAGCGGTGGACTTGCGGCTAGTTTCATTGCTGGGACCGTGGGTCAACAGGTGCTCCACCTCCTTGACGTGCTCTGCGTGAAGCTGTGCCTCCTTGGCCGCATCGTTACGGCGGAAATACACGCGTGCGAGGGCAGACAGAACAAACGTCACAGTGTAGATAATCGCCCCGTTGTAGCAAGCCTTGGCCTTGGCACTTGATTCCCATCCATTCTCAACAGAAACGATAGCAAAGGATATGGCCTCGTTACTGAACATCATACCGAACGTCACCAGAAGAACAATGCCGAGGATGGAGAACACCGCGCAGCACGTCGCGCACGCATCGTAGCCCATGACTCCTGTGTCGCGAGGGTATCAATAATAGAGAAACGAGGATAAAAAACAAAGCGCCAATCGGCAGCGTCAGCCTTGAAGTCGGGACTGAGCAACAAATAAAAGCAAAAGGACGGAGCTAATGAGATGTGGGGATCGTGAGGGAAGAAGCACAGCAAAGTGAAGGATGTAAAGAGGAGGGAGTAAAGGATGACGGTGGTGAGCGAAAGGAAGAGAGAAAAAAAAAAAGGAAGGCACCGTGCCACAGAGCCAACGATGGAGCAGTCTATCGAACGTGATACGGCACTTCTGGATGGAGGCCTGTGGTGACCTGTGCGCCACATGGGCAGCACTTGTGATACTCGCTGTCTTGTGGTTTGACTTCACACACACACGCGTATGAAACGTAGAGCGTAGGGGAGTTGAGTGGATGAGTGCGTGCATACCCATCCCACGCCTTGGGTTCGTACACACACGCACTCGCTATTATGTGCGTGCGTGCGTCTGTGGGTGTGCGGGGCGTGTGTATGTACGAGCAGTACAGTTGATTTCACAGCCGCGCATCTTCACTGTCGTATCGGGACAGTAAACAGAAAAAGTAGAAGATGTACTGGCTTTTGTGACGGCGCACAACGAGCCGGCGTGTGTGTGGTGCTACGAGGTCAAAGCCAGTCCCTACATGTGCTCGTGTAATGCGCAGGTAGTACGATGCAGCAAAGAAACGGATAAAGAACAAGACTGGGAGGAGAGAAAAGAAGAAAAAAAAAGAAGCGAAATGGTAGTGAAGGGAACAAGAATAACAACAGCCACGCTAGCGACTGATAGAACGGCGAAGGGGGGGAAGCAAGCGAGAGCTTTGTCAGAAGGCGTGCGCAGCGGAAAAAGACAGCAAAAAAGAAAAGGACAAGAACGACAAACAGTGCAAAGCCCTCACGAACAACAAGGAGTGATAGAGGCGAAGAGATATGACCCCCCTCCTCAAAGAGGTGAGGTGTCGAGGAAGTGTATCGTGTGGAGAAAAAAAAAAGAGGGTATGGCCTTCCTGGAGCTTCGCACCGTCACATGGTGGTCCATCTTGCTGCTATCCATGATACCTTGCTATACGCGTTCCTTCTTTACGGTCTGCAGTTGTCTTGTTGGTGCTCAACAGCACGCGCCACTGCTGGCCGGCTGACCTTGAGTGCCGTTTTGATTCGTCGGCGCGTCGAGGCGACGTGCGCCAGCAACGCGAGGGCCATTCCCCGTGTACGCAAGACCGTGATCGAGCAGCTGTGCGGCCAGGTCAACAAAGACTTGCTCAATGTTGTTGTTCTCCTTGGCGGAGGTTTCGTAGAAGGCGGCGACCTCCTCTTCTGCAGCCAGCGCACGTCCGTCCTCGTACGACACCTGACGCAGGGACTCCAAATCTTTCTTGTTGCCTACGAGGAAAATGACGAGCGTTGGGTCGGCATTGGTCCTCAGCTCCCTGATCCAAGTCTGTGCCTTGCGAAGGCTTTCGCTACTGGTGATATCATACACCACAAGCGCACCACACGCACCGCGGTAGTAGATGGGGGCGAGTGAGCGATAGCGCTCCTGGCCAGCGGTATCCCAAATCTCGAACTTGAGCGCGCGGTTACCTCCTGCCGCGGCAGCAGACGGCGCGGGTGCGGACGAGGAAGACGCTGTGGATGGCACAAGCACAGTGCGGGTTAGGTAGGCTGCGCCAATGGTCGTCTCTTGATTGGCTAAGAACTCATCGCGTGCGAAGCGAAGAGCGACAGAGCTCTTGCCGACGGCAGACTCGCCGAGTAGCACAATCTTCGCAGTGGCAGCCTCAGCAGTACGGCGGGGTGCGGGACTCGTTGACATGTCCGCTTTGATGTTCAACTGTGATCAGGATGTGAGAGAAAAAGGGGAAAAAAGCAAAGCAAGGAAGCCTCACTGGTTTGTACGCTAAGACAGAGGCGAGTGGCAGATGAGGGTCGCCACACGAGGAAACAGGAAAAAAGAAGAAGAAGAAATCACTAGAGGTGGGAAGCTGTGTATACAAGGGTGAGTTGCTGCTTCGGTACAAACAGAGATATGTGTGCTTCAGTGCGGGCGGAAAACAAGCAAAGGAGAGAAGTGAGAGAATAGTTCGTACTGTTGCAAGCTATCAAGTGCGAGTGCTTGTTTGTTTTGTTGTTGTTGTTGTACATATCCTCCTGCGCTGTGTACGCACAGACATGTAAGTATGCATACACCGTGGGAGATACGCGGAAGGGATAACGCATCAAACTTCCGTGTGGGAGTGACGAGAAGTAAGAGGTCACACGTGTGTGGGCGTGTGTGTGTGGGTGTGGGTGTCTGCTGGTTCCTTCAGCGTACTGGTGTCCTCTTTTGATCACTAATACAAAAACAATTTGAAACATGTTACCATGTGTCCGCAAAATGAGACGACTGGCAAAGCGCGTCAATATTCGCGTAGAAGTACGCCACATGGCATCGAAGAAAGGAAAAAAGTGTCAAGCAGATGAGGAGAGAATCTGGCGCAAGAGAGGTGAAGTGGTAGAGGAATAGGTGCACGAGCGGAGACCGGAAACGTAGTGCCACGAAGCGAGAGGATGATGGACGTTGGACCAATAAAGAGAAATAAGTAAATCCAAACGACGGTGCAGCAAGTGTACTTCACTGCGTTCGTGTCCGGAAAAAATAGAAGCCAAAACAGAACAAAAAAACGCGGAGGCGCTACATTGTGGTGCATGAGTCGTCGCCGTTGTTGCTCTTGAGTGGACCACGCTGCGCATCCGCGGCCGCCGCGATCGCCTCCTCTGGCAGAATGTCAGCTGGCAGCGCAGAGAGGAACATCACGCAGCGTGGTGACCTCCCCAAAGCGCTGTTGCGAACAACGGAGGAGAGTGGCACGGCGGGGTACATGGGGGCGGTCGCCCCGGTGGGCATCGGCGCAGGCAACACGTAAGCTTTCCAGGCTGTGCTCGCCTTGACCGCGGAGGACGACTGCGAGGCGATGTCCACAATCGCATCGACTGCACGGCCGACTGACCAGTTCTTGTTGACATTATAGAAGAAGCTTGTCACGGAGGCGTAGCCTTTTGGTTGGTCACGCGACGGGATGAGGAAGCACACCAGCGGCGTGGACATATCTTGTGGAGACTCGGTGGGCTTGCCCAGCGCTGTTTTCGGCGTGTTGCGAGGACGCCCAAGCAGACTCGCCACCGTCCCGCTTGTCGGTGCTGCTAACACTGCTGACGTTGGTGAGGACTTATTCGCAACCTCGTTACTTGACAAGATGGGCTCCGGCTGTGGCGATGGCGTCAGGCGACGGCCCGGGCAGCTGTGGTCGACAGGATTGCGGTGCTCAATGCAGTACGTCTTGCCGCAGAGATCACACACGATGCGGACCTCCTCTACGCGACCACAACCGATCGAGGCACAGCGATTGGCGGGTTTGGTGACAGCTCCACCAAGACGCTGACCGGCACCTGGAAAGAGTTTCGCGAGGAGTGGGTGCGCAGGCGGCTGGGCAGTCGATGGCGCAGTCGCCGAGGTCGATGCCTTCGCCGCATCCTTGCAGCCGCGGTCAATGTGCCGCGACACTGCCTCATCCGGCGGCTGGTGAGGATACTGGAGAGGCACCGCACGGGCGCAGACCGGGCATGTTGGAATACGCTCATCCTTCGCCGCGGTGCAGTGATGCGCAGAGCCATTCAAGTGCTGCGAGCAAAAGTTCTTGCCACAGTTGGAGCAGCGAGCAGACAAGATGTCCATCTCCGCGCAGCTGTCGAACTGGCAGACATGATTGTCTCCATCTTGGATACCGACTTGCATGATTCGCTTGCTTTTTTTTTTTCTTTTCTTTCTTTTTTTTTTTTCAAGCTTCGGGCAAAGGTGCCACTGAGTATAGAAAGGAGAACGGAAAACAAAAACAAAAAGGAAATACGGTGTGCTTGATATGTGCTGTGTTTGTGTGAGGTCGATCACGATTCTTTCCGTTTGTGTGTGTGTGTGTGTGCGGTGATGGCACATTGGCGCAAGAAAAAGAAATGGAAGAGACAGGTGTGGTCAGTGCATTGAGACGAAGAAAGAACGAGGATGGACGTTTCAGTAGAGGTGAATATCACGCTCCACGTGTGTGTTTGGGCGTTGCCTTATGCTGAGTGTGTCGTGTCCGCTCGTATCTTTTTTCTGCATGCGGTCGTTTTGACTGCGATCCATGCGTACCGTCTTGACAATCGAGCAGAGAGAGCGAGTGGTGTCGCTCACAAGTAGGTAAGTACTGCAGTACGTGATGTTTTGAAGTCGGACATGTTGTTCTTTTTTTTTTTGCGCGGGTGGATTGTTTGTTGTTTAATGGTGCTTGTCCGCGATCGTTTATACGTGTGCATGTAAATATATATATTTTTAAGGATGTGTGTGTGGATGTGTGTGTGAGAGAGTGAGAGAGAGGGGTTCATTCTCGAACGCACCGTTGGCCGACAAAAGAAGCGGAAAGAGCACGTTCGTTTCGAGCCAGCTCTCTCACGCGTCCCGTCGCTCAGCATCCTTGGCCTCCTCAGCCACCGTGTTGCTCATAGCCGTGCATTCGTTGAGAAAAGCCATGAGACCGAAGGTCTTGAGAGAGCCGTCAATGGCGAGCTCAATCTTGAAGCCACTGAGTGTGGCGCTCATGTACCAGGGCCGCTCATCAGCGCTGGCTGCACTGGCCGAGCGACGAAGGCCAATGAGGATGCCGCCAGTAATGAGACTGGGCCCGAGTAGTTCGTGCACCTTCTCGTCATCGGCGGCCTCCACACCGACGGCCTGCAAGTACTCCACGAGCGCACTCTCAGGATCGAAGTAGGGGAATATGGCTGTTTTGTCGACACCAGCCGACGCATTCACCAGGACGCGCCAGCACTCATGCACTGGTACGAAACCGTCCCGCAGCAGTCGCAGCAGCATCGTCCTGTTCTCGTCTGTCACGGTCATCTCAAGCCGGCGAGCGTGGAAGAGGGGCGCGAGGTAGGACGCGGACTCCATCACCGCCCGCCAGCGGCACGGCGCCGACACGAGAAATGTGCCATCGTACGCTTCGAACGCGCGCATCCCCATGGACACCACCTCGACCCCAGGTCCTTTGAAAGGCGCGGTCTGGAAGAGCATCTTGACGAGACCGTGAGTGGCCAGCACAATGCGTCTGCTCGGGCCACCGTTGGGGTTGAGGTGGTAGACCGGCACGAGGCCCTCGCCCTGCAGAGAGTCAGACGGCAGCCCGTGTGGCTTCAGATACGAGAAGTGCCGCGCGTCGAGGCGGTCGAACTGGTAAAAGTTCGCAATGTTCACCCAGTTCGGATCGTCCTGTGCGACGGGAGCCCAGAGCTTGCCCTTCGTCCACTGGTTGAGGCGGTGGCGAATACCGCTAGGGCTTGTCCAGTCTGGCTGCTTGACTTTTCTGAAGGCAGCGATGAAGAAGCCACCCGTGTCGTTTCGATGCGGCAAGACACGCAGAACACGTCGACCATCGTAGCCGGAGGGTACGGTGTGCTCAAAGAGGTCCTCCACGTTGGGTGCGAGGACGCCACCGCTCGAGAGCAGTGTGCAACCCGCATCGCGAAGACGTGCGTTCACGTCCAAGAGCTCTACTGAGTCACCAAACTGTTCTAGTACGGCGCACACCACTTCCTCATCCTCCTTTGGGTTCATACTGCACGTGCTGTAGACGAGAATACCATCATCGGCGAGCACATCCAAGCCACGCCGGAGAAGCGCTTTCTGAGTCGGCAGCAGAGACTTCACGTAGCCTGCCGACCACGTCGAGCTGACACCGCGCTCTTTGCGAATCGTCCCATCGCCGCTGCACGGGACATCGCAGATGACACGATCGAAGCGCGTCTCAGGCGGTGCCGCGCCGTCCCCAGCCGCCCCCACGGCATCCACATCGTACAGCCTCGGCCACTGCACCGCATCACAGCGCGTGCTCATGACGTTCGGAGCGTGGTAGCGCTTGAGGCGCGCAGGGAGCGTTTGCGTGGCTTTGACGCGGTCCTTCTCGTTGGCGATGAGCACGCCACGGTGCAAGCCAGACGTCCCACGGTGGTGCTGACCCATGATGGCATCGAGTGCCTGCAGCGTCTTACTGCCCGGGGCAGCGCACAGGTCGATCACCGTGTGGTGGGGCTGCACGTCAAGCACGAGCACCGGCAGTGCGGAGACGACCTCTTGGAATGACACCGCGCTCGAGGCGTGTAGTGTGCGGCAAATGTACTCGGTCCTGGGGTGCGAGTGATAGTCGTCGTTCGAGCACGCATACAGGTCCGCGCGTGGCGCGGTGCACCCGACTGGCTTCACCACACTCGCCACACCTGGTAGTTGTGTGGACATCGCCGTCGCTGTGGACTCATCGCCACCTGGGCGATTCAGAATTTCAAGGGCAAGGCGGCGCAGCACTGGCTCGCACGCGTGTACACGCAGTGTCATGGGCAGTGGCGTCTCGAGCGTCTTCATGAACTGCTTCCACTCTTGCTCGTCGGCATCCGTAACAGCCCCACGTGCAAGAGGAGACGAAGGATCCTCGCCGTGCACCAAGGCCGCAAAGCGCCGGCCCTTGTAGTATTGAATCAGCGGTGCGCTCTCATCCAAAGGCTCCGCTGCGAGTCCTGCCGCACGTCGCCGCTCGTGTACCTGCACAGGGCCGGACGCTTGACCAATGGCAAAACACAGTTCGGCAATGTTAATTCGCTCCGCCGTTGACTGGCTGCGTGGCACACGCTTGGTGACCCGAACCAGGTCCATCGCACCTTCAAGGCACGCATCAGGACCAAGGTCCGTAAGGAGCTGCGCGATGCCAGATGCGTCCATATAGCCGTTACCATCCTCCTCTTCATCGGCAGGTGTCGGAGCACCGTATCGCTCCTGCAAGTATTTGCGTACGTCGACGTCAGTCGGTATCAGCGCGACCAGTGCGGTCAGAGCCGAAGGGAGCTGCTCACGCTCACGCTGGCGGCGCTGTTCTCTGCGACGCATGGTGAGAGGAACGTGTGTGGCCGGCTGTCAGTGTATGCGTATGTGTGTGTGTGTGTGTGTGTCCGAGCAACACTTACCGTTCTTGATGTCGTTGTTGTTTTGGTCTTTCTCCCTTTTTGTGAGGCGTGTCTCTCCTTCCTCCAGTTTGTGATTTCCTTCCTCTTGAGGATCCGTATAAGGTAAGAGTTGTGCCAAAAGCAAGAGTGTTGGGGAGACAAAGGAACCGAGATGGGAAGGTGAAGTCGAGAAAAGAGCGCGCAGACTCTACTCGGACAGTACAGGAAATATCGTTTTCGGGAACAACATGGTCTTCACCTTCTTGTTCGCCTGCGAGCGCGGCAAATGGTGCAGGGAAGAGGAGAGGTGCGGAGACGAAATGGTCTCAAGGCTTTGAAGAAGGGGGCCAGGTCTTCGGTGTGGCTGACGGCCTTTGGGTTGTTTTCTCTTTTTTGTTTTATGGGAATAGGAAGGAATAATTCGAACAGCGACAATGAGAGTGCATCTCGCGAGAGCGGTTCGCGCGACGCGCTTGCGAAGAAGACCACATCGACAGCGCGGCGGGGCACTTACACTTCCCAGAAGTGCTTTCCATTTTTGTTGAGTTTGTCGCGATCCGCACCGTGCCGCAGCAGGAACTTGCCGACCTCCTCGTTGTTTTCCATGGACGCGTAAAACAGCGCTGTGTCACCACGCGAGTCCTGCAAGTCCATCCACCGGCGGTGTTGTCCCTTCTTCCCCGCGTTGAGCTTCTCGCTCGCGAGAACTAGTTCCTCGATGAGATCCATGTTGCCGCCACTGACAGCTCGATGCAAAATCGATTGACCTCGGTTGTTCTGATGCGTCATGTCAGCGCCGTGCTTCAGAAGCCAGCGAACAACATGCATGTGGCCGCGCGAGACGGCGAGAATGAGAGGCGTGTTGCCCTGCTCGTCCGTTACGTTAATGACCAGCTGCTTCGTCTCAGCATCGGTGCGCGCGGGACAGGCTACACTGTCGGTAGGCGCGTCGACGGCGGCAGGGGTGGAGGAGGCCTGCGTCATCTCTGCGCTCTGCGACGCAACAGGGACGTCAACCGCAGCCGCAGCCGCCATCACGTTGGGGAGCGTCGCGCGCCATCGATCAAACGCGTCATACGTGGCCACACTCTTCGCAAGCACGGCTTCCAAAAAGTCATCTGCTGCGGCGACTGTGCAAGCGGTGGCGAAAGGGGTCGACATGCCCTCGTCCACGGTCAGCACTGGCGAGCAGTACGGCTCATTCATGAGTGTCCACGCCAGCTCAAAGTTCTTCATTGCAATTGCCCAGTGGAACGCCGTGCGGCCGTCGGCGTCGCGATAACCCCAAACACCGTGTAAGTACGGTCCATTGATGGCATCTGCTGCGTTCGCCATTTCCTCATCATCCGTTGGAACGAGCTCCTTGAGGTGCGAGTAGATGGGGCCGACGTCTGCGCCGCGGCACAGCTCCGAGAGGTGCTTGTCACCGATCATAAGTGTACGTCACGAGGCACAGGTGTGAGCTGTAGTGTGTGTGTGCGTGTGATCGTCTTGTTCGTTCTTGATTGGCAAGGGTACTTGGGCGAGCGAAAGAAAGCGAAAGATATGAGAAAGGCAGAGCGGCTAAGAGATGGAGAGGTAGAGAGGCGGAGAGGCGGAGAGTTCAGTCCTGCTAAACTTGCTGCGGTAAATGATGAACTTGTTGTGACGCGCTAGGACTGTCAGTAGCGAGGTCACAGATGGGCTTTTTCGCGTTCACGTTCGCCAACATGAGCGGTTTCACTGGTAAAACCGCGTTGACGTTCGTCCGAAAGCTGTTGTTGCCTCGGCCTACCAAAGTGATGGAAGGGGGGTGCGAAGAACGGGTCTTAGCACGATGAGCGGCGACAAGAGAACGAATCTGCAAGGGAGTTTTTGAGCGCGTCGCGCTCATCGTGTGTGTGTGTGTGTGTGTGTGGAAAACGAAGACGACATGCAGTTCACATACTCCTACACATCGTGCGAAGATGTGGGTTTTCTTTTTTTTTTTTTTTTGAGTGAAATGTTGAGAGCGCAAGAACAATGAGAATGGAAAGGGTCCCGCTTGTCACTATCAACTGTGTGCGGTGTGTGCGTACGTGAATCAATAGGCATATCAGAAGGAATCACGACGGTAAGACGCATCATGAGCCAAAAGTCGGAGCAAGACGATGTCCTTTCTCAGAATAAAATAGAAGAAATGGATGTGCAAAGAAAAAAAGGGGGCAGCAAGTGAGGTCATTCGAGACGCAGGAGTGCAGAAGAGAGAGCGAAAAGACGAAAAACGGTCGGGCCTTGCGTACTTCACGGCGTTCTCTGGCACTCGAGGTAAGTGGAGCGTGAGCATGTGAAGCACCGTTCTTTATTATTTATTTTTTTTTTTTTTTTGATAAGGAGGAGGTCGTTGCCCATGACGAAAAACAGAGATGTCAAACAAATGTACATGTAGAATGTGAGGTGTAATGCCGCACACACGCTCGCGCGATCGCCATCCTTTGCTAGTTTCTGTTTTGCTGTTAAATATATTTATATATATCATCTGACCTGGTCTCATTGAGAAAAAAATGACTGCTCACTCGGTTAGATCACTTATTGGACGTTGTGTGATTGAAGACCGCCGCCTATAGCTTTGTCGCCGCGTGCACATGCTCAAAAATATGTTTTTTTTTCCTTTTCTTTCGTCATCTTTCTTTCTTTCTTTTCGTCTTTCGCTATCCGCTGCCTAGTATCCACATTCATTTCCGTTTCGGTCGAGAAGAATGGAGTACGGGCGTTGTCGAGCTCTCGTCGTTGGCTCCACCATGATGCCTCCTCAAGCGCTGCCTTCACTGTTCCCTTTTTCACCCACAACGCTTGCAGGCGCAGAGGCGACATTGACTTCGTTCACAGACGAGTGGTAAGACGGTGGTGGGTTTATGCGTAGGTACGCACAGTGAGGCGCAAGAAAGTATATAAAAAACAAAGAGAGAGTGCAGCCGTGGTATCGCCCGTCAGGGAATACTCCAAACGGCTTTCTTGCTAAGGTTTACATCCTCTCAAAAACAAAAAAAAAAACAAAAGCAACGAGCTGTATACAGAAAAAAAAAAGGAGAAACAGAGGAAAAAGCGAGCCGTTTCGATTGGGTGTGAGAGAGACTGTGTGTTCTTGTATATGTAATCTGCAGCCTGTCTGTTATCTGATCATTTTTTTTTTCTTTTCTCTTCTTCCGCTACGAGTCATCGTTGTTGGCCCAGTACGTCTTATTGTTCTCGGCTAGGTCGATGATAAAGCGGATGTCAGGCAACAACTCACCGAGCTGTTCAAAGAACGGAATGATAATATAATTCATGAAAGCGATCTGGCCCTTTGCAATTGCGGGCTGAAGACGATCCATGAAAGGGCTACACTGCATGCCGAGAGCGCGTTCGCGATCACCCTGCTGGTAGAACTCGTCGGAAATCTTGCTGCTCCACTTGAGGTAAATCTCCAAGGGGCGTCCACAGTTGGAGATATCCGCCATTTTCAGTGCGGTCGACAGGGCCAGAATCTGCTCTTCTTTTTTGAGGAAAGTCGCACGCTCTTGGAGCTTGGTCTTGAGCTGCGCGACAATCTTGCCGTGGAGGCCCATATCCGTTGCCAGGACCATCTCGATCATGATCTCGCGCACCTCACGCCGTTGCTCGTCCGTGAAAGAGGACAAGATATCGAAGGACGGATTTTTCATCAGCTCGAAGACGCTACTCACGTGCAGATTCTCCAGCACGCTGCGGTCGTTGTACAAGTTCGAAAGGTAGCTCGACGTTTTGATGTGATAGTTGTTGTTGATGCCCGGATGGTCAAAGTCGTGAATGGAGGCCGAGAGCAACGCGGCGAAGATTTGCAGGTCGGTCAGCTCGCACCGCTTCTTCATGCCGCCCTTGTAGATGATGAACTGCGTGATTTGTAGCACATCGGCAGCGTGCATTGAGTTGTGATATGGGTTGCCGTGGTAGCCAGCCTCGACGACACTAATCCAGTTGAGGACGATCTGCTCGTCGATACTGAACGTCTCCAGGAAGCGGTGCTTGCACATGATTGCGTAGAAGGTGATGAAAAGCGAGCCACCGTGGGGCTGAAACGGCAGCGACGCGTAGCTATCTCCGGACATGGCCGTCTGTACATCAAACATGTTGTAGTCCCATGCATCCAGCTTGTCGAGAAGGGTCCACAGTTGCGCGTAGTGTGGCTTGGCGAAGGACTTGGTCTTTTCCGCGAGATCAGCCTTACTGTAGGGCTTAATGACACTATTGCCTGGGGAGTCCTCAATACACTCTTCGAGTGGCAGAAAGCGACTCTTCACTAACTTCATGAGTTCCTTGTCAAAGTCCTTGCACGTTTTGTCGTTGAGGGGGTTGTGCAGGCGGCATCCGCTCGGGTCTAGTTCGTGTTCCTTGACAACCTCCCAGGGGCTCTTCTCTTCCTGGTCGTTGTGGCCGAGCTTTTGTTTGAGTTCAACAAGGCGCTTGGTACTTTGATCACGCTGCTGGATGTTGCGGTTCAGATTTTCCTGCAGCGCGCTGAACTCACGGTCTAGGCCGTTCAGCTGCGTTGTTAGCGCTGCCTCATCCTGGTCGAGGCGAATCAACCGCTGCTCGTACTCCTTCGTACGGGAGAAGACTTGCAGGCTGAGCAGCATCTCATCGAGCAAGAAGGTCTCCACGTCGGTGTCTGCACTACCGAGGGTGAGGTGTACTTGGCTACCCATGCGCTGGCACGGCACATGCGCTTCGAGTTCACCAGCGCTGGAAATGACGCACGCGACGTTGTTGTTGATGAAGCTGTTTAAGAGGTCCTGAAAAAAGATGTCCCACGTCGCGTGGCGATTGGTCGCGTTCTTGATGGCCTCCAAATCAGCGACTGTGTACTCACGGCGAAAGGAGCGATCGCCACTAGCAGAATAGGCACTCACGACCAGCGACGCAGTGTCCGCGCCGAGGGTTGCCATAATGCACATGTCATCTTCTGCGAGTGCCGCGCAGGAGGGGAAGGCGCGCAACTCCGTCAGGAGCTCAGCCATGCCCACGGAGAGGAAGGTGGGTTAGGCAAAGTTGGGAAAACGAAGCACACGCAAGCACACGGCTGTCTGCCCAACTAGCTTTCCTACGTCTCGTTTTTTTTTCTTTTTCTTTTTCTTTTCTTATTTTAGGTTGTCTGTTTCAGGAACGAAGTTGAAACGAAGTGGGGAAAAAGGTGTTGTCTCTCACGGACGAACCGATTTCTGTGAAGGGAGTCGATGTACAGACAGAAGGGGGAAAAAAAATGTCAGGCGGACAGTCAGAGATGTGGAGAAAGAGAGAAAGCCTAGGTGTGTGTGTGAGTGTGAGTGGGGAAAAGCGGTGAAAGTTAGCCTTTCTAGGACCGCCAGAACCAAGAGTGAGCGAAAAGTCTGTTCAGACGAGTGCGGGGTGCGCGTCACCAATTCGTGACAGCAACAACAGGCCGTGGCACTTCTTCTCGCAAATTGTTCGCTTCCACGACGATACACACCTGCAGAAGAAAGCTACTCAACGATTCGGTGGTAGGCAGCCTACAAAACACCCACGCACAGAAAGGTAGTTTTTTCTCGTACCCGCCGCCACCACCACAAGGATGGAAAGAGGGGGCATCGCACACTTCCAATCAACAGGTGTTGTGTGTCTTTCGTCTTCAGTTTAGGTGTGCGCGATGTTGGCATTGCCGTTCTTCTCTTTTGTTTAGTGGCCGATTAGCACACCTTTATTTGGGTTGTTTCGTCTGCTAAAGTCCAAAGTCGACGCTCATTCAACAAGTCGAGCCTCACACTCAGGAAAAGTAAAGGGGTCACAAATAACGCCAGGAAGGGGAAAGGAAGTGGTCATCGTTTACGTGATGATGTCCTGAGTTATGGATAAATCAACGATGATGAGCTAGCACGAGAAGAAACAGAAAAGAGGTGGAGAAGAATGAATTGAGTCCGTCAAGTCGAACCCCGCCATGACATCGGTTTGCCTGCCCCCTCTCCACGACACGCCTCCGATGTCCCTCCAGAAATCCCCTGGCTCTCATTCTGCTTCTAGCCTCACCTGATTGGCCTACAATCGATCTTTTCCGCGCTCTTGACGTTCACTGGCTTCGTTGACGCTGAACACACTTGAAGAAAAAAAGGCGGTAGGTGGAAGGAAGCAGCAAACCGCCAAGTCGTCTTTCGCCTGACCTCCTTAGCCCACGCGCGCAGAGCTCGCAGAAAAGAGGAGAGAAAAAAAGAATCCACTGCACAGGTGGGCTGCGTTGTTAGTGATAAATATAAGCGGGCAGGTAGATATATATGTACGGATCCCTGTAAACGGTGGATGGGGGCAACCTCACGCACAGCATAAATTACTCGTCTGTTCCCTCACTCACAGTCCCCGATAATTTTCCGACACACTTTCCAGCGCAGTCAGCCCTCGAGACAGCCGTGGGAAAAGATGGTTGTAGCGAAGTGCACCACAGCGTGAGCTGTAGGGGTAGAGACACAACGACACAAAACGAGAGACCAATCACGCCGACGACGCGCTTGTGTGCCGTTGAGACTCGCTCCACGGCGAAGCATCTTGCACGCTGCGAGTAGTGAAAGACACACGGAAAAGACCAAGTTTGAAAACGGAAAGGAGCGAAAGATCTCACTATTTACATAACACTCACGGCTCCTCAGTTTTACATCACATATGCAAGCAGGTGCAAACACAAAAATCACAGCAAACAAAAACGAAAAGAAGCGAAAATGGAGAGAAAAAACGACAACAACAAGACATTGGGGGGACGCGCAACAAGAAGGAAGCAAAGGAAAAAAGGTGCACAGAGAGTATCAGCTGTCGGGCGACCTTGGGACCGCTGTGAGTGTTAGTGTGTCGAACTCGAAGAAAAAGAGCTCCACTTGCGGTGGCAACTACTCCTGCGAGTACTGGCCGTTACAGAAATTAGCAAACACTTCCTGCTGAGCGGCTGTGAGGCGGCGCAGTGGGTTGCGTGGGCTCTCCGGATACCGGTCGAAGTAGTGCGTGTCACCATCCTTGCGGAGGCGCACAGGGATGGGTGCAGGAATCCTCTTGTGCAGCACGACACTCCAGTCCACGCCCGAATAGTACTTGTGATTCTTAACGTCCTCGGCACCGCCTTTCAGCACACCGAGCCGCTTCGTGGCATCTAGGGAGAGGAGCGATTTGATGAGGTCTTTTGCCTTGGCGTCCACCCAGCGGGGGAACTGCACCTTGCCTTCCAGAATCTTCTCGTAAATCTTATACGGACTCTCGTCGAAGAACGGTGGGTAGCCGACGAGCATTTCATACAGCAGAATGCCCAGTGCCCACCAGTCAACGGCACGGTCGTGACCTTTGCTCTGGATGATTTCGGGAGCGAGATATTCGGGGGTACCGCAAAGGGTGAACGTGCGGTCAACTACACGCTTTGCGAAGCCGAAGTCGGTAATCTTGATGTTGCCATCCACATCGAGTAGGATGTTCTCCGGCTTGAGGTCGCGATAGACGATGTCCTTGCTGTGCAGGTACTCGAACGCGAGTGCTACTTCGGCAGAATAGAATTTGGCAACATCGTTGGGGAACTTGCCCGCCTTGCGGAGATGAGAGAAGAGCTCACCACCGACCACGTACTCGAGCAGAATATACAAGCGGTCCTCATCCATGAAGCCCTTGAGCATATTTACAATGAAAGGGTGCTGGATCTCCTGCAAGATACTCGCCTCAGCGAGCACGTGGTCTACTTGCTTCATGCGAATAATCTCCTGCTTCTTGAGACACTTGAGTGCGTAGTACTTTTGATCCTCCTTGTGCCGCACCAAGCGAACACGGCCAAACGTGCCAGTGCCGAGCGTCTCGCGCATTTCGAGGTCTGACAATTTCCACTTGTCAGCGGCAACCTTAGTTGTGGACATTTCCTAAGAACGAGAGAGAAGCAATGCGAGCGAAAAGAAGCGAATACCGGAAACCCGTAGAGTGAAATCGAAAGGTTTGCTGAGAGAAAGGCTTTTGCTGCACTGTGCTTTGAGTTGATACCTGTGCACCCCCAATACACCTTTTAGTGACTGTTTGCTGTGACTAGGACTGTATTGGATGTATGTTGCTGTGTGTGCATGTGTGTAAAAAAAAGGGGGGAAAGGATAGAATAGAATAGAGTATTTGTTTCAAGGAGGGAGAGAGTGAAGAAGGAAATGTGAGTTGATGAGGTTTTTTTTTCTTTTCAGTGCGCACATGTCTCTGTAACCATGGAAGCAAGGGTTGGCCGTTTACTAATTCCATAGACTGTTCGAGAAGAGGTGGCTACGATGAGATACACATCCTTAACACCCAGACTATTGGTGATACTTTCGCTGTTTTTTGCTGCTGTTGTTGTTGTGTGTGGAAGGGAGAAAGAGAAAGGAAGCAAAGTGGGGAGGACAAAAACAAAAACAATCATGAGGATGTGAACAGTTTAGTAAACTTGGCGCCAGCTGACTCCGTTTGCGCGTTCCAACCCGTCTCAATTTGATGTAGCGCCTCCGCGTTTCCCTTGGCGCGCTCTTTCAGTTGTGCCAGAAGATCAGGCTCTGCGTTTCGACGACAATCTGCGCCAGCTCCAGTCCAATCGCCACATTGAACGTAGAACTCCATCCGCTGCTCAATCCGATTGACGCGAGGAATGTATCGCTTTGCTTGCTGTGTTCGTTTATGGGCGAGAAGCACAGTGACAACCGATTCAAGGTTAATGAGCGACTTGGTCTTGGCATCTACGCCCAGTTGCTGATCGATGCGGCCCCACTCTTCGATTGCACAGAAGGCACTGAACATACACCATTGGTACATCTTTTCAGGAACGTCAAACTGTGTTTTCAGGCGAGTCGCAATTGTCGTCTGGCCACGCTCTAGCGAAAGCCGAATCAAGTCGGCAACGCTTGCTGAAAGAAACCGCTTGTCATCAAATTGTCGCATCAGCTCTGTTTGCTCCTTCACTAATAGACCCTGCAGTCGAATATACTTAGCTTCAAGATCAAGCTCTCCCGACATGCCAGTCCTCGTGCCACTACCTGCAGCGCCAGTGGTGCTGGAAAGCAACGGTGCCAATTCCGCTTCCTTTTTCGCTGAAACGCTGGCAGACTGTGCAGCGTTGCTTTTGAGTTCCTGAGCCTCCGGCCACTCAACACCACCTCGAGGATTGGCCAAAGACGACGCAAGCAAATTATCTTCGTGCAGGAGACGCAACAGGTGCTGCGTCGTGGCCAGGGAGTTTTCTGTTGCCACGTAGTGCGCCAGCAAAGGCTCGGCGTTCGCACCGTGGACCGCGTACTCTGTGAACAGATCTCGTGAGACGCGATCTTTCATGATAATAGGTATGGCGTCTTTTCCTCGAGTGCGGAGCAACTGAGAGGTGGCAGTGAAAATGAGATCAGAGTAGCCAGACGAGAGAGCTTTCTTAAGTGCCAGCTCCGGCTCGTTGATTCCGAGAAGCATCGGCACAAGGCGAAACGCGTTTTGCTCTTGTTCGAGGAAAACAAGCGCAGCCCTTCGTTTTCCACATAAACTTGCAACTTTCGCAACCTGTGTAAAGGAGATGTTTAGCCGCCTCAGTTTTGACACAATACCCTTCGCAATTTCCTTCTCGCTTTCGGCTGCACCAGAGCCGCGAGTTAGTTTCGCCACAACCCAGTCACCAATTATTTTTTCAGTGTCCAGTGCGAGGGAGCTTGCGATCGCGTGGGCGATTTGAAATCGATCGACGTAGGTCAAACGCGCCACCAATCGCTCATCGCTGAGCTCAGACATCTGTACGTCTGAGATGATGACGTTAGCAGAGGAAGTGCGCAACGTGTTCCGTGCACGGAGCCGCCGCGTTACTGCGAGTAGCGCATCAGAGTTGAGGGTATTGCTGAATGAGCGGCCGAATTCAGCGATACGAAGGACGCGCTTTTGCTGGAAAATATCGAATTCGAAGCCGGCTGTTGCGATACAATCACTGATGGCCTCATTCAGCATATTTTGGTCATCTTGAAAATCGCGGACCATTTTCACAGCAGCAGCGTTGCCAAGCAAAAATTCGTCGAATGCAGTGCGAAGCATTGCGCTGGGTGCACGTGACCCAACAGCAAAGATTCGCTGCGCTTCTTGAGGCACTACCTGCAAAAATTGGTTGCAGGCTCGCGCGACGAGGCGGATGCCATCAGGTTCTGGCAGCGCGTGCACATCGCACGGAAACTCACCAATGTATTCGGCTGGATTCGCTTCCAATACACTTACCGCGTACAAAATGGCAGGGACGTCTTCATCACCCGATAAAGCAGCCTCCACGTATGCCACAGAGCAGTCGCCACACCAGACGAGTTGAGTTGGCTGCGTTTCCAGCGTTGCCACGCAGACAATTTCATCGAACGCGCGGTTCGCACAGTAGAGCGACCCGTTTTCCGTAAGCAGGCACAATGAATTTCCACTGGGAGAAAGCGCCATTTTATCCACCTTCCCGCCCTCCATCGCAACTTTCAAGTCATTGCAGCGCGGGGAGGCAGTGAACGTCACGTGAAATATATCCGAGTGCACTTTTGAAGCCTTGTAGGCGAGAAACGCTTCAGTGCATCCTGTGTAGCTTACTGACTGAGGGATGGCGAGGATGGAAATGTTCCACAGTTGCCGAAGGGACGATGGTAGCTGAATGCGTTTTGTCGTGTAGCCTTCACTACCCGAATATTCCAAGCTTGTAAGAACGACTTCGTCGTCAGAACTAATCACGACAATGAATCCACTTCCGTGGGAGGAGTACAACGAGCCACGCGGTACGGCAACATCCGCCTGAACCGAGTTGCCGCGGTAGTCAAAAAAGTGCACAACATCTCCATTAGTAGCAACAATGAGATGATCCCTCTCCCTAGACCAGCACATAAAGGTGACGTTTTCTTTCTCCTTCAGTCTAATCCTAGGGCACGCAGTGTTGACAGTGCAAGCACTGTTTAGAAGATATATGCAGTTCTCGCCTGTTTCAATCGAAGGATAGACAGCTATTAATCCACCGTACCCACTGTTGGCCACTTTGTATGAGCCCATGTTGCACATGCTCATCTCATTCACCTCATGGCCGAAATCAAGCAAACGGATCATAGTCTCGGCACCCAGGGAGACCCAGCTCCCACTGCGATTTGTTGGCTGGAAGTTTCGAATATGCGGCATTTTTTTTTTTTGTTGTTGTTGTTGTTGTTCACTTGTTTGATGTCACGTATGTATGCGTGTGTGTGTGTGTGTGGTTGCACGAGCGCTGAGTATATTTCTTATTGCGTCACAGCTCCCAGTAGAGAGTGCGCGCACACCTGTCAGCAGCAAAAGCACCGTCTACAATCGCGACCCAGATTCAAGAAGACCTCCCCACTCTGTAATACTGCGCAGGTTCATAGAAATGAGAAACCGCCGACACAGGAGTTGTGGAAAAAAAAAATCTGCGATAAAAAATAAAAATGCCGATCACCTCTCCTGCGTATGGGTGAAGAGCGAGAAGAGAAAAAATCAGATTGATTCTATACACGATTGTCGCCAACTGCGACGAGATGAAATGTGTGCGTGAGGAAGAGAGAAACAACAAAGAGAGATGAATTGGAGAGGAAGCAAGTGGACGGCGTTTGTATCAAGGATGCGCACGCAATGTGGTTTCGTTCCAATGAAACGGAACGGAAGACGAGAACAAGATGGGGCATTTCAAGAGTGTGCGGCATGAGAGCGAGTTGACATGAAATCAAGTGTTGCGCTTTCGAATTGTCACAAGGAGTACGGAAGTGATCGCTTAGATGAAGCTTTTTTTTAAAGTTTTTTGTGAGTGCTGCGACTCAACATAACATTTCGGGTTTGTTAGCTTGCTTTCGTACGCACGTGATAGGCGAAAAAAACGAAAGAGACATGTCAAAATAGTGTCTTTAAGTGGCCCACTTATTGTACATGCATTAGCATAGAATTGTCTTGTAGGTGTGTAGTTCTTGATCACTGTAGACAGCAAACCGAAAAGAAGGGTCACACCAATCGTCAAAGCAGCAAGGCAGAAGAATGATCTCTTCGCCAGGTCGGAGAAGTTTTGAAATGCGCCACACTGACATGTAGTCATTTTGCGTCTCAGTATGAAACTCGGGCTCTAACTCGGGTGTGACTTTCTTCGAGGATACATTTGTCCATCCAATAACGGAAATGGGAAACGGTGGTCTCGCTGTTTTTTGTTGTTCGACAGCTACGAGCAGCTCTGTGACTGTATCACTCGAAACATTTGCAAAGGAGTAAACCTCTTGTGGTAATCGGCGATTGCGAAACATAGCGCGCCATAAACCTTGCGAGACGTACCAATGCGACCGATCCGGAAGTACCGAGAAAACCAACTTGTCCACTGCAGTGGCTGTCATCTCATAATTAAATCTCGTTGACGAGCTGACAGTAAGTTGGATTGCCTCGCCGCGCTTCATTGTGATGAAAAATACTTGGTGTTTGCCACAAGCTGCGCTACTCGAAAATAATTGATTCTTTTCGCATAACGCATACCGCTTCTGTCCATCGCCAGTACCGCGATAGCCAAGGAGACGCACAGACGGTTTTTCGACTGCACCGTCTTCCAGCTGTGAATTCTGTGCGTCTGTGCGGTACAATGTGATTCGCACCCAGTACTCCACAGTGGACACGTTGCGCAGCAAGAAGGCCGTATTGAGAGCGAATTCGCAGGAAAACAGCGAATGATACGCCACACCAGGTAGTGTTGTTGACTGCAAGTACGACGTAAGAGGATCGTAGTGCGGCCACAAAAGTGCACAAGAGTTCTCGAATGTTGTGGCGAAGTGCTCGAACTCCATCCAGAATGTGGGGAAGCCAAGCAGCTCGCCCGTCCGGAACTGCCCTTCAACAAAACAGTCTTCACATGATGCACCTTGTGTCGGTGCCACTAGCTGCACAAGGTGAACTGTAAATCCATCCTCGTGACTGTAGGTACCAGTTTGTGCAAGCGTATATGGTGCCAGTGTCACAATGCCAATTCGCTCCAACGCTTTTTTCGCCTGAATCGTTCGCGGAACAGCACAGTTTATTAGAGTAACTTTGCTGAGGGAGAGCTGGCGCAACAATTCGAAAAGTGCCTCGCTATTCTTGCTTGGTATTGGCATCCAATCTATCTTCATGCAAGCGCCACCCGTCAAAGTGGCGAGTGCCTCACCAAAGGACACACTAGAAATTTTCGAGTAGCTGCCAACAAGCTTGGCAAATGCTTTTTCAGCGAGCGGGCCCCAATAATCGGGGTTGGCGCTATAAATGCCAATCGGAACAGCCACACCGTTTTTGACGAGACAAGGAATGACATCGTCAATAAGAATCTCCACTTCTTCGCCAGCGACAAACAGACGAAAGCCGTAGAGGCCGAATTCAGGAATGGCGCGGCAGACAAGTCCGTTGCGTAAAAATGTGTTTTGCTGAAGAACATTGATTGCCGCACACAGATTACGATTATCATAAATGTCAGAATTCCGCACAGGTGTTGAGCCGGAGCAGCATTCACTCACAGGCACACGGAACATGTCAGCCAGCTCCATGACGCGGTAGTACTCAATATCCTCGCGACCCAGAAGCTTTTGCCTGAAAGAGAAATCAGCGTCGATATACTGCTGTGCGACTGAGCCCATTGCCTCATTGACAATGTCACGGGCAGCGCGGGACGGTTTTTGACCGCAGACACTATCGACGTCATTGGACCAACCCTCCAGCAGCTGGCGTGGCTGCTTCGGCGCTTCGTGCTGAAGAGATGGAATCGCCTCCAGTCGCGCTGCTTCGCAGGCGATTCGATTCAAATCCACCACGAGGGCGATGCTTTCCAACAAAGGTTCCGGAAGCATGGAGCCCTCCAAGCACATGGACGTAATCTTCGAATTTGTGCGACACAGCTGTTTTAGCAGTTCGCCACTCTGTGGATGCAGCTTGACGTTGCGCAGACTCAGCGACGTCACATGGCTACCTTTGAGTGCGTGCACAAGCGCGTCAATATCCTCGGTGTGAAGATCAACTTGGTCAAGAATGAGCGTGTGAAGATCCGCGTGTTGGCTCACGAGAGTGAGAAGAACCGCCAAGTGCTTCCGTGGGAAGTAAATGGAGCTCACATCCACCACGCCGGGGGTCCTGTTAATAATTAAATCGGGCGAAGCGAGTGGTTTCACTTTCAGTGCCGCACATATCTCCTTGTAATCTCCTACCGTGTCATTCGGCATGCCTGATACCGTGCTTTTCTGTCACTTGATTTTTTGGACGTGAGAGGGCGGGTGATGGTGATGTGCAGTTTTTGTGCGGGTGGGGGCTGTTGCGCTGGGTGCTTGGCGTCGCGGCCTCGCTGTCGCGCGGGGGGCCCGCCCGGCGCCTCCGGGCGAGGGCAGCGGCCTCCGCGACGACCCACAGCGCCAAAGCCAACCCCCCACCCCGCGCGGCTTGCGGAACGGGCCCAACGCCCCGCAGGCAGAGCGCGTGGGCTGGGCACCACGCCCGGCCAACTTGCGCGGGCGCGCCGGCGCCGCCCGCCCGAAGCAAACGCACGCCCAGCGAGCCGCCAGCCCCAGCGGCGCGCCACGAGGCAGCAAAACACGCCAGCACGCGGCAGCCGAGCGCAACGCGTGTGTTCCAAGCCGGGAACGAGCAGCGGACAGCTTGAGGCCATACGCTCGTGGCGGCCGCTGCGAACCACGCCTTCGGTTCAGCACCTGGGGCTACACAAGGCACGCGCAGCAGAAACAAATGGCTTCGGGCTCGCGGGTTTGGGCTGCCGCCCGCTGCCGTTGGCCGGCGCTGTCCCCGCTGCGCTGGGCGTTCCTGCGGGGGTTCGGCCGCCGCGACCCAGAGGGGGCGGTGTCAGGGCCGCGCAGCCGGGCCGCGCGCGTCTCTCCCCTCCGGAACCGCCTACGGCGCGGGGCAGGGGGTGCCGCCGGGCGGCGCACGGGCGGTGGGGCCGCGCGATGGCTGCCTCTGCGCCAGGCCGAGGGGAGCACAGGAAGTCACGCGCGACCGGCGCGCAGCCGCGAAAAGCGAAGGGCCGGCAGGCCGCGGCGCTGTTGGCCGCCTTGCCAACGTGCGTGGGTCGGTGGCTATAGGCGTGACCGTGGTGGGCTGCTTTGGCCGGCGGGCACCGGCACCCCCAGCCCCGCGCGCACAGAGACAGAGGACGAGCGAAGAGAGGGAAGAGGAAGAGCGTTCGCAGTGGAGCGGGTCAATGGACCAGGGTACTTGTACTTGTGTCTGCGCTCATCCGCGCGTTGGTGCATCTCCTGACCGCCTTTGTTTTGGAGGTATGTCAGGAACCGACGAGGCCTCAAATGAGTGCAAGCAAGTCTCACTTCTCTCACTTTTTTTTTGTTGTATTTTGTATTTTGTCTATAATTTTTTTTTGTTTCCCGTTTTTCAAGCAAGAAGCTCGACGATATACTCAGGATAGGCGCGCGGCGAAGGGACGTCAAGGGTCCAGCCGTGCGGTGGTGATTCCAGTGGAGCTGTGATGACCGTGCGTCCGTGCATGGCTTCTGACGAAATGGGCTCTGCCTCGTCCGGTGTGGCTTCGAGAACGGTGCCCAGGGCAGCGCGAACAAGGACACCCCAGGTGCTGTGTTGGCGTGGCTGTGGTGGCGGCGCTGGTGCCGCAAAAAAGCGCGTGTGCATGTTTGTTTGACGGAACCCGTTGTGTGCAACCTCCCACGCAGCCTCTTCGTCATCGCAAGGGAACCAAACGAACCGCTCGTTCACTTCGCTGTCATCGCTGCACGGAATCGTTGGGCGGATTGAGCTGAGAAACGGTGGCGCCGCATGCTTTCCACCCAGGCGACTGAGCACCAAACTGCGTCGCGCGCTCCAGTACTTTTTCCACAAGGGCATGTGGAGATTGAGCAGCACGCGCGTACGACCGAGTGCGGCGGGAAGCGATAAGCGCCACTCACGACGCACGAGCACGGGTGCCATGGACTGGCTTGGTAATGCCCAGGAGGGTGGAAACGTCACCTCCTTTGAGAAGGTGTAGGTTCGCGCGTCGTCGTCCCGATCTATACCAATCTCGGCGAACCGTCGCGCAAACGCACGCGCATCGACAAGGGTCCACTCGGGTCGCTTGCGGCGAATGAGACGATCACCGACTTCCTGAAAAAGCATCGCCACATCCAACTGTCGCGCCTCGAAGATTTGTGACGCTGTGGCGGTGGACGCCGCCGCCGTTGCTGGTGGGCTCTGCGATGTGACGGCCCGTCCACCAAACATGAACGGCACCACCTCTGCGACGAGCATGATGCCAAAGTCTGTCACATCTTTTTGTTGACGCTTTCGCCAAATGTCGTCGGGCGTCTCGTTGGGACATGTCGCAGACGGCCGTGTGGTGCACCGCGAAAACTGGCCGAGCACTGTGTTGCCGAAGTCGTCAAATGTGAAGCTGCTCAGTGAGAGACTGCCGTGACTGACACGACAGGCGTGCAAGTCAATGAGTGCCTGCAGTGCGTCACACAGCCACTTGACACCAACCATTTCAATGCGACGCTTCACTTCATGGACGCTGCTAAACCGCAGCTGCGTCGAGCCGCGTGGGATGTGGAAATACAGGTGCTCACCGTCGTAGTCGCTGAAAGCGGCGGTGGGGGCAAGCACAGAAGCGGCGCTGCACCGGCTCGCCGTCAACAGCTCCTTGTCCAGTACGCGTTGCACGAGCCGCAGGCGCTCCGCCTGCACCTTGGCCAATGCAACCGCGTCGCTGAGGTCTTCATCAATTCCCTCCACGTCTTTGGTTACCCCCACTTCATCGTCCGCGTCGTGCAGGGGTGGCAGCGTATAGCGTTTTAACCAGCAGTACGTTACGTTACCTGTGAGTGGGTCCGTGTGCAAGGCCTTGTAAAGCGCAAGTGTGACGCCGTCTTGCGTATGAGGCTGGGCTGTGCGTGCGGGGTCGATCGGGCTGGGAACCTCCAGCTCCAGCTTGCTGTACGACATGATCGTTCTTTCACGCTCGAAGGCAATGCGACGCGGCACATGGCTGTCAGCATCAACAGCCAACACACACGACGATGGGTACACGCAGAGTTCCTCCACCCGCTCTGGCAGGTGCAGCGTGCACATGTCGTGCAGTTCCGACATGTCGAAATCAGCGCGTGCCTGCTCCTGCTCCAACAAAGCCAGCTTCAGAGTGAAGTTGCTGATGTTGGTCTGAAGCTCCTGCGCCGCAGCAGCGGCAGTGTCCGAGGGGTCAGCGTGAACATCATCCGATACGTCAGCTTGGCGGGCCTCCATTTCGCGCAGCTCCGTCAAAAGTTCGAGCGTGTTCGCGCGCTTTCGGGGTCGCTGACGAAAGTACGCGTCGCACTGCTCCTTAACCGTGCGCAGTTTGGACGCGGCGTGCTCGCCTGCGAGAGCCCAGCTTGCGGTGAGACCGACGTCCCGCAACTCGCTGACAACAGAAGAAGAGAAGGACCACAAGAGCAGGTCACCACCACCACCGCTGGAGGCACTAGCACCACTCCCTTCCTCCTCTTCACTCAACCACGCCTCTACCTCGTCACGCCACGGTGCACGGGCTACCTCCGTGGCATCTTCAATCTTGCGCTGAAGACTCAGAAGGGCGTCGAGTACGTGCGCGGCCGACTGGTCCTCCGTGGTTTCACCAGCGTACTGCTGCTTGAGGTAGCCCTCCGCCAACTCTTTCGCTGCGCGCCACAACTCGTGCGCCGCCTCCAGCGCCGCGGCAGTCTCCTCAATGAACACAGTGGTAATCAACTCGTGACGAAGTGCCTCACGCTTGGCGACGGCCTCCGCTGCCGTGCGCCACATAAATGAACAACAGCGGTGCACGCACTCGCTCGCTTCGTTCTGCTGCTGCGCAGGCCCGTCGCGGCTTCCGTACCCCGATACCGCTGTTGTCGTGGGAGAGGCGGCGGCGGTCGCGGTGTCAGGGAATGCAGCAATGTCGCGCTGAGACGCTATGAGTTCACACTGGAGACGATTGAAAAGCTGCACGACATCGCGGACGCGTGTCCACTGTGCGGGCTCGCGATGAACGCGCACCAGGGCCGAAAAGGTGATAGCCTCAGCTGCTTCCTGATAGCGAAATTGAACCGCGGACAGAATGCGCGCGACGCTCTGCTGCATGGCCTTGCCGCGTGTGTGCGCAGAGCCGCGACCGTCATCGGTGTCGTCATCGTCCTCGTCACTGTCACCACCACCCAGTTTGGAGTAGGTCAGCTCGTCGTCGAGTTCAGACTCGGCGGCGAGAAGGTCAAGGCGATGCTGTTGCCGTGCGGTCCCGCTCTCCAGCGTCAGCAAGCCAAACTGGTGGAGTTCTTCCGCCTCGACCACGGAGTTTGTGGCAGGGCGAAACAGCGACCGCAGAAAGTCAACGACAACGTGCCGACGGCGGCGACGGTTGCGTGGCGCGTTCGGATCGGGCGGTGGTGCGTCTGCCGCACTGAGCAAGGTCGGACAGTCCTCCTCCCACCCCTGACAGAACGCGTAGACCTCAAAATCGTTGTTCAACTGCGCCGCCATCTCCGCACTGCCACCTCGGTCTGGGTGGTGTGTCAGCATCAGCGCCTTGAACACCTTGCGGCACGCGACGCGATCATTCAAAAAGCCCCACTTGCGCTGCAGCTGCACAATGGCAAAGTGCTGAAAGGAAACGGGCATGAGACGAATGTCACCGGACTCGCGGTAGTCGTCGATGTCGTTCGGGCTCTCCCAGCCGCTCGCGACGCGGTAGTCGGCGTAATGCTGCACCAGGCGACAGACCTCAAAGTTTGACAAGTCCTGGCGCTGCGCGAGAAGCTCCTCGAAGCGCCGGCGGGCACCTTTGCGGTCTTTCGGGTACTTATACTGGCGGCGAATAGACAGACGGATGACCAGGCGATCAATGTAGCGCGTCATGAGTGCGCCGATGCAAATACCCAGACCCGCCGAAAGCACCGCACCTAGCACAAGCTGTCCGGCGACAGGAATCGCGCTGAGGCCGATGAGCGCACCCACGGCCATACCCACTGCAATACCGACCGAGGCTGTCGCAAGCTCTTTACCGAGGGAAAGGGCCACGTCGCGCTTGGTTGTGCGGTAGCCGAGCAGGTTCGGTGCGCCGCGGCGGTAGTCTTGGATAAGACGGAAGGTGCCGTAGACGATGAGGCCCGCACTGATGACGGGACTAATGACGCGATTTCTCGCAAGCAGACCTTCGGTAATAGAGAGCACCGTGCGGCCAGCGCCCATGACAATGCGCCTTTCCATAGGCGTCATGCGGGCCAACCACAGCGGCTGCGACCGTGCCGCCAGCTCGTTCGCCTCGCGACGCAGCCGATGCACAGGACGAGGCGCCACAGCGACCACTGCTGTACTGAATGCAGTTGTCTTGCTGTTGCTGTCATTGGGAGACTTGGATGTGGTCTTTTCCTCCTCTGCCTGGGATTCTTCTGGCTCCGTGCGGCTGCTGGCCGGTTGCTCAGTTGTTTCGATATTGGCCTGGTCCGCCATAACGTATTCGCTTTGCGTTCGCGCACGCTAAGAACGGAACACAAAAAAACAAAAAAAAAACAAAAAGGGAAAAGAGGAGTAATCAAATACTGTGTGTCTGTATCTTCCGCTTCAGACGGATGGCAGAACAAGCACAACAATATCGAGTCAAGCCGTGCCAAGGGAAGAGAGGAAAAGAGGTGGAACAGAACGAAGTGGGAGTGATGACGGGAATGGTGAAGACGTGCGTACGTACGAGGATGTGTCTTAGTGTTGGAAAGGAACGTTGACATGTCAAAGGTGGTATGATGTACTCCTTTTTCTTCGTTTCGACCATGACTTCACTCTCCTCGAGCTGTGTGCAGACACGGCCTTTCCGTTGCTTATTCTCTGTCTTTATATCTCTCCTTCTCTCTTTTTTAATTTGTTGTTGTTGTTGCGTGCGTGTCATGACGAGGTGGCGCATTTCTCTTTTGTGGTGTGCAACAACAGTCGCAACATAGGACAGTACGAAAAGAAAACGAAAAGGCCTCGCTGACAACAACGAAAGCAAAAAAAAAAAAGAAGAAACGGACACACAAAGCGCTACCTAGTGTCCTGACCTGCATTGTGCACAACACCCAGGCACCAGGTGAGTGAATGTGACGTCCGCCTTCGCTATCACTTGGAGGGCAAAGAAGAAGAAAAGGAAGACAACATCGAAAACAAGTTCTGTGACAAAGGAAACAGAGTAAGTCAGATGCTTATGTGCGATTGAAAACCGCGGTATTGAAAGAAAAAACACACAAAACACCCAACAACAAAACGAAACAGGGACGGGTCTTAGAGTGGGGCCGGTTCGCCGTAACCACCACCGCCGGCTGTCTGGATGGTGATGATATCACCCGCATGCACTTGCACGACGTTCTTGCCACCAATGTTACGGACGTGGTAGAACTTTGCGGCCGGATCCGCACCCTGGGCCGTACAGTGCGCTTCCTCACGGAGCCATTCGCCACGGCGATCATCGTGTAGCATGGTGTCGGCGCTCGACCAGCTCACACGCTCCGGCGCTCCCAGCTGCCCGTCTGCACTGCGTACGGGCACGTGAAGTAAGTTCAGGCCGCGCATGCCGTTGGCCCCACCTTCTAGCCCTTTCGGTGCCAACACACGTCGCTCTGTCAGGAGCACCGCCGTCATCTCTTGGAGTGCGAGAAGACTGCGCACAACGCCGTCACCACCGCAGTGCTTACCACGACCACCGGAGCCGCGACGCAGGGAAAAGTTGCGTAGCAGGACAGGATAGCGCGACTCCAAAATCTCTGGGTCTGTCAAGCGGGTGTTGGTCATGTGCGTGTGCACAGCTGAGGCACCATCAAAGGTCGGGCCCGCGCCGCTTCCGCCACAAATGGTCTCGTAGTACGCGAACTGACTGGAGCCGAGAGTGAAGTTGTTCATGCACCCATGCGAGCAGGCGACGGCGCGAAGGGCCATGAAGACCACATCCGTGACACGCTGGCTCGTCGTCACGTTGCCCGCGACCACGGGCAGATCCTCGTCGGGACAGAGGATGCTGCTGCGCTCCACCTTGACCGTGATGGGCTTCATGCAGCCCTGGTTGAGGGGAATGTCGGAGTCGACGAGGCATCGGATGCAGTAGATGATGGCTGAGTGCACGATAGCGGTTGGGCAGTTGGTGGAATTGAGCACCTGGGCGCCAGAGCCGCGGAAGTCGAAGGCCGCCTCGCCACTTTCCGGGTCAATGTCGATCTGAAGCTTGATGTCCGTGCCGTCGTCCATCTGGTCCGCTGCGGTGAGGTGGCTACCGAAGCGCGACGCGACGCTCTTCAAGGCCGACCGCGCCGCCCACTCAGCGGCGGATTGGATGTGGCCCATGTACGCCTGCACCACGTCGATGCCGTAGGTCTCAATGAGGCCCTGGAGGAGCTGCACACCGCGGTTGTTGGCCGCGACCTGCGCGCGCAAGTCTGACACGCTGTCCTCCAGTGTGCGTGAGCCGGACATTCCAGCGACCTTGCCCGGTGACAGCAGGGCCTCGCGGATGCTCTCCTCTTGGAACTGGCCGTTTTCGACCAACTTGAGGGTCTTGATGGCGGCGCCTTCCTCCACCAGCGCTTTTGAGAAGGGCGGCATGGAGCCTGGAGTGGTGCCGCCGACATCGGCGTGATGGCCGCGCGAGGCGACGTAGAAGATCACCTTGCCTTTGTGAAAAAACGCAGAGATGACGGTAATATCTGGTAGGTGGCTGCCACCGCACGCGGGATGGTTGGTAACGATGACGTCGCCCTCCTTCCACGCGTCCCCGTAGTGGTCGCGCTGCCAGCGCACGGCTGCCCCCATCGCCCCAAGGTGCACGGGAATGTGTGGTGCGTTGGCGACGAGGTTGCCGTCAGGGTCGAAGATGGCGCAGCTGAAGTCCAGCCGTTCCTTGATGTTGGTTGAGATACTCGTTCGCTGCAGCGCATTGCCCATTTGCTCCGCGATGGACATGAAGCGATGCGAGAAGATGGAAAGCGGCAGCGGGTTGAGGGCTGTGGTGAAAGCCTCCGCCACTTGGGCGGTGTGGATGATCAGGTTGCCCCGGTCGTTGGTGTACGCAACAGATTGGTGCTCCAGTAGAATGCTGGTGCCGTTCAGCACAAGCAGAGCCGGACCGTTGATCGGTCCGTTGTTGGTTTCGGCCATGTAGACAGGGATCTCCTCCCAGCCGTTGCTGAAGTAGGCACGCGTGGTTTGCACGGGTGTCGGTGTCACCTTGTCCTGCGTACTGTACGGAACTTCGCGGTCATGGTTGGTACGCAGCGCCTTCTCCTGCTCTGCGGCCTCAGCGCGGCTGAGAATGGTGCCTCGCGCGCGGATGCGGATGCCGTCGACGACGATGCGTCGGTTGCCAGATAGGACGAAGCCGAACTGCTGACGATATTGGCTGAGAAAAAGAATCTCGAAACCCTTGCCGAGCACAGAGGCACTGTGCACCTCACCCTCTTCAGCGCTCAGCAGGATGGAGGCTTTTGTGGTGTCTTCGGCGATCATGAGGCTTGTGTTGGTGCCCTCGTATTGCATGGAGAGATAGCGCTCCACGACAATGTGATCTTCATCGAAGCCGAGACCGCGCAGCTGCTCCTTGGCACTGTTGGTGAGGTCGGCACTGACGGCGTCCACCACGCGGGCCGTATCCTCCGCATGCAAGTAGAGCCGCACACTATTGAGGCGCTCCTCGACGACGTCTGTCATGCTCGCGCCGACGGCACTCAGAATGGATGCAAGCTTGTGGACGTAAATGCGATTCATTCCCAAGGAGCGCGCCATGGCGCAGGCGTGCTGCCCACCCGCACCACCGAATACAGAGAGCACGTGCGACGAGCAGCGGTGTCCACTCGCCTCCGTGATGTTCCTAATAGGACGGCACATGGCCTCGCTGGCCACCGCCACAAAGGCAAAGGCGAGCTCCTCGACGGTCATGCTCTTGCCGGTGTCCTTGGCGACCACCGCGGCCAGCGCCTCAAAGGCACGATGCGAGGCCTGTGCATCCAGCGGCTGATCGGCGTTGGGGCCGAAGACCTTCGGGAAATGGTCAGCACAGAGGTGACCCAAGACAAGGTTGGCGTCCGTCACGGTGAGAGGCCCGTTCTTGCCGTAGCACGTCGGACCGGGGTGCGCGCCAGCGCTCTCAGGGCCCACGTGGAACATTCCGTTCTCCCAGCGCAGAATGGAGCCGCCACCCGCCGCGACCGTGTGTACCTGCACCTGCGGGGCTTGCACGGGCGTGCCGGCGATTTCGGCCTCGACGGTGTGCTCCACGGTCGCGCCCTCACAGCGCGAGACATCGGTGCTCGTCCCGCCCATGTCGAAGCCGACGACTTGTGCGTCGCCGCCGAGATCGAGCGCGGCATTGCGCGAGCAGCCAACGACGCCACCAGCAGGTCCACTGAGCACGGCGCGATAACCGTAGAAGGTGTCGGCGCTGGTGAGGCCGCCGTCACTTTGAATGAAGTAGAGGCGCACACCGGAGAGGGCCTCAGCGAAGTTGGACTTGAAGGAGTTGATGTACTGGATAATGAGGGGACTGAGGTACGCGTCCACGGAGGCCGTGATGGAGCGCGGCACGTATTTGACCAACGCGGTCAGCTCCGAGGAGGCTGAGATGTGCGCGAAGCCGATGCGCTGTGCAATGGCCTTGATGCGCCGCTCGTGATCACCGAAAGCGTACGCGTGGAGAAGACAAATAGCGACGCTGCGGATACCGCTCTCATACGTTGCACGAAGTTTGCTTTCGATGTCGCTCTCGTCGAGGTCGCGAACGACATCCAGGACGAAGCTATCGCCGCACTGCACCCAGGTCTTTGGCCAATCTTTGGGTGACGCGTAGAGCGCCTGCTCCTTCACTGACACAGGGCGTACACGCTCCTTCGCACTCATCACTTGTTTTGGCAGGGCCTTGCTCTTGATGATGTTGAGTGCGAAGATGTGGGGCCTGGCTTGATCGCGAATGTCGAGAATATCCTGAAAGCCCTCGGTGAACACCATCGCACAGGGCTCACCGTTGTGCTCAAGAAGGGCATTCGTGGCGACAGTGGTGCCCATGCGCACTTCCTCAAGGTGCTTCGGGTTGATGGGCCCTGTCGCGTTCACCACCTCCGGCACGTACGCACGCATGACGCGACGAATACCCTCGCTTGGGGCGTCCGGGTAGTGGTCTGGGTCGCGTGACAGGAGCTTCAGCGTCTCCTGCTTCACCGTCGTCTCATCGGTCTGGACGTAGGCGATAATGTCAGTGAAGGTACCGCCACGATCGATGGCGAACCGAAAGCGAGGGAAAGGAATGTTTGTGGTGTTCTGCATCTTTTTCTTTGTTCTTCTTCCTCACGCACAGTAACAGCCGAAGTGGACGCACGAGGGGTAGGGGAGGAGGGACACAATAGGAATTGGTGTGTGGACAGTGCACAAGAAGATGGGAAAACCAAAGATAACGCACTGACGTGTATTCCAGAAGCGCGAACACGTACCAAACAAGAGACAAGGAAGGGTGGGAAGAGAGAGAGAGATATGAAGATGAAGTTGGAGATGGTGAGAGAACAACGCAGGGCCGAGGGGAAGGTGGGCGAGGGACGGTGCGACCACAACTGCCTCAAAAAAGAAGAATAAGCAGGCCGTGCACAACATGACGACATCTGTCGACACGATGTGCACACGATTGCCTCACCACTCACTATGAGGAAACCGAGCAGTACGGCGTTGAGCTAGAGGTACACATGTGTATGTTATCCGTTGACGGGAGTCGATAGCAACGTGCTTCGGTTCGAACAGGCACCACGGCGAGAGAAAGCAGCTTAAGAAGACCCACACTAAAGGTGCGCTCGCGTTGATGAGTGCAGACACAGGTACACACACAGACACACACACACACACACACACACACATCCCTTAGACACAGACACACGTGATGTGTACATGACGGCAGACTACTTGGTTTTCTTCTTAGTTTCGCCGAGAAGCAGGTCGTAGATAACCCCGGCTGTTGTACCCATGGAGACAGAGGTCGCACCACCAGGCGCCTGAGAGAAGGAAGAGCATGACGGTAGTGACTGTGGCGACATCTCTGCTGAGCCTGACGCCACAAGTGACGTGCTGTGCGCGTGACCATGACCGCTCGCACCAAGGCCGCTCTCGTGCTCGGTGGAGGCAGCGCACGGTTCGCTGCGGCGCTTGAGGATGCCTGGGCCTGGGCCGGTTCCTAACAAGGTCGCCCCAGCGAGGTTTCCACCACCGCAACCACCAGACTGAGACACGCGGCTGAATCCTTGGCGCTGCCGCTTTCGTCGTCTTTGTGAAAGGCGGTAGACGTACCAGAGGAAGATCAGTGTGAGTACCGTGGACAGGAAAAGCACGCGCTTGATGAGAGCCACCAGTGTCTGCGAAATCGTGTAGTTGGTGAAGACGACATGCTGTGCGGTGCGCACGAGCCACGTAATAAAGGGCTGCGGTGAGGCGTTGGGGTAGTGCGGCACCGCGACCGTGCCCAGCGCTGATGTGGTGATCTGCGTTGTGCCGTACGCTGGTCGGGTGGTTCGTGGCTTAAGCACCACGTGTTCGACCGGCGTCGACCAGGCGGCGAGGTAGCCCGTCGAGCGGGGGCTCACCACGCGCATACCCGCCTGCGCGTACTGCGGACCGCGTCGCGTGGTCAGGGCCTCCAAAGGGAGGTTGAGTCGCACCGCTGGCTGACCAAAGCGTGTAATGGCGTAGCTTGTGAAGCTGACATTGAGCGCGGCTTCGAGTGCGTGCTGCAGTTCCACAACAGGCGCGGCTATGGCGTGTGCGGTGCGTTCCTGCGCCAGTAGCGGCCGCACGTACTGCTTGACGCGCACCGTGTCGAACAGCAACCGCACCGAGGCGAAGTTCTTCTCCATATAAATGCCTACGCGGCGAGGGGTAGGGAAGAGCGTGGGAAACAGCGACGCGAGGCCCTTGAAGTCGCCGGCGCTGTGCGTCAGACCGGAGCTTGTGATCTCGACGATGGGAAAGCCTAGCACATGGCGGACCGCGTGCTCGGTCGAGTCGAGCGCGATTTCGCCCATGTGAATGTCCCCGGACAGCAACGCCACCCGTTCCACGCCGTGTTGTCTGCACAGCGCAAAAAGCTTGTCGCGCGACCGGGGGAAGGCCCCCCAGTTCTCGCCGGGTTTTTCATCTAAGATAACTTGGATGCCCGTGCCAATGAGCGTCATGACGCAGTGGCGCTTCTCGTGTGGCGCGCGATCACGGTCAGAGACGCGGTGCTTCAGGATGGCCTCGAGCCAGTCCCACTGCGTGGCGCCCAGCACGTCGCCGGCTTCCGTCGCATTGGGTGGGTCGCGGAAGGAGCGACTGTCAAGAAGCACCACGCAGAGCGCGTTCTCATACACGCTCTGCAGTGCCACGTAGGCCTCCTGCACAAGCGTTACCTCCTCCTCCGTGCGTGCGTCGACGTCGGTGATGATCTCCTCGCGGAACGGGATGGTTTGGAAGTTGTACACGCCTTCGCGATGCCACCGCGGGTCTTCGGCTTCGGCACCAATAAAGTTGAGCAAGAAGCGCTGCGTTGTGTTGCGGTAAGGATAGTCGGCGCCACCGTCGTTCTCACCCATGTCGTGATCATCCCACGTACCGTAGACCGCGAAAACATCCGGTGCCGAGGCAGCCAGCTTGAAGTCCTCCTTCACCCATGATTTGCTCGGCGCAATGCCTTGCGGGCGATCGACGGGCTGCGGTATCGGCCCCTGACCTGCCTGACCAGGCTTTCGACGAATACAGCTGTGGCGGTACTCTGTGTAGCTCGGTGAGCGGCGCTGCGTAATCCAGAACCGTTCCACCGTCGACAACGGGTTGTCGGCGTGCGAACGCACAGGTAGCGAGGGGCTGCCCCCTTCCCTTTTATCAGCGTAAATCGCATCGCCCAACCACACCAACGCGTCCACGGGTCGACTGAAGGCCGCATCGGGTTCCGTCGTGGAGGACTCGTGTGAGGCTGCAGGCAGCACGGCCCCACACGCGCCTTGTGCGACCGACAGTCCTTGACCTTCCTCGGGGCCAGCCGATACTCCTGCGTAGAGGGCGAAGCAGTGTGACGACTGCGAGCGCTGTGCCCAGGACGCGGCCTCACACTGCGCGACGTTCGCCATCAAACGCCAGTAATCCTGATCCTGGTCGTGACGATTACAACTGACGAACACGAACTGTGTGATGTCCACCGCGGATGACGTCGGCGCGCCGTGTGCGGTAAGGAAGGCGTCGACCTGACGGAGCAAACGACGCGTGTACGTGTGAGATGTTGTGGTCTTCTCGAGCTCATGGTATTTTTTGAAGCTACGCACGGCCGCATCGCGATCGACAGCAGAGGGGTCACTGGCAATAATAGAGTGCAGTAAGCCGATGATAAGGAAGACGGCGCATGCCACCATCACACAGTAGACGATCCAGCGGCGTCGCGAGCCGCGCTGTGGCGCAGCCATGCTGTTTTCCTTTCTTTTTTTTTTCTTCTCTTTTCCTTTGAGGTTGGTTTGGCGCGCCGACACACACAGACACACACAAATATATTGTAATCGATCACCTCAGAAAAAAAAAAAAATAAACGAATAAACGAACAGAAACGACACACAGACACGTAAAGATAAGAAGAGAGGGAGAAAAACTCAGACTCAATGGCGAGAAGCAGTGAGCAGAACAGAACCAAACGAAAAGATAGTGTGTGTGTGTGTAAGGAGAGGGAGGCCAGAGACGTAGAACGGCGGTGAATCGTAGCGGCCCTCACGTTCTTACTTTGGTGTACTCACGTTGTTGCAAGCATGTCGAAGGAGAAAAGGAAGAGAGAGAGAGAGAAATGTACAGGATGGTTCGGGCGATGTTCCGCACACAAGACTCAACGACGGGAGCGAGAGAAGACGAGTAGTTGACAATACCGACTTGGCCGACGAGGAGCCGGAACGATTCGTTTTCTTCTCTTGGACCCACACACATCCACGCCTACGCACACCAGTGGCATGATCTCAGAGTCACTCTGTTCACAACACAGTCGCATCTCTTCCGGGTCCTGATGCGCGTGCTCTCTGGCCGATTCTGTCGTTTCGGATTGTTAACGGCAAGAAAGAGAAAAGAAGAAGAACAATAACCAGAAAAAAAAAAGAACGAGCCCCACGAACACAACACCAACGGCGGATAGCGGTTCGTTCTGACCTGTAGCGCAGCGCGCACATATAAAAAGAGAGAGGAAGAACGATCACAATCACGCACGCGTTGATGAATGAAAGAATAGATCGAACAGACGTTGGTTCAAGATGAGGCGAACTGACCACCACAGTAAATCATTACAAGCGAGTCAAGAAATCTACAGTTGAGCGTGTACTAGAACACGCCTAGGAAGGAATGGTTCTTCCTTTTTTTTTTTTTGGCTCACACATGTACGATCAGGTTGAATACAGGTGAAGATGAACAGCCACCGAAGGAAAAACAAAAAAAGAAGTGGTGTCGATGAGAAAGCACGCACTCACACCCACCGTGGTTAGCGTCAGCAAAACAACGGAGGTACGAAAGCATAACTCAACGAGCGACGCAAGAAAATAAGTAAGACGATGAGACGTAACGAGGTACACAGAACTTGAGATGATGTGTGCTGACACTTCAATTGGTGAAAAGGCTTTCCTGATCCCAGTTACTGTTGAGGACACTGGAGGCTCGCCTGCGTGCTATTGCGATGCTGCTGCGCCGTTCACTGATCTCCACCGTACGGCGTAAGTCACGGTTATCCTCCTTGGCGTAATTGACATGCTGCTCCAAACTGTAGACTTTTTGGCGGAGGCGGATGACCTCCTGCTCGACAGCGATGCACACGGCGATAGCTTCAGGACTCATGCTCGCTGGGTAGCGGGCCGCCACCGCGTCGGTGATGTTGGGGTACTGCTGCTGCAGCCTATGATAGCTCCTCTGGATGCTGTGGTCCATCGCCACGAGAATGTCGAACAGCTCTTCCTGCTCGTCGCCACTGACGGCGTTGCGGTCCTCTTCTTCGCGAATGACCAGACGGAGCAGCGGGTCTTGTGCTTCCGCATCGAACATGCTGCCGCGTGCACGCGGCGTGAACGATGGCTTCGACTGAGTAGGCTCATCGATAGAAGTGACGGGGAAGCGAAAACGAGCCATACCTGGCGCCGGGTCGACCGCAGACGTACTCGCGCTGGCCAGCGGCTGAGTGAAGCCCTCACTGGACATCACAGTGTCCGGCCTCTGCACATCAGCGGGGGTGGTGGGCGGCAGCGCGGCAATTGCCCTCTCGACGGCCGTGTCCGCTTCCAAGGCCGCGCGTTCCTTCCAGTGTGCGCAGACGAGGTCCAGCCACGCGGCCGCTTCCTCCCGCTCTACAGCAGCGCGCGCCTGGCCTTCTTCTTCTGCCTTGGCTACGACCCGCAGAGGCACAGCGGCGGTCTCAGTCATTTGGGCCGCCTCATCCACGCGAGCTGCCGCCGCACCAGCGGCAGACGGCTGGTTGGGCGCCTCAATCGCGTCGCTGGCGTCTGGCCTCGTCATGAACCCGCTGTAGTTCTGCAGGACGCTTGTCGGCACCTCACGGAGAAGCTGTGCGGCTTCCGAGGCAGTACGAGGCAGGTCGGGGTCCTCGACGGGCTCCTCGATGTACACGAGGTAGTCGTTAGGGTTCTGCAGGACTTCAGAGGGTTCTGCCCGCGAGAAGGCATTCACACGCACGACAAGGCCCGCTAGTTCTGCTGGTAGTGTGTCCTTTGAAGCCGACGTACGCTCACCATCGTCCTGTGGGCTGCACCGGGGCTGGTTGTCTGCATCTCTATCAGCGTTTTCAGGTGACGCACAGGCCAGTGCGGTGCTGTGTTCAGGGCCGCCGTGACCTTGCGCATCCTCACCACGTGTCGCCATCTCGCGTGGTGACTGCGGTGCTGGCGCTGCGGCCTGGTACATATCCTCCAGTGCGTACGTGGCTGGTGGGTCGATGGCGGCGGACTGCGCGCCGTACCCAATCGGCGCACCCGCTGCTGCTGCTGTGTGTCCCTCCGAGGCTCCCATAGCTGGAGGGGCGGCGGCGCTGCGATCGGCAGATAGGCTGCCACGCGATGCGCGAGGCTTTGCCGCACTGACGGAGTGACGCGTGGATGAGGTGGGCCTAGACGAGGATGGACTGAATCGATAGTCGCCAGAGGCATCCAGAATCCGCTGCAGGTGCACCTGCGCGCGATGTGAGAAATCCTCCATGGTGCGGTGAAAACAATCTTCAACACAGTGGGCGGCGAAAGAGGGTCAACACACGAGCGACAAGACGATACTTCTGATCACTAGCGGGTGTCAACACAACAGGAGAGAGGAGGAGAGGAGAAGAGAGGGGAACAGTGAAGAAGCTGGAAAAAGCCCGTTTTTTTTTCCGCTAGTCGTGTCGAAAGAGAGAGAGAGAGACAGAAAGACACCCAAAAGCTCTCGCGATGTGCACGGAGTGAATGGACCGTTGTCCACCACGTCTCGCACACATTTCGCAAGGCAGACAAGACCGAGCGGGAGGAAACGGTCAGCAACGGCCCATGGACGGATCGAATTGCTTTTTCTTCTTGTCTTTGATACTCTCTTTCATTTTACCACCGCACGTGAGCGGCGGCCGGATTCCGGTCGCTGGCTTCTACGCGCACCTGCGAAGCTTCTTCCGGCTTCGTCCTTCGACACCTTTGACACCTTTGACACTTTTTTTTTCTTTCTGCATCAGCGACAAACAAAAAAAGAGAGAATCAGAATTGGCCACTTCATGCTTTATCCATTAGTTTTTTTTTTCAGCCTTTCGTTCGCTTTCAACAACAAGCCCGCCAAAAGCTGTTTCCACCGTTCACTCTCATCTGAGAAAATGAACTCTTCATCGCACCAAGAAACAAACAAAAATAAATACAAACAACAACAAGGGGATTACACAACGATGCGAATCGTCGACGCCGTTCTGCAGTCCTCTGATAACATGAATCGCTCATGCGCGTGTCTTTACGACCTTTTCTGTGCGGCTGACTTGGTGCGTTTCCTATTGCTTTTCCCTTTTTCTTTCGACGTTCTCTGGCTCTGGATGCCCTGTTGTGACAGGGCGAGAGAGTGAATCCAACACCGGGTGCTGCGTTCAACGAGGGAATAGCACAGAAGATTGGGAAATACGGAGAGAAGAAGAACAAAAAGGTCTACGGCGCACGGAAAGAAGCCACGTAAAGATGGCTGCATCAGCAAAATTTCATCGCTATCATTTTTCTTTTTCTCGAAATAGCTTCGCTTGAAGGAAAACGACCAATCAATTTTACCAAAATACAAACAGACGAGCACAAGTACGGAAAAACACGAGCCAAAAAGAAAGAAAGGAAAAGAAAGAGAGAAGTGGGTGCGCCATCCAATTATGTTTAAAAAAAAAAAAAACTGAAGCCGAGAGGATAAAAGAAAAGAAAAAAAAAAAAAGGAGTGAGAGCACACGCACCTGAACAGGCGGAGGCACAACGGAAAGTGTCTTTGTGACACGCAACGTTGGGTGGTACTTGGAATGAATGGTCAGCGTACAGAACACACAGCCATACAGAAGAAACAAAAGAAGAAGCGGATGCAACGCCTCTGTTGCTCAGTACTGAGAGGGAATGGCTGAGCAGGTGCGCTCTCGCACAATCCCTCATTTCAGTTGACGCCATCATCGAACTTGCATTCGCGTTCTGTACTATTCAACTGCCTCGTGTGAGGTTCTTTTCCCGTCACTGGCGAGTGCGTCCATCTGACCGCGATCACCCATCGCCTGCACGCGCGCGAAGCTAGATGTCGTTCCATCACCGTTCATACGTCTCTTGTGGTCTTCTGCTCAAATATGAAGATGAGCACCACCAAGAAGCGAACAGCCATTCTCTGCTGTTCTCCTTTCCGTCCTTTTCGCTGTCTTGTGGAGGTGGAGCGTGAGTGCTTGCGTCCATGTGGTTCTGTCCATCGTGCCACTAAAGACGTGGGACGAGGAGAACAAAGAGAACCTAGGGGACGTACACGAACAAAAAGACCGGAATAGGAAGAGTAGTAAGCGCCGCTTCACGGGCAATCGCACTCCCTCTCTGCAAGCTTTTGTTCCTCACCTTCCTTTAGTGGACTCTTTTGCTGTTTACAGCTCCTCGCAATCCTCATCCTTCTCGGGCTCAGGTTCCGCAGCGGGGGCCGCGCGAGCCTCAGCTTGCTGCTGCTTCTACTTCTCGTCATCGTTATCCATGGCGAGCTCCTCGTTCTTAGCGCGGGCCTCTTCCTCCTCTTCCTCACGCTCACGACGGTGTTTGAGGGCAGCAGCGCGGCGCTCCTGACGGCTCACCAGCTCAGGCGCGGGCCAGAAGAAGCAGCAGACTAGGAGGCAGCTGACAATGGCGATAATACCGGCCATCACGATCAGACCGGCGACACAGCCGGCGCTGCAGGTCTGCTTGCGCAGGGTGGCGTCGAGCGCGGAGCCAACAATAGTTACGGGAGCGGACATGTTCGTCGTTTGTTTTCGGCTCGTTAACTGTGCGTGATGGATGCGAAGCTCAGGGGGGAGGTGCGAGGTGCGAGTTTGCTTGCGGTATTTCTTACGTGTAAGCGAGAAAAGACGGCGGACCTTGAGAAGGGAGTGTAGGAAGCACAATAAAGATCTTTGGTACGCGTAGAGGTGTAGAGTTGCCGAGATAGCAAACAAGTCGGAGAGAAGGGGAGCAGCGGTTGATGGCGAGGTCAAGAACTGATGGTGTCACCAGCGAGTGAGCGGACCCGCAACGAGAGAGAACAGCGTGGACGCTACTCTTCTAGCGCGGCCTTCCGTGCGTTTTGTTTTGTGTGAACCCGCCCAGAAGGGGGTGGGGAAGGAGGGAGAAGAATTCGAACAGCAGTCACAACATAGAGAGCACATCTGAAAGCGAGAGTACTCTTTTTTTCTTTTTCGTTCGCGGCTCGCCGCTCTTATTAACGTTTCTCTCTGTCTCTGTCTCTGTCTCTGTCTCTCTTTTTTTTTTTTTTTGGCTGCTGTGCGGATTCCTTCTCATCTGAAGGGAAGAAGACACACAACAAGACAGGATCTAACACTCTAACGTTGCTCTAGTCCGCACAGTGCAATGGCAGCCGGCAGCAACAACAACAACATAAAGAAAAATAAGAAGCGGCGTGAGACGTGTGATCGCATTCACGAAGAGCGACGACGATCGCGACGAACGAGTGACGGGGGTGCGGACACCGTTGACGACGACGACAGTCGTGCCGCCTCACTCGCCGCCTCGGGCCCCATAACTTGCTTTAAGTCTGATAAAATGGCTTCCCACTCTGCGTGCTCCTTCTTCAGTACATGGAAAAATGACTTGATGGCATTCACCTTGGCGCGCGCTTCACACAGCTTCTCTTCACGCTCCGCAGCCAAACGAGACCACTCGGCCTCCAGCTCTTCGGCCTCGCGTTCTGCGACGAAGTTGGCTTCTTCCAAGCGAGCGAGGGCCTCGCGCAGTTGCCACGCCTCCTTGGCTCGCCGCTCGACCATCTGGGCAGCTTCCCGACGCCGCGCTGCCTCTTCACCACAGAAACGAACAGTGGCACGCACAGCGCCGTTGGCCAAGGCGTGCTCTTGCCCAATCTGATCTGGCGAGATGACGACTGCACTGGCCTGTGTGAGGCGGAGGAGCTCGCTCCCCACATAGCGGCTACCCACCTCCTCACCCGCCGCCTCGTCCATTCCCCAATCGCCGGCGGTCGCGTTGTAGTGGCGCCGTGAAGCGACATCCACCACTTTGGCGGGTGCCAGCATCGTTTCTTGTTCCTCTACCACCACCACACGCTCACGCGTTGCCGAGTCCCTTGTACTGCTCGATGTGCTCTGACTCTTGTAGGTGACGCGCACCACCTGCAGTGGTGAATCTCCCGCTGCCTGCGAAGCTGTGCACCTGTCTGCGATGGCATTTGCTGCAGAACCAGCGCTGTGGCTGTGGCGTACACGACGCTCAATCAGCTCCTTCTTGAAATAGCAGGAGCGACTGCGTGCGCGACGTGGTGGTGAGGCGAGTACGACGCCCACAAGTCCGTCACTTGTGGAGCTCGCCTGCGGGAGGTCTCCCTGCTCCTCACTCATCCGCGCTGAGCAGGATGTGGAAGACGAGGGTCCCCGCAACAAACCCGAGTGCGCAGCGCTTGACGAGGTGCGTGATGTCGCGGACGCACCAGTTCCCGCGCCACTGCTCGCTGTGGTCGCCAGGGAGGCGCGCGGACTGGGAAGGGGTATGCCCGCACCGAGGCTCGGCCTCTGCGTCATCATCGCCACGTGCTTGGGTGGCACAGTCTGCAGTTCCCCTGTCGCGGCTGTGAGGGCCTTGGTGGCCGCCGAGTCTACTTCGCCAGCGCGTATGACGTCCCACTCACCTTCCTCTCCCATCGCGTCACCAGTACGGGTGGAGGTGCGGTAAGAGGAATGACGCGTGTCACCGTCCACAGGCTCCGTCAACTCTTCTTCTTCGTCTTCTTGCTGTCTTTGCCGTTGTTCGTGCTGTTGGCGCTGGATTCGGTAGCGTTCCAAGGAGGCGCGAATGACCGTCGAGACGGGGATGCGAATAGTGACACACCGTCGAAAACGCGCAGCAGTTGCTTCGTCGGCGGTGGACGACCGCATCGCGTTACCGAAGAGACGCGCGTCACAGGCGGCGTCGACGAGGCGAGCGGTCGCGCGGGATGACACAGACTGTGGGGTGCATGAGGCCGAAGCCGGCACGAAACGCAAGGGTCTGCGCACATCCCACTCGAGCACCATGTGCGTGACACCAAGGTCGATGAGGTCCTCCGTCAGGGACTGCTGCGTCCACCGAAGCTGCCGCAGCGTGCGTCGCAGCGCCGGCGCCTCGACGTTCCTGTAGACTTCCTTGAGGCGGCGAATAAAACTGCGGTGTCGTTGCTTTTCCGCCTCGACGGCGTCCTTGTACGCGGCCTGGACTTGGCTCTGCTCGCTGTCCAGTGCACGACTGACGGACGTGAGCCGTGGCGTGGCGTACGCAATCGACGGCATCATCGCGTCTAGACCGAGCGGTGGCTGAGCAGTGCTGCTACCACCTGCCTTCTGCAGGGAGGATGTGTGCGTGCTGTCGCGCAGCGCGTCGGCCGTCTGCGGTGGGCGCGGCAGCGGGAAGAGTGGCGGACCTGCGGCCGCACCCGATCTCTTGTTCTGTTCCATTTCCTCTCCCTCCTCTTCGTCTTGTGAGGGTGGCGAAGAGGAGAAGAGAGATTTGCTCACGGCATCCTCCACCATCACTGGCGGGTCAACATTGTCCTCTTCCACATCGGTGCCCTCAGTAAGGCGCGCAGCCGCGTTCACCGCCATTTGCCGCTGCTGACGCAGACACGCCGTCAGACGTTCACGCAGCGCGTCCTCTTCTTCTTCCGTGGAGAGCTCGCGAGCAAGGAGCTGGAGCTTCTGTTCCATCAACCAGCCTGCCGATTCCAGACGACGTGCGCAGGTCAGGAATGTTGTCAGCGGCTTGGCACTGAGGTGCGACTCCGTCGCGCCACCAAAGAAGGAGAAAAAGCCACGCTTCATCGTTGCGGCATCGCCGCTGCTGGTGGCACCAGCGCCTCCGCTCTCCTCGCGGCGCCGTCGTGCCCCTGACACACAGGTCTTCGTACGTGGTGCGGGGGCTTGAATGCACACCTGCGCGACCTCCTCAATCTCGAACAACAGTTCGGCCAGGAAGTTGACAAGCACTTCACGTGGATCGGCCGCAGCGATGGCAGCGCCGCCGCCTGCTGCCAACGAAGCGGAACGTGCTCGGGATGCCGAAGGATCACGTGCGAGGCGGAGGTGCTCTTGCTTACAGCGGTGCGTGGCTGATGGCTGTAGGATCGCCGTCTGCTTCACTTCTTCTTCCTCCGCCTCCTCCTCTTCCGTCTTGTCATGATCAGTACCTCGCTCGCCTTCACGCACGCTTCTTCTGCTGCCACTGCGTCCTTCTTCCTGCAACTGCTGGTCGGAGGTGCCTTCAGAGAGCCGTGGGAGCACAACCTCTAGAGGCTCTTCCTCTGGTGAGAAGGGACCCAGTGGCTCCATGGATGGCGTCCGTCCTTCTTCGCCTCCACTGTCCTCGTCCGCACCGCGCGTGGGTGCGTTCATGTCTGCGCCGTGACGGTGCTGTCGTTTAGGGTTCACCAGACTGACACTTTGGCGATTGCAAGGGAAATCGAAGACTTCGGGGCTGGCGGCACGCCCGGCCTGCGCGTGTGGTTGCTGTGATGCCCGTGGACGCACGCGCACAACCGGCACCACGCCGTCTTCTTCCGCATCCACGTCTTCCACATCTTCCTCGCTATCGGTGGTGTACTCGTGCACACCTGTGAGAACAGCACTCTGCGCGCCTTCGTCCAAGTCCGATGCGAGTTCGCGCACATCCCTGTTGAGATCCTCGTCAGCGCCGTTGGGCTCTCTCTGCTCTCCATCATCGCATTCTTCTGAGTGCTTCGCGTTGACGACCTCACCAGTGCCGCACAGAAGCTGAAGCTGCTGCCAAATAGCCTCCAGCGTGTCTCGTTTCGCCACACGGGCTTCGGTGCGGATGCGCTTTTCTGTTAACATGTCCGTGAGCACGTGAAGCTCCTCGACACCGCGCAGCTTGTCTTCCAAGCGACGCTTTTCAACCTTGACGGCCTGCAGACGCGCATCCACACCACGTATCGCCTCTTGGGTGGCTTCGAGCAGGCGCCGCTGCTCCGCCACTTCTAGCTGTTTCCATGTCTGATGCCGCTCGTGCGCCTCTGCGAGCGCGCGTTGGCGAGACCAGAGTGGTCCCTTCATCGCCGCACGCGTTGTCGCCGTTGATGCGGTCGCGGTGGCACCAAGGGCGCCACGTGCGGAAGAGTCTACAGAAGGTGACCGTGAGACGGCCTCGGCCGAGCTTCGCGCCGATGGCGACCGCGCCCGGGCACCCGGAAAAAAGAAACTCGTTTCGAACGTCGAGCTGAGCAGCGCTGGCAGACGCGGTACGGCCCCCACAGGCACAAAGGATCCTGAGCCTTGCCTCACGTCAACGGTCGGCGGCCGCGCCTCCGCGTCGTCGGGAGAGAGAGCGTGATTCGGCTGCACCTTTTCTACCGGTGCTCTGAGGTGCTGCGGCGGTGATAGCATCGGTGAGACCGAGCAGGAGGCCGCGTTGGCGGCGGTGACGGGTGTGCCTGCGCGGCAGAGACACTGCCGCACCTTGGTTGGTGGAGTTTTGACAACGCGTGTGGGTGTGCCTGCGTACTGTGAACTGACGCTGTTGTTGGTCTGGCCCTCGCACGCAGCGACGGAAGCTTCGCGGCTGGCGATCTCTTCTTTGGTGTGGCGTAGAGCATGGTCTGCGCTCGCGTTGGCCAGTGTATTTTGGCGACCTTGCGAGACACCGCTGAGACGACCTCCGTGCGGCGGGTCGACATCCTCGCTGGCGGAGGTGCTCGATCGACTACGCGCCGAGCGACGACGATGCGATACGCTGCGCTCACCGAAGCGATGTGCGGGATCTGAAGCACGCATGACAATTGATTGGTAGTTCGTTTCTCTCTGCCGCTCTCCTTTTCTTCGTTCGCGTACTTACTTCTCTGGTATCTAAAGAAAAAAAAAAAAAACAAAAAAAAAATGAGAGGGAGAGAGGAGGAGATACTGTGCAACAGTGAATCAGCAGTCTATGAGTCGAGTGAAGGCACAACGATGAAACCGAGGGGAAAAAAAAGGAACGGAGAAGAAGCGGGACAGGGTCCCGTGTGGTGACCACTGCAGATGATCTAGATATATATTGATGTGGTGGTGTACACGGGTAATCAAACAAGGCAAACCCGTGCCAAAGATCACAGCCAAAATAGAACTGACAACTCAATGTCTAACACACCTATCAAGTACACAGACGATCCGGAATCATGGTGAACAGAAGGATGATCAGGAAAGAGGAGATTGTTGGTGGAATGGGGTGAAGAGATATACGTGTCTGCCATGTAGGTCTTACCGTTTTGTGATCGTTGTCCCTCCCTCTTTTTTTTCTTTTCGATACGTGTGATGTCAACGGATTGAGCCACGCGTGTTCTCGATGAGAAAAAAGTGATGGTGCGGTCGCGTGCGAGGACTGGGAGTCTCCGATCCATACGACGCGCGTGCCTGCTCTGCACGACAAACACACTACCACGAGCACAAGAGGTCATCTCAGGTCACGTAGACTTCATTTCACATCCGCGGGCTGCTACCACATGTAGCGCACACGGCGCGACAAGCCAGCGCGCAGCGCAGGACTTCTCCTGCATTGGCGTTAGTTCTACTCGCTGACATCGGCATTTTTTTCTTTCTTCTTGTTTGTTTGATCGACACCACACGCACGAGGCGAGAGGTGGACAGCGTAAAGTGATTCAACATATCTGTAGGTCGATATGCGAGAAAGACCAAGCGAGCGAGCGAGGTAGAGAGACACAGAAAAAGAGAACGGATGAGCATCTGATCACTCACTCTTCCGGTTATCTCTTTCGCAGCCCTCAGCTATTTCGCTATCCTTTCTTTCTCCACTTCAGGATATGTACATGACACACAAACACACACACACGAGCAGCATATGCTTTCTGCACGTCTCTTCGTTCTGTGATTCGGCACAAAAGAGGAGATCAGAGATCAGACCAAAATGGCGACAACGCCAAACACTTCAGAGGTGGAAGCATATCACATCAACCAAGCGCTGCGAGACAGCACGCACACACGTCGCGCATCGACATGGGCGCGTCGCTATCAATGGACCCGTCCTTCCTTACGCCTTCTCAGCCGGAGGAGGCACCGCATAGCCATCGGGTTCTTGGATGACAATGAGCACGTATTTACTATCCGGTGCGACAATCACTTCGTGTTTCGTCGTGCGCAGGCGAATAACGGAGAGATCGTTGTTGCTGTCCATCTCGTGCACCACCTCTTTCGCCTTGATAGCCAGTGACTGGTAGAGCGCCGCGTAGTGCACAGCGAGGTCTTTCGACGCCTCGGTAAAACTATGACGTATAGGGATACCTTCGCCGTTCAGGATGAGGAAGCCGCGGACGCCACTTTGCGAGGTGATGCGCTTCACCAGCTCCTCAATATCAGGCCCACTTCCCGGAGCAGACATCCTTTCGTTACTTCTCTTTTTGTTTAGTTCTTTCTTCGCTCTCGATCTGTGCGAACACCTCAGCACCAACGATGATATCAATAAACATGTACGCAAGCAGAGAAAACAAAAGAAAAAGGAGAGGTGAGGCCAAGAGGCGAATAGCGGTCATGGAGGTGTTGAGGGACATTGCTGCACAGGTGGGATCAACAATCAGCTGCGAATTGGTGTTTATGCACCTCTCTCTTTTCAAGACTTGTCACGTAGGCGAGCGCGCGACCTCTCTTTTTTTTTTTTTCTCTACACCACACGAGAGAGAGAGAGAGAGCTTCCGACGCTCCTCAAGCTTCGTATCTCTTCGTCCCCGTCAGCTGGTTTCCGCTCATGTTTTATTCTTTTCGCTCGTTCTGCCCTCAACTCTGTCTGTGGTCGAAGTAAGATTAGTCTGTGAGCAGCAACACGTGCTGCGGGAAAAAAAAAAGGTGGATGGGACAGGGAACAACGGGAAGTGCGATCCACGACAACAGTCGTCCTTGTTGGCGTACACGAGCTCACGCACGCGTGTCATCTCTCTCAGTCAGACTTCACGTGCTCGAGGAACTGGTGATCGCTGCCGAGCTTCGTCAATTCGAACAGCAAAGAGAAGATGATGCCGTCCAGGATGGCCACGCTTACGTTGGCTGATGTGCCCTTGAAAAACGCGCGGACGCCTTCCCGCTTTACCAAATCCTTCGACACCTTCACGACATCACCGAATGGATTTCGCAGGCGCCATGTGCGTACCACATCGGCACTCGCCGCTGTTTTGGGAATAGCCTGTTGCCGCGTTTGGATGACGGCGATGGGGTTGAAGAGGACCGTCGTGCAGACGCTCGCGCTGATGCCTGCGACGGCATTTAGCAACGGGTTGTCTGTGGGCGAGAGAAACCAGTTCTGCTGCCAGAAAGAGCGGCGTGGTAAGGTGTGGCCCTCTTCGGCAGCCCGTAGACGTGCTTCCACGGCTTCGTCCTCCCACCGCGACAGCCGAGGGGCGGCCTCGGTGTACAGCAGCTCCTTGTTCTTCGTGTAGAGCGCCCACCAACAGCCACTGGAGGGGACGCGCAGGAGACCGGCAGACGCGCCTTGGTAAATACCACGTCCTCCCTTCACCCACCGCGAGAGCGAGGAGGCGGAGTGCGACGTGGATGTCGGCCCTTGGTACGTACACCAGACCTCTTTAAACGTCGGCCAGGCGCGCTCGTAGCGTGTGTGGCTGGCCATGCCATAACCGGCGGTCATCTGTCGACTGGCGACGATGACGACGGGCGTCACCAAACCGAGGGCGACGACATCGCCGCACATGGCCCCAATCGCGGCGGAGGTGCTACTCACGTGAAAAGAGAACTCGTCATCTTGTCCTTCACATGATGCATTTCCGTCATTCTCGCGTGGATGGCCGCGCTCACCACTTGAAGTGTCACATGTGGGAGACGATGATGACCCGCGCTGGCCCACTCCGCGTGAGCTCAGCTTCTCACGGAGGAGCTCCAGCGTGAAGAGGTAGCTTATTTCTCCACCAAGGTTGCTCATCAACGCCGCACCGACCCCGCGGTACATACCGCGCACACCACCTCGGCCGAACGAGTAAGTCGCGCTCGTCTTTCGACGTTCGTAAAAGCGCACATCTCCGCCCTTGTAGGACGCTTTGATGAGCGACCACGTCGATGGTGAGGCGTCTTCGCGCGTCACACGCTTTCGGGCCACGGCCAGCTGCATCGGATGAAACACCAGCGTGCGTGCCGTGATGTTCAGTGCCAAAAGGGCGAACCACGTGGGGGCGTGCATGTCTGAGAGCGTACGCGTCACGGCGTTCGACACCAGCACCTCCGATGTCGGCTGGGGCACCAGCGGTGGAGGATCCGCCTCCGTAGGTGAGACGGCGTCTGTCCTCATGCTCCTTCTGATGTCTGTCGTGGAATTCTGCACCGGCTCGCTCTCCATGAACGTCTTTGTTCTCTCTCTGGTCGCGAGATGGAAGAAGAAAAACAGACAAGCACTAACGAACCGAGCTTCAAAAAGAAAAAAAAAATAGAGAAAAAAACACACCGCAGTCGCTGCTGCTGTCAAGCACGAGGCGATGCTGTGAAATAGTGTGGAAGCGCTTCCTCTCTGGAGACGAATCAGAGCGGGTCTGCGGCACGTCTGTCAGAAGACCAGCCGGCAGACACCCTTCAAGAGTAAGAGTGATAGTAGTAGGGAGTACAACGAAAAAGACGTGATGAGAGCGAGTAGTCGCGAAGGTGAGTCACAGGAGGCGGAAAGGTACGAAACAAAAGGACGACTCGCGGGTTGATGACCAGAGATGCACTCGGCCAAACAACTGTATGAGCACTATGATGACTTCACGGCAATTTGTGCCCACGCTGGCGGCGTCCTACGTTCGGACTGATGTCACCCCGCCAGCATCAACAGTAACAACCATGCGTCGAAACGGGAAACAGGTAGAGAGGCGAAGAGATACGGAGAGAGAGACTGATGGACAACGAACAGTGAGAAGTGAAAACGCCGTTTCGCACGCGTGGCGATGCCGCCGGCCACAACGCACACACACACACACACACAGACGTCACTGCGTGGGCGTCAGCATACGTGCGTCAACGGACCGATCACAGCGGGCGAACCATCAGTGTGGACAAGGGCGCGAAGAACACTGACCGAAACCATCAACTACCAAAAGAAAACAACAACAACTGCACTCGTTCACGTTACATTTTGTTTGAAAATTTTTAAAAAAATTGACAGGTCTTTGTTGTGCAGTCGAAGCCAATATAGGAAGAGTAGCTTTTTTTTTCTTTTCTGCGGACTTGTTCGTGCGCAGCGTGTGTGGCATGAGGGTATGACAGAGAAAGGAAAAGACACACACACACACACGCTCTTGCAGCGACGTACGTTGATGGAAAAGTCAAAAAGGGTGGATTTGATAGTAGTGACATACCATGACAAGTCCCGCAGTCATCCGTTATGTCTGTGTCGCGCAGAGATGCGCTCTTCGCTTTTTTTGTTTTGTGATGCGATTGGCTATCGTCGCGTCTAACGGACGCGCGGTCTGTCAATCAGCCTTCGTGACGCTCCTTCTTCGCGTGGTTGCTGAAGGTCTCATCCTCCAGCACGCGTCCTTCTGGGACGACGAGCGGGACATCAGGGTCGCTGTTCTCGATCACGACAGTGCCTTTGATGACCACGTTCGCCCCGAACCGCACCCAACCCTTGATCGTCAGCTTGATGCAGTGCAGCAGGGACGGCACACCACCCGCCACCAAATCGTCGAAGCCAGACATGAATTTGTAGAACTTGCTGTCAAGATCGATGACGGGGGGTACACCAGCGCGCGAGGTTTCGAGAACGAGGCGCGAGTCGGTCGTGATCGTGTACGCATCCGAGCGCAGCGCGAGCAAATCACTGCACGTCTTGACGGGTGCGAAGCGCTCACGCGGCACGAGCAGGGCTGCGGAGTGCGTGAAGAGCTCAATCGCCGCGCCCATAGCGGTCTCCAGCTGGTACACCTTGCATGATTCCGTGTCGGTCGGGTTGACCGTTTTCTCATTTCGAATGACCGGCAGCGAGACAACGCCATCCTCGGCATCCATGAGGACTTTTAGCGCTGGCAGATTCACCCACAAGTTGTTGGTGTTGAAGTACTTGTACTTGTTGATGTCCTGGAAGCTGTCTTCCTCGTCCTTCGGGCACTGCGCGGCCTCACGGAGGAGAAGAATCGACTTACCTTGACGTGTGGCAGCTGCGAGGTGACCGCCCTTCTTGTCACTCGCCGTGCGCTTGGCGACCTCCATCAGGAAGTCCACCTTGTTCTTCGCCATGTACGCCAAAACGCGGCTGTCCAAGGTCGCACCGAGATTGTCACCGTTGCTAACAAACATGTACTCGTATCCCTCCTTGATCAGTTCGTCCAGCTTTCCGGAGCCGTAGAGGGCGGTGTAGACATCACCGTGGCCGGGCGGGGCCCACTCACACGAAGCGTTCTCCGGGTAGGACGCGGGGAAGAAGGGATTGTGCGCTGCGTGTCCTTCCCGCGACTGGCACGCGCCGGTGTAGATCTTGGGCACTTGGTTCTGCACAAGCTGCACCTGCGTATCGAAGCCCGCGGCGATGGTCGGGTACTTGGCGAAGAAGGCGCGCGTGCTCTTCGTCGTGTTGAACGAGTTCAGGAGCATGAAACGCAGGCCACCGCCGTTCGGCTGCTCGCGCAGATAAGTGACCTGGCGCGCCATGAAGTCGAGAAACGTCTGATCACCCTTAATCGGGAGCAACGTCTTCGCGTCGTGCAGGCCCATACCAGTACCGAGGCCACCGTTGAGCTTCAGCATGACCGTCTTCTTGAGAAGCTCAGGAGAGGCCTCGGTGAGGTTGACAAGCGCATCGCAGGTGTCCACAGGGGTGATGTCCTGGTCGCGGATCGTCCCGGTGTTGCCACCGCTGACGATCGCGTGCTGTCGAACAAACGTCTTGATACACGCCTCGCTGACTTGACCCTTCATCTTGTCGATGCAAGCCGCCGCCGCTGGAGATGGCTGCGTCATGGCTGGGCGAAGAATGACGGGGAGAGTGACGGTCTCAGTAATCACTATACGTGCGATAAGAGATTTTTGTGTTGTTGTTGTTGTTGTTGTTTCGTCTTGGTAGATCAGTACGTGTGTGCGCGTGCTCACTCTTGGGAGTCGTCAACAAACAGCCGCAGTAACCATGCGATCAGCAAAGATGTGGCGATGAGCAGGTGCGATGGAATAGAGAGCAGACGTGCACGAGGTCGTGTTTTTGATGAGCGCCATTCGTGTGTGCCGCGTCACGCACACACGTGCAGGCGGCTGCGCTCCACTCACCTCGTTTCTCTTCTCCGACAGTGCTTGCGGTAAAGCAAAGGCGGCGCCAACAGATTTCAGTCGAGTACCGAGGGCGGCCGTCTACACAACACACACCACAACGGATGAATGGAAGCAAGGAGAGAATATAACGGCACGGAGCTGACACACGCCACCTAACGCGCCTGACAGCTGTATCGCTAAAAAGCGGTGCATACGCGATCCAAGATGGTGTCACTTGTGTCCACGACAAGCGCACGCACCCCGCGCCACTGTGCGAGTGCAGTGTGTACACATACGCGTGTTGTGTGTGTGTGTGTGTGCGTTTAGAACGGCAGGTCACCTTTTGAATGCACTTTCCGTGTTTCTTTCGAAGTTCTTGGAAAAGTACCGCAAAGACAACAACAACAAAACGAATCCACAAGTACACAAATGTCAAGTCTCATCACCGCTACGCGCGCCACACGGCTGTGGCGTGGGCAGTACTACTCTATCTAGCGATTGGGGGAAACAAACAAACAAACAAAAAAAAAAGAAGAGGAAGGAGAAGAGAAAACAAAATGAGAGAACTTGAGCAGTGGAGAAGGCCTCCATCGTACAATGAAGCCATCTGCGCGTGCGCACGGTCTCACGTGCCGGTGAGGGATCAGAAAACACGTGTGCATCGTGTGGAAAATCTGAGAAGCGATGTGGAGGAGAACGAGAAGAAGAATTAAAAAAAAAAAACAGTAAAAACACATACACGCACACACACAACACAACACTCACGCATAGACACACATCGACAGGAGAGATGTGAGGGGGAGAAAGGACGTAGAGGAGTCTACGACGACAGCTGTTCGCGATATCCTAACCTCTTCGCTGTCCTTTTCTCGACAACGTGTGCGCACGCAGCGCCGAGCGAACACCAAACAAACACAGAAGAAACCGAACACATCACAGCGTGGTTTTGTATCCTTTCTTCTTCCCTCTAGAGGTACAAATGAAGAGACATCGCGAAAAGAAAAAAACCCCGAATCTCATCAGAAATAAAGAAAACGGACAAACACACAAGTAGAGACGGGACGGCATCGACAACGATGACGGGAGTAAAAGCGAAAAGAAGAAAAAGCAAAACATGTGCAACGGGTGTGAGAGAGAGAGATGAGCATGCGAGGACGGATATCACATCAGCAAAAGGAAACGACCCCTTCCCACACACCTGTCTCAATCGCCCATAACTGTGGAAGTCGAGCCGTGCGCTCCCCACTCTGCACGCCACATGGCTGAGAACAACAGTAACAAAAACAAAACAAAACAAAAAAGGACGTGCGCTGCCTCTGCCTACACGTGTGTCTCGTGCGTGTTCCTCTCTTCCTCTCTTCCTCTCTTCCGCTCTAAATCTTCTTGACTTCGCGACGGCGCACCTTATCATCACTGCTAGTGGCGGCCGCCGCGGCACTGGGCCGCGTGACGGGCCGGGAGCCAGCACTGCTCGAGGAGACGCCTGTCGACGTCGTTGGCCGCGAGGCCACATTCGATCGGTGCGCACCGGTGGATGTCGATGTCGACGTGGAAGCAGGGCGGGACACCATGCTGACTTTCGAACTGCTCCCGCTCGCAGCACTCGCACGTGTCGGTGCCGCTGCGGACGCAGACATCGAGGAGGGCCTCGCGACGGTGCTACTTGTGGTTGCACTCGTTGTCGCACGCGTGGGGGCGGCGGCGGCGGCGGAAGTGTGCGTACTGCTCGCGCCTGCCTCACGGGTAGCGGTAGCGTGGCGTCCAGAAGAACCAGACGGCGCCGATACGGACGCACTGGCAGAGGCTACACGCGCGCTGCCATTCGTAGCGGACGGCGTTCCCGGACCGCTGCTCTCCCCCTTCGCACGCCGGCGGGATTTGGCGATCTCGCGGTACAGCTGATCGCGGTACTCTTGAAGGGTGTAGCGCGTGTCGTCCGGGAGCGAGATGGTGATCGGCTCGGGGGCGGCGGGCTCGTCTTGCGGGCGATGGAAGGCGGCGACGTAGGGGTGCGAGAGCGCCTGCTCGGCGGTGATGCGCTCGTTCGGGTTGAACCGCATCAACTTCTGGATCAAATCCAGCGCATCCCCTGAGGCGCGCGGCAGCAAATCCGCGAAGCTGCGCGAATGTGATCGGCGGATGTCGCGGAGCATGGTCTCGGCGTACTGGGACTTTGTCGCCACAATGTCGGATGCCGACGGTTCCCCGGTCACGCTGATGATGAGCTCGAGCTGGTGGGTTGTGGAGCGACCGGGGAAGATGGGCTTACCGAGGATGAGCTCGCCAAGAATGCAGCCGACGGACCACATGTCGACACCCTTCGTGTACTGCGTGGAGCCGAGAAGAATCTCTGGTGGACGGTACCACCGGGTGGCGATGTAGTCTGTGAGCTCCAGCCGCGTCACCTGCTCTTTCTCAAGCGTCAGGATCGACCGCGCGAGGCCGAAGTCGGCCACCTTCATCGTGCAGTCGCTGTTGAGGAGTAGATTGCTGGGCTTCATATCACGGTGTAGAATCTCTGCTGAGTGCAGGTACTTCATCGTCTTGAGGAGCTGGTAGATGATGAATTGTTTGTGCACATCTTCCAAGATGTTCGCACGAATGACGACGTGGAGGTCGGTCTCCATGTACTCGAAGACCAGGTAAATGTCACGGTCGTTCAGCGCACGGTGGACGTGAAGCAGCTTGATAATATTGGGGTGGTGCAAGCGGTGCAGAAACATAATCTCACGAAACGTACGCTGGGCATCGGTGGAGTTCTGGAACGCATCGTAGATCTTCTTCAGCGCGACAACGTTGTGTGTACGACGGTCGACTGCGCGCCACACGATACCGTACGCGCCTTGACCCAGCTGAATTTGGATCTCGTACTTCCGGAGAATGTGGCTCTCGATTTCGGTCGACATGACAACGAGATAGAGAGAGGAAAGCAAGAGCCAATGTGTAAAAAAAGAGATAAAATCAAAAGCAACAACGGTGACGTCAGCACAAATACCAGAGTCCTTCTCGCTTCGTAATGAAGAGTCGAGGGAGGGAGGTACCAAAGATCTTGACTACGCGCGGAATGTGTTTTCTCGAAAGAGAATAATAATAATAAAAAAAAAAAAGCACACGCGCGCGTGTTAAAAGATCAGGCGAGTGGTAGTCGAGAGAAACGAGACACAAAAAAAGAAAAAAAAAACCGCCGTGTAAACGCGAGGGCGCCTCGGGTGTTACTCAACGTGGAGAGCGAGAGGTATACACCTCGTTTGTTTTGTTTGTGTATAGAGTAATCTGGATGCAGACCTGTTTCAATCGACAAAGAAAGCAAGACCATCAACACGTAGAGAGAGAGAGAGAAAAAGAGGGAAGAGTTGTAAGAACGTGTACGCTTTGTGACGGGTACCGACACCTCTGTAGAGGAGCCTTAGTGCGCGTTCAGATAGGTGTCATGTGAACGCAGATGATAGGTGGCCTCCCGAGTGAAGGACCCCAAGGGCTGACGGATCGTCACGTACACAGGTCACTCTCGGCTGATTCGCACTCTGCAGCTGAGACGCCAGACTCACACGCGCGTTGGTACAGAGCGCGCCAACGGGAGGCTCCGAAGATGTGACGTGATCAGAACTTTCTTTTTTCCGTTTCTCCGTGTCGTTTTCTTTGTTGTCGTTTATTGTTTCGCTGTTATATGTGTTAATCGATGGAAAAACAAAAACAAAAGAACACCCGTACACCCACACACCAAAGAGTCAGTGAAGAGAGGCCAAGTATTCGACAGCAGTGAGGAACGAACCGGCCAATAGGAATGCCCTTCGCAGCAACAGAGGATAGTCAGCGCACCCCTCAGAGGACCCCCCCACACTCGTGTTCTCACGAAAGGAGGTTTGCGAACAGGTTCGTAAGCTCGTCAGCGTCCTCCACCTGGAGTTCTTCAAGAACGGTTTCATCCGCACCGTCGTCATCGCTCAGATCTTCCCAGTCGGCCTCTTCTTCGTTGAAGCCGCGCTCAATCGCAGCCTTCTTGGCCTCCACTAGTCGCGTCAGCTCCGCCTCAATGTTCTCAATCTCAGACGCGTGCTTCACCTTCTGTTCCTCCTTGAGCTTTCGAATGTACTTGCCGAGCTCACGCCGCTCTGCTTTGGCGTTCTCACCACGACGGATCCGCTGACGGCGTGCCTCTATCTCGGCCGTGTGATCGCGCAGCGCGATGCGCTCCTGGGCCTGGCGCTTCAACAAGGCACTTCTGCGCTTTTTGACCATTTCCATCTGAGTGGAGCGACTGAGGGCCCGAACAGGTGTCGCGCCGCCGTTTTCGGTTTTCTTTAGTCGAAGCTTCACCGCACCAGGCGCGTACGTGCGCATCTTGAGGACCTTGCTGACCTTCTTTTCCGCCTCCGCGTGCTTCCTCGCAGACTTGGCTCTGTTCTTCTTCGCCAAGCGCGTCTTACCGACTTTCCTACCGACCATCTCAATTTTTTTTTTATTTTTTATTTTTTTATTTTTTTATTTTTTTTATTTTTTTTCTTTTTTCTTTTTTGATTTTTTTTGTCTTCCTTTTTTTCTTTTTCTTTAAGAGACAGCTGGCGGGAGTGTGACTACCGCTGTACAGCACATTGAGAACAAGAATAGATATATAGAAGGAAAAGGAGGAATAATACGATGACAAGAGAGAGAGAGATAAAGACAAGAATTGCTGAGATAAGAGTTGACGGTGGAGAAGTGACGCCACACACAGCACCTCGCCGGATTCCTTGGCCAATCTGCCGCGCACAAAGCGCAAAGACCGACACGTGACCGATATGAAATCTACTTTTTCGCTAGACACGACATCGCTTGCCGATCCGCATACCGGCACACAACGCGTAACGGCTTGTCAGAACGCGCCAACCGAAACACGAGAGAGAAGCATCGCTGCGTGTTTGCCAAAACGCCCTCTTTCGCAAAAGAGGACAGCGAGAGAGTGTAAGTGTGTGTGTGTGTGAAGTTTACATTCAAAAAAAAAAAAAAGAGAGAGAAACATGTATCTGCATGCCACTATGCACACAAAAAACGTTGTCAAGAGAAGACAGAGAGGGACAAGAGAACACAGGTGATTGACCTCACGCCATCATCGCCGCGTCAATGTCCGATCGTGTGCACGCGACGAGGTGGTGGCGACGGCGGCCGTCTGATCCCCGTCATCGTCGCGGCAACGACCACAGGCGGCATGCCACCGACGCGCGCACCGGCAGGGTTTTCCTTCGCTTTGACAGCACGAAAACGCGCGTCGTAAACGGCGCGGGTGTCTTTCGCGTGCACCATCTGTGACCGGATGTCGCTGCTGCTGCTGGTGCTGTCGAACAGGCTCAGTTGATCCAAGTCGATCGCAGCCCTGTCACTGCCTCTGGCGGAGATGTGCGTTGTGGTGGACGAATAGACGGGGGTCAGGCGCTGAGGGATCGCAGTGGTGGCGACGCTGGTCCTCGCGCCGATGAAGGGAGTAGCAAAGAGATCGTCTTCCTCACTGCGTGCGACGTCTCCGTCCATCGAGGACGGCGCCGCGTTCACCGCGGAGCTGTGTTGATTGGGCATCAGCGAGTGAGCTCTGTTCTGCACACGACCGCCACCAGCATCTGCCGACGTCGCGAACGCCGGCGTCAAGGAGGGGGGAAGGGGAGGAAAAGGTACGACGGTGCTGGCGTCACTGGCGCGGTGTTGACGTGGTGGCACCAAACCTGACGGCAGACGTAACGGGTGTGACGACTCAGCTGCCCTCATTGTGGTGGTCGCCTCGGTCTCAGAAACAACGGCCAACGGCGACTGCGCGAGCGGTGGGCGTCGGAGCGGCGGTGCCGCGCGCAGGACCGGCAGGTGCATCAATGCCTCTGACTCTGCGTGCGGTTCCTCGTCTGCCCCGCTGGTCCTCTCGACTTGGCTGTTCCTTCGGGCACCCGCCGAGCTGCTCGTGCGGCCAGTACCAGGGTGAGTCGACGAAAAAGGCTCAGCGGGTGCCGTGTCAGCAGGCTGCGCGAGCACACGCCCTATCTTGTCGCTGTGCGCATCAGGCACAGCCAAGGTGGGCGGAGAGGAACCGATCACAACCTCGAATGGACTCGCTCGACGTGCGAGACCGAGTGGCCTGAGAGCACGCAGAGTGGGTGGCTGCACAGATGGCGCGGCTGTTGCCGTCGGGCTCGCGTCCGATGTGTTTGTGTCGGCGCCTGGCGTGCGCGTCGTTGGCAGCAGTGCCGCCAGTGTCGACGGGGTGGCCGTATTCGTGGCCTGGGCCGCGAGAGAGCTGGAATGGAGCTGAGCAGTGGCAGACCGTTGTGGTGGCGCAGACGGCAGCGCCGTACGTCGGGCATCAGGTGCACTTCCCGCGGGTGGTGCCGCCGCACTGTGGCATCGGCGCTTTTCGTTTGTCAAGAGACGGCTGTCGTTGAGAAGAAGCGAAGGTGCGTCGCGGGCAATGGGGTCGAGTTTAGAGCCACTGTCAGGTCTGCCGGTGCCGCCGAACCGTGCGGACCGAGACAGGGACCCCGTTGTGGCCTCCACCACCTCGTCCGTCGCCTCGACAGGTTCACGGAAGAGCGTGTAGTTGCCGCCACCCTCTTCCTCACACTGGTCGATCTGCTCCGCCGTCAACAGCACTCGCGGTACAGGTGGACCTTGACGTGCGCGATGCAGATGACTCGCGATTGTGTTGCCGTGATTCGTTGCGTAGCGCGTGACGCTCGAGGGGAACGGCATCAGCGCGCTGTGCGCGTCCATCGTTGGCGTCGGACGCGGCAAGGAGGATAGATGGCCTGCGTCGACGATACCACCTAATGGGGTCAAGTTGGTCGTCCCACCAGAGAAGCTGCGTACCGAAACAGTGGACGGTTCCGCGCGCAGCATCGGGATCGGCGCGCCATGTGGTCGGCGACGCTCAGAGGCGGCGACCTCCTCGGTCAGCGCTGTCAGGATAGAGTCGTGGCGCTCGACACGGTGTTGAGGTGTGCTTTCCATCATCACCGTGTCGTCGGCCGTCGCCACTGACAGCGGCCCGGATGACAAGACAACTTTGAAGCGACGCTGCACACGGCTCTGTTGAGATGGTGTTTGTTCCTGCGATGGACTGGGCTTGATGGCTGACTTCAAGGTTGCGATGGGCTCGTGCGACCGTTGCTGCTCATTGTCGTCGTCGTCATCATCGTCGTCGACGTCAGCATCCAGTGAGAGCAGGCGGCCTCGAGCGGTGTCGTCCGTGCGACTGCCTGCTGCTGCGGCGGTGCTGACGGTTACGCCGCCCTCGACATCACTGCGTGCCCTACCAGAAACAAGCTGACGCCGGCGCTCGAGCTTGAGCACTTTTCGCAGGAATTCGTTCTCCTCAGCCTCGTACGCGGCAAGAGGCACAGCGGTGTGGCGAGAGAGGTAGGCCAGTCGTTGCCGTCGCCTCTCCGCCTCGTCGCTCAGCTGTGGACGGTTCAGTGACGCCAGCGGAACCACTTCGTATTCGGCAATGATGGCCAGGCGCGCCTTCTGCTCCTCGCGGAAGAGCATCGCTGCGCGTGACGTGAACTCTTCGTCTTTCATGGATAGCAGCAACGGCGCGTAGAGAGGAGGGACGGTGCCGTGAATTGTCAACACTCGGTTCACCACACTGATGGGTAACAGAAAAGAGCGATGCTGCTCAAGCAGGGTCTGCTCCAGCACCTGCCGTGATGTCGCCTCGGTGCTCTCGAGCAGATGTACAAACGCACAATAGAGTTTATCCTGTTGCGCCGCAGACTCGAGAAGCTGCATCGTGACCGGTGAGAGCCGTCCCTCGGAAGACGAAGACCACAGCGGCGGCCTTCCCCGCCCATCCTCTCCGCCTGGTGGTGTTCCGGACATGTAGCGTGTGAGCAAGGGCGTGTTGTACATGAAGCTGTTATTAGTGTGACTGGCGTTTGTGTTCCCTAACGAGTGACTGATGTTCGTGCTCGCGTTGATCAGGCTGCTGCTCAGCCTACCACGATGGCGCACCGTGGCATAAGGGAAGAGATCGTCCAAGTAACGTGAGCTTTCAAACTGGAAGGTTTCATTTAAAAAGCTCATCGCCGTTTCTGGCTGACCGAGGCGCGTGCGGCTGACGATGAGACCAGCCACGACACTCTGAGCACCTGCAAAGCTCAAGATAACCTTGCTGCGCGATGCCGATCCCTGCGAGTTTCTGTGACGCGCGCCGCTGCTTCGCTCCAGCTCTCGACCGGCGCGACCAGGCTGCGCAGACGAATGATGGAGCGGACGTTGTCGCTTGCGTGCGTGACAAAGCGCACTACCATTGCCGTCACGAGGCGGCACCACGGTGACCACCGGGGGCGAGCGCGGCGAATTTTGTTGGATCGACAGAGACGGGCCACTCGATGCATCCACCTCTTCACAGCGGTCACATACATCTGGGCTCGGGGTGGCCGTGATGATGTGTCCTACGACGTGCGCTGCATCTTCTTCGGTCACGCAGACGGCGTCGGATGGGGGGCGTGATGACGGAGAGGACTTCAGCGTGGCTCTGAGGTTCACCTGGTTCTGCGTACACGACGACGGCGGCGTCGCACTATCAGACGTGGGCGTTCGCTCTCGGCTGTCCACCACACTTCCACTACTGTTGTTGTTGTTCTCGTCGTTTTCCTCAGCTACATCCCCGTCGTCATCATCGCTCGAGTTGATCAGTGGATTGAAACCTGTGCGCTCCTCAACCATGGTCGCCCACTCCACCACTGTAAAGTTGTGTACGACGTGTAGAACCTCGTGCGCCTCACGCATGATATCGGCCCACTCCTGTCTCTGCTGTCGCAGCAGCCGCACGGTGCCTTGCTCACATTGCTGGAGGACAATGTTGCGTTCATCACGTTCATCGCGAAGGCGCTGCAGGAGGCTGCGCGCCTCCCACATGCCAACGCGTCGTTGCAAGGTGTGAAGGGCGCGATTATACTGCATCTGCTGGTACAGGAAGTGATGGAACGAGCGGTCACGCTGCCCGCGAAAAACACGTTGTAGCAGACGCGCACTCGCTTCCTTGGCGCGCCGCAGCCTCCACAGCTTACGCCGCAGCCACGGTACGAGCAGTTGTGCAGCCTCCGCTCGGCACACACGCTGACGCTGCGTGTACGCCCGCCAGGTGCACTGGATGACGAACGCGGCGTGCGGACGCTCGACCTCCTCCAGGTATTTCGCCCGACGTACACGCTTCACCACCGCAAGCATGCGTGAGAGAAAGAAACCGATGATGGCAACGCTGACGAAGTGCGTATGCGCCACCGCAGGTCCGCGACCACCACCTTGGCCACTCTTATCGCCTCGGTTGTAGCCGGGGGTGGAGCGACGGAGTGCGGCAGGCACACCTCGACGACGGGAAGCGTTGCTGCTGTTCGAGCGGTGGCCTCCACCGCTGCCACTGCCACTGCCGTCTGCGCTTCTGCCTGGTCCGCCACCGCCGCCGCTGCGATTGTTGTCCGCGCTCTTGGAGCGACGCACCACAGACTTACGCGCGCGTGACGGCTTCACGCCAACTTGAATGCGATTTCGGAAGGACTCCGCGAGCGCTTGCTCACGGGCCACATGCTTGCTACTTATCGCCGAGGGATGACCGCCATTATTCGTTTCCGTAGCAGACAAATATGGCTGCGTCTTCACTTCCGCGGTGGGCTCAGCGCAGCCGCCCAAGGACGCATCCCCAGTACCAGCCGCCGCCGTCGTAGTGGTAGTGGTGGTGGTGGTGGCCGCAGAGGAGGAGGTAGGCGACGTACCTGGTGGCGCTTGGGCGGAGCGTGGACGCACCACCAGAAGTGATGTGCGCGGGACGACGATATCAGTGACCGGGACGTGCACCGCGTTGTCCTCATCCGCTTCAATATTCGCAATAAAAGACACAGAGGTGCTGCGAGAGAGTGTGGGGAGGGAGTCCGAGTCCTTTCCATGGACCCCATCACCGCCGGCCTCGTTCATTGTGGCACTCATGGACGGTTGGGCGAGGGACATCGTCGGTGCCACTGGAACGGCCTCATCGGTGTCCGTCACGGCGGTTGGTGGCTGCGGCTGTACACGGCGTGGTTCGCCGGCCTCTTTTTCGCTTTCTGTTGCTGCCACCGCTATGCGCGATGTAGTGGTGGTGGTGGTCGGGCTCATGTCGCCGGGACTAGGCACCGACAAGACTTCTTGAAGCGGCGGTGGTGGTTCGACGGCGCTGAGCGGTGAGATCAGCACCAGTGGTAGTTGGAGCGGTGCTGCATGCATGTCAGCTGTCGCGTCGACATCCGCGCTGAGAACAGAGGCCATCTGCGTGTCGTGCACAGCGAGAGCACCGGCTGCGGCCTTCGTAGGAGACTCGCTGGGCATCATTGAGTTGGAGGCGAGCTCCAACCAGGGCTGACCTGCCATAAGTGGCAGAGGCTGTTCTGGCTTTGGTTCGCGCGCGAGGCAGCTGTCTGGCGACTGTGCCTCGCCTGCACGCACGTGTCGTGATGGTGGTGATTGTGCCTGGGGCGGCGGCGCGGCACCACGGGTGATGGAGAAGCTCTGCTGCTTTTCCAGAAAACTACCGAGATTGATGTTGTCGGCGCTCGTTCTGACACGCATCATTGCTCCACCCACCTCAGTACCATCATACCCATCCGCATCGCGGACCCCGAGCCAACCACGCGCTTGTATTTGCTGACCAGGCGAAATTGTGTGATGCACCGTGTCGTCTGGTGGACGACGCCACCCCCGACTTGGCATCGCCAGAGCGGCCGCTGTGTCGATGTCAGATTGCTTCTGAGGGGGAAGATGGGACATGGACGGACTCTGATCGACGAACGGCGGACTTTGTGGAACGCTGCTGCACGCACTGGTGCCAACGGACAGAGGACCAGGCAGACTCGCACTGGCCCTACGCGCCTCACTCGCACCACGGCGGTCGTTGTGGGCTTCGCCACTGCCCCGGCCCCCTGTCGCCGAGGCTGCGAGTGGTGGGCTCGGCACACGCAAGAGGGACAGCGGCAGATCACCGGTATTCGGCGACACACACGGGTTTCCTTTCACGGGGCTCACCGCACGACCGCTCGTCCGGGCCGCTGGGCTCACGGGTACGGTGTGCACGCCGCCGGGTATGAATCGCCGTGGGGTGGAGGGACTGCTGGTGGTCGCGCTGCTGCTACTGCTGCTGGTACCCGGACTGGCATGCGCATGCATGGAGAGAAACGTCATGCGCGAGGACGGTGGTGACGGCACCCTCGTGTACGCCGCCGGCAAAGGCGACTGGGGTGAGCGCATCGGCCGTGGGCTCGACGCAGCTGTTCCCGCATCACTCGTTACCTCTGCTCGCGTGATGGACGCCGCCGTCGCGTTGAGGGGCGTGGGCGGTAGCTGGATGACTGACGCGTTGATCATCAGCGCGGACTCCGGCGACAAGGCGCCTTCTTCCAACGCTCGCGGCGGCGCGCAGTCGGTGAGACCAGAGCTCGAGGCAAGGCGTGCACCAATATGTCCATGCTGCGACTGTGGCGGCGGTGCGCCTGTGCTTGGACGTGCCGGAGGTGTGATATGCGCCACCTCGCTACCGCGGTTCTTCTCCACCGCACGCTGCGATGCATCAGCGGCACCTGCTGTCCCCTTCAGCGGTGAGCTGGCGGACACGGGGCTCGATGGGGCCCTTGGATCCGCGCCGAGGCGTAAGTAGCGCGTCACGACGCTCTCTTGCTCACCGTGCGCGTGTGACGTTTGCTGTGAGAGAGGCGATCCACGCTGTGCAGACACCACGGACATACTATCTTCGCACCGTAGGTCGTTCACGATCGCAGCGAGCGAAGCCACCGCGGCCTCTTCCTCGTCTTCTTCGTCGATCTCTTTCAGACTCAGCATGGCTTCGCTGACAGAGATGGAGCCGTAGCGGTTTTCACGCGTCGGCGAGCCATGACCGCTACCACCCGCACCACTTTTTCTCGTCGAGGTGCTGCAGCGGCTCCCCGACGCATCTTCAGCGGTGCTGGTCGTACTACGCTGACCGCGACTGCTGCGCTGTGTTGGACTCGTCGAGCGACTGGTGACAGTCTGCGATGGGACGTACGTGTCTCGCTCGGAGTTGGTGAGACTGTGATAGCGGTTCTCATTGCGCGCGATCAGTTCGCGTGTTGTGGTGCTGAGCTGCCCAGTAGCGGTCGATACGATCGGGCCACCGAAGAAGACAGCCTCGTCGACCCCCGAGCTCAACGGCGTAGAAGGTGTTGACAGTCTGTGCCCCAGCGCGGCCACGGCCGGGTCCGTCTTCGTCGTCAGCAGGCTCCCCGTCCTCGCTTGTGAGGCGCTGTTGATACCACAACCATCGGCCCCGCTGGCCGCTGCGGACGCCGAGGATGTTGTCTGTGGCGCAGAGAGCAGTTGCAATGAGGACGGAACATCCGATTGTTTTGTGCTGAGTGAGGCGTCGAGCGAGTGCTGGGCCTGTTCCGGTGAGATGGTCTTTGCACGGTTACGTGGCCCTGGTGGTGACGCCGAAACACCCAGCAGAGCGGCCGGGCCTGGTGCGCATTGGTTCAGCGAGGGGAGGTCGGCACTGTATGCGCTTCGGTGCGAGAGCAGTGACGGCTCTGTGTCAGAGAACACGCTCGACGTGTGAGACACTGCGCTTTGGCGAGGTGGAGCGGCAGCGTGGCCGTCCTCGTCGACTGCGGACGCTGTGTGCGTGTCGTGGGCGCCAGGCGCAGCTCCAGGACGGCTGGTGTTGTTGTCCGCGGTTGCGGCGCTTGTACTTCGTCGTTGCTTATTATTTACATACCCGCCTTTTGCGTTGGCGTTTGCAGTGGCGTGACCGTGTCTTTCCGCGGCCGGGGTCGATGCGTGCCCAAGGGAGGGCTTACGCTTAGGTGACATCAATCGCGCGAAAGCATAACCCAGGATCCTTCGCTCGTGCACAGAGGGAGAGAGATTTCAATTTAGGCCACGCGTGAGATAGCGAAAAAAAAAAAAAAAGAACACTGGTCGAAGAAGAGAAGAGACACCCACACTTGGAAGCAACAGCAGAAGTAACCCGGCACGAGAGAGAAGAGAAGAGGAGATAGGAAAACGTCACAGCGCCGATGATGCGAGCAAGGTGAGCGAGATGCAAACGAACGAATGAACCGTAGATCTTTTAGGGTCCCACATGCGTATGTGGGCGAAGAGAGTCCCACAACTTGGCCGGCATTTGTGTGTGTGTGTGTGTTCTCATGTACCTGTATGTTCGTAAATAGGGCGAGATGACATAACGAGCGATGGAACAGACGTCGAAACACCACAGACACGGCGAGAGTGGAATCATGTGCGATCAAAGGGAATTCGCAAGGGTAAAAGAGGGGACAACAACAACGAAATCCAGAAGCAGCAGAAAAAGTAAAACGGGTCACGATCTTTTTTTTTTTTCGTTCTCGTGTCCGCACCGTCTCACGTCCACGGAAGGTGATTGGGAAACATGTATCCGCCGAGAAGGTTCCATAGTATCATGTAGGCGACGAGCACGAAGCTGACAGCAGGGCCATACAGCGCCATCCCATGCTCACCTCCCCTGCGGCGTCTCAGTAGCTGACTGAAACTAAGCGCTTGCGGAGGCCAGCGGACCCAGAAGTAGGCGAACAGCCAGTGGAGCGCGGGGCAGACCATCACAAATCGGTTGACCACGTGAATATGCATCACCGTGAAGGCGACCAGCGTCAGCACCCACAAAAGCGTCAAATTGCTTGACTGGAGGCCGAGCCGGAGGTAGTGCCGGCAGCGCGCGGCGCACGTGCTGAGCGAGCGGACAACGAAGGAAGACTCTCGCCGCAGAGCAGGGCCCGACGTCGCACGCGGGTATCCCTGCCAGAACCCGCGGCAAATGAGCACAGAGGCGGCCACCACCAGCGAGCCCACAGGCAGCGCAATGACGACGTTGGGTGAGTTCTTGACCGTGTAGGCATGGAAGAGCCCACAGTCCCAGTACTTGGCCTGGATGTGCGCGTACATCCGCCAGAAGCGACCTCCCAGCGCTTCTTTTTCCTTCTGCGTAAGGAGGTGGTAGAATCGGGTGTAGGCCACCTTGTTCATCGTCAGGGACGGGATCAAAAGGACGGCGGTGTAGAGACACAGCCACAAGAGCCGAATAGGATGTGGCCACCGCGTGGGAAGTGTCGGCAGGCGAACGGTACGTTCGTGCGCCGTCCTCACCTTCTTTTTCACCGTCCCAGCCGTCATTGTTTTGGGGGCGATCGCAGCACCCCGTCGGAGGCGATGGCATTTGGCGCCGTACTGGAGGCGCCAGCGCCACTGAAACTCCTCGGGCCACAACACCTGCAACACGAGCGGGTACCACAGAAAACCGACATGGACGAAGCCGTTCGACCGAATCGTGGCCGTGAGAAAAAACAGGATCACAGCGAATATATCGTGAAGGGAGGGAAGATACCGCTGGCGGAGATGGTGCACGCACTGTCTCTTCTCATCGGTGAGGGACAAGTTTTTGGTGACGTCGTCAGGAACAATGTAGTAGACGTCCTCAGGCGCATCGTGCGTACCCGACTCCGCGGCGACCATCTCGCTCAACTCCGCCTGTTCGGCTGCGGACGGGACGATCAGACAATACACACCACACAGCGTCAGGACGGCGAACACACTTTCTGTGTAGAGGGCCACCGTGAAGACCATGGACGGCGTCATGATCCAAGCCAGCGCTGTCGCCCCCACGAACCGCCAGCGACGCCCCAACAAGCCCTCTACCTTTGTTTTCCCAAGGACAGTGGCCCTTGACGCGCGCACTGCTCCTTGTGGGGTGCGGCCACCATCATCCTCTTCACTGCTTTCGCGGTCTTTTTTGTTGGCTTCTAAGTTCAGCCGGAGTGCATCGAGCGACGTGCCGACCGCGTTGAGCTGCCATCGTCTCGATAAGATACGCGAGAGGGCCATCATTTCCGGTGTGCTCACCGACGCCTCACGCGGCCCTGCGGACGCAGCAAAAAAAAGCATGCGGCCAATGGCAACAGGACCGAGCGGAGAGCACCGCTGTATCGCAAGTCCTTCCTTACCCACGACCGTCAGCGTGGTAATGCGCCGCAGCAAGACCCCCGCTGTGGCGGACGCACACATGCTCAGTGCACTCAAGTACACAGGCACAGACGCGATGCGACCCAGAAACGGCAGACCGACCTGCGTCACGAAGGTGGTGCCGCGGATCATCATGGGCATGAACGGGAAAAACGCAAAGTTGGCTTCATGTGTGTAACCGTAGGTCGCGATATGATAGAAGTGCACGACATCCCATCGTGTGACCTCCGGGAAAGGATCAGAAGGATCGCTTGTGGAGGAGGTATCGAAGACAGTCATCTTCTCGCTGGATGTGCGTGTCAAGATGGGCATGAGCCGACGACATCCGATCATGTACGCAAGGAAGAAGAGGCGTACGAGAAGAATGCCGAAGAAGATGGTGCGGTCAGGACACCGCCCAAGGAGCGTGAGGAGGTCAACCGCGCGCGTCGACGCAGAGGACGCCTTCACGGCAGTCGCGGCCATCGTTCTTTTTGTGCCTCGATTGATTTCGTTCCTGACACCTCTTGAGGAATTGCCGCTTTTTTTCTGTTTACTTTTGATGAGAGCTCAAGGAAACGGTGTCCAAGGGCTAAACGGACGGTTTTCAAATGTGCTCTTCTCAACTATTAGTGTGCGTATTTCCGCAAAGCAACGTGTGCGGGTCAGGTTCTGGTGTGCAGGAGTCCTTTGTGCTAAACCGTCACTAGCACAAAGAAGAACAGCGATCGAGGGGGGGGGGGGAAGAGAGAGAGAGAGGGAGAGGAGGTGCGGAAGACTCATGTCTGGATACGCACAGGCGACGCGAAAAGTGACGTTGCTGCGCGGAGTGCTACCATTTAAGAGCGTGTATGTGTGTATGCGTGGTGAAGATGGCAATCCTTCCCTGTTTCTGCGTGGCGCCTTTCTGTGTGTGTGTGTGTGTGTGGTTGACTGTTTAAATAGATCTTTCTTTTCCTTCAATCAGACGACGGCGAACGAGGTTCGTGCTGGGTTCCGTGGATGTGTGTGCGGTGGTGGACGTACTCCATCATCCACTGCGCACGGCGGCTCCCACATTGCGGGCACTGCGTCGGGTCGGACCGACGCTGGGCCTCTTGGCGTCCAACACTGTACAGCCGTTTCCGTCGACGCGGGTTCTTGGCCAGCGCATTGGCACGCGCGGCCTTGTCCTTCTCTTGCTCAACCTCAAGCCAACTTTGTTCAACGTCGTTGCCCCACAGTGTACGCGGTCGCGCGGCGTAAACGTGGAAGCAGCGTAGGCACCGCACCAGTGTCTTGTCTCGACTTTTCACCAAATTGTTCTTGGTCACGGCCTCCTGTAGCACCACGGCCTCCTTCACCAGTTCGTGCAGAGATGAGCGAGACGCGTCCGCGTGCCGCAGACCTCGAAGAGCAGAGACGGGGGCGAGAGTGGCGTGGGTGTACGGGCTGACTTCGTGTGCGCGCGGTGATCGACCGCCGTGGGCTTGGCGAAACGCCGCGACCTCCTGCGCGTACACGCGCCGGTCTTTGCGTAGCGCGACGTTGTGGTGTTTGTACGCGTGATCGAAGGCCTCACGGAGGACCGTCTGCCTGTGCGAGAGATCGGAGACAGAGCTGGATGTGGCCACCGCTGTCGCCTCCACACTGGCGGTGTCATCGCGGGCCTCAGCTGTGACGGCACACAGCGCTGAGGTCCGTGCGTGATGGGCGGCGAGTTTCGTCTCGTAGTGCGACGGCGTCAAAAAGGAAGAGGATGTCGCCGACGGCGAGGCTGTGGCGGTAGTGTTTGAGCGCGCTTCATGACGCGCCGTGTCTTCACGCGCATCGGTGATGGGTGGTGAGTTCTGCAGCTGTTCCATAAGCGAAGCCCGTCGCAGTGATTCAGGTGCGGGTGCGTGCGTGGTGGGAGGACGGTGCCTCGCGTGACGAGCTGGCATTGACTTCACCTTGAGAGGTGCGTCGGGTGAAGACGTGACAGCATGCACAAAGCGTCCAGACGACCCGCGAGAGGCGCCTACACGGGCTCTCCCGCAAAGAGTACTCCTGAGAAGCATCGCTAGCACCTCTACGTGGATAGAGATATGATACAGGCAAAGAGAAATCGTGTGGTAAGGAGCGGCAAAAGTAAGAGGATGCGAGTGGGGACAGCGCGTCTGTGCGTGAAACGGAAGAAAGAAAGAAAGAAAGAAAAAAAAAAGCGGCAGTCGTATTAGCTACAACACACACCGGAACACTCCTTTCGATCTTTGGCTTTCCGCGGTGGATGAAGACATCAACACGTCCACGGAGGTGGGAGCTGTGTGGCGAGGACCACCACAAGATACACGAATCACGGAGGAGACACCGGCTTTTCCGTCTCTCCCTTGCTCTTCTCGTCAGTGCGACGGCCGCGTGTACGGTGGATGAGCTGCTGCATGATGCCGACACGTGTGAGCGGGACGCACGGATTGACCTCGATCTGCTCCGATTCTCTTTTTGGAAGTTTTCTTTTTGTCGTTAAAGGCGTTATGAATTACTCGTCAAGGAGAGGTGCACTATTACTCGAGAGAAAGAAAAATAAACAAGGAGAGTAACCAAAACAACAACCACCGAGAGAGGACGATTGTACTCCCCTCAGAATCGGAACAAAAAAAACAAACAGATCTGATGATCCGCGCTCGGACACGCGATCAAAAAAAAAAAAAAAGGAAAAGAAAAAGAAACAATCATTCGAAAAGACAACGCGTGACAACGATGAGCTGTCAGGCGCGAATGAGTCCTTGGCGTCCTTCCTTTTTTTTCTTTTTAAACTTTTCATTTCAATTACTTCCCGCCCTTTATCGATTCGCTTGCGTTATACGTTCCTGACCGAAACGCACCTTGAGACACCGGCTCATCGTCCCAATTCAAAGCCCACTCACGTGCACACATCTTCATGTAGAGCCGCGTCGGGTAACATACGAACCACTCACCCTATCCTCTTCTTTTTTTTCCCGTTCTCCTATGTGTGCGTGCGTGTGTGTCTTTTGTTGTGGTTGGCTCGGCAGTAAAAGACTCTGCTACGATGTGGATTTCTTCGGCTTTTTGGCCGGTGCCTTCGTTTTTACCGTCTTCACGCGCTTCGCTGGTTGCTGTGTGTCCGCCTCGGCGTCGCGCGGTCGCTTCTGAGACGACGGCGCGGCTGCTCTTTTACTTCCTACCACTGGCTTCACCGACGGTCGCTGAGACGTTCGCCCACTATCGGACTTGGACGTGTCCGCGCTCTTCGCGCCGTCTGCTGCCTTCCGTGTGGTAGGGACCGTGAAGGCTGACGGTGGTGCCGGCAGCAGCGCCCCTCGGCTCACGTGCAAGACCTCCTCGTGCAGCCGATGACTGCGGCGCAGCACAGGCTGCGGGGTCAGGGCGATGATGTGCACAGACGTAGGGGCGAGCGCGTCATAGAAGAGCATGCCCTGGTCACGGATGGCCGCGCGCACTGTACGCACGGCGTACGCTGCTGGCTCGCGCTCGGCCAGCTGCGTCACATACTGCTTTGACGAATCACCTTGAAGCTCATCGAGCTGCCAGATGCGGGTCAGACCGAGATGGGACGCCTCAGCCTCTGTCGAGGCCGCCACGGAGGTGGATGTGGGGGCTTCGTCTTCCATCGCGTCCGTGACCTTGGTCTCGGCAGCCTCTACTTCCTTAGCGGATGCAGCTGCCTTGTGTGTCGGGCGGCCGCATGGCACCCAGAGCGCACGGTCCGGCTGCAGGATCACGTGTGGGTGAAGGCGAAGCTCCACATCGAACGCAGAAGGGTCTGACGTGAACACCTCTGCCTCCACACACGAGGAGACACGAGGCCGGCACGCATTCGCAGATGAGGCGGAAGTCACCTGCGGTGTCTCCTGCTGCTGCAGCGAGCTCACGAGCAGGCACACGACACTCTTGGCCAGTTGCACGAGCCGATGCATAATCATCGGGCGTGGGGTGTTTTCCGTGAAGGGGCTACTCGTCGGCGCGTACGCGGTGGCGATGAACATACCCTGACCATCAGCGACCTTGCGCACGAGCGATGCCGCGTCGCGCGCGCTGGCGTCGCCCTCGCCGTCGTCGGTGAAAGGCAACACCAGCGGCGTGAACCAGTCGTGCGTGGCGAGTAGCTGCACAAAGCGAAGGAAGCCCCCGGCCGGGGTTTTGGGCATACTGGCCTCATCGCTCCCACCACCACCAAGGTACGCGTTCGCGACAAGCAGCTCGATCGCCTCGGCTGGGATGAATTCGTACAGCATCATCGCACTGACCCAGCGCTTGGCCAGTCGCACCGCCTTGGCGTAGCTGTGGTGACCAAAGGCCAGCGTGCGCATGAACTTGCTGTGCTGCACCGACCAGAAGAGCTTCTGCTCGATCACGGTGGCCTCCGCGTCGCGCTTCAAGGCGCGCAGGAGCGAGACTTCGCGGTAGTGCGCGACGTACACGCGGAAGAGGTAGCCGCGGTAGATAAGATCCACGGATTGACTCGTGCAGAATGCGCGGATCGGCCACTGCGAGCCCGTCTCCTTCCCGTCACTGTCTGGTACGTCTTGCTGTTGCTTGACCTTCTTACCGCGCGCACCGGTGCTGCTGCTTGCCGCTTCCACCTGCGCGGCCGGTGTGGTGCGACTGCTGCCGTAGTGCTGTTGAAGATACTTGGCGAGCTGCGCACAGATGGCGCCCTTCATCATGGTAATCGCCTCTGTTGTGTCGGGAATACTGTGCTTGTCGTCAATGGTCAGCACACAGTGGATGGGCTCAATGGTCGCCACGGTCTGCAGACCGGCGAAGGCCGGATCAGACTGCACCGCATCCGTCGTATACGTCAGCGCGAGGTGCGGGCGCACCGGGAACACCTCGGTGAGACGTTCGCTTGCAGAGATAATGTCGAAACCGGTGATCTTGCAGGGCAAGGCGGTCTTTGGAAGGTTCGCCATCAGGTCCGACACAAATTTGGACGCGTCCAACAAACTCTTCTGCATCAGCGGGGCGGCGTCGCGCCATTCCGCACCAATGCGCTCGGCCAGGAAGCCCTCGAGGCCGCCGAGCAGCACCGCCGTCTCCGCATTGGCATCGATGTGCCGATGTACGGCATGGTTGACAATCGCGCGTGTCACGGTTCCGGCGGACAAGGCAATCGTCGTGTGCGCACCGGCATCTTCAGTAGGGAACTTCCACAGCACACAGCGGTAGACGGCGCCGTCGGGGAATTGCCGCGCGGAGGTCATCTCCGCACCCCAGAACGCGTTGAATGCGTTCACGGCCGCGACGTCCTCGATCGGAGGGCCCCTTGTGATGCGGCTGCGGCCTTCTGCTTCCTTGACGAAGCGCACGGCCACGCGAAACGTGGATGCGTCGAGCTGCCACACCATCACTGTCGAGCAGCGTGTGCGAAGGGCTTCCTCCACCACGCCATGCACCGCAAAGGCTGCTTCCGTCGGCGCTGCGAAGAATTTGGTGTTCGCGAGCGGAGCGGACGACGAGGTGAGCCCCTTAATGGTCTTCACGTTGGTAAGAGTCAGCGCGGTGTCGTAGCGGAGCGCCAACGGCTGGAACGCGGTGCGCGCGAAGAGATCTGTCGCACGGGTGAACTGCAGGGCCTCCTCAGCGGCCGGCTTCACCACGCTCTCCCAGAACGTGTTCGAGGTGCGGAAAAGAACGTTGTGCACATCGCCGGCCAGGCGCAGCACCGCGACCTGTCCCTTTTCCTCCACCATCGGCACCACACCACGCATCGACTGCCCGACGCCCGCTGATGAAGCCGCGGCGTTTGAGGCCTGGAAGAAGCCGCGGGTAATTTGGACCCACACGGTGCGCACGATGTTGTCTTCGGACATCGCCGGCGACACGATCCCGACCTCCGCAAGGGCAGCCACCATCGCTGTCAACACGAAGCCGTTCAGGCCTTCACCGTGACCCGAGGCCGCGGAGGTGAGGCCGACGTGATGAGCCCAACACTTGAGGATGACCATGGCCTTGCGCATATTCGCACTCTCCACACACAGCTCGTGCAGCCGTTTCATGTACTGCGGCATCAAGTAGTCTTCGAGGATCTGATAGCTGTAGAGCGGATGCTTGCGGGTGGCCGCGGCGCTGGTGACGCGACCGGCGTTCATCGCTGGGCGGAAAAAGAGGTTGACGTGAAAGGTCTCGTACACCTTCGCGTGCGGCGCCGTCGCACGGCAGAAGCGCAGGCGCAACATCGGCTTGTTAGCGTTCACATAACTGCCGTGCATACACAGCCGATTTACCTCCATCCGCGCTAGCCGCGCAACCGCGTCCTTGTTTTGACGCATCTGTGGTGACGCGTCTGCCTCGTCGTCGTCTTCGCTGTCGTCCGTCGCAGCCTTGGATGAGGAGGTTCCACCCATCGCACCGTCACCGAGGTGCCGCTGCGCACCGCGGATCAGCTCGCGCAGGTACACTTCGATCTCCTCAAGGAACGCCTGACGACGGACGAGATACTCGCCCTGCTGTAGGTCTTGTTGTGTGCACTTGGACTCTGGGATAGTCACGACGAGATCGGCACCAACGCCATTCTGGCGGTGAAGGTTGGCGAATGGTGTGCTGTGTACACATGTGCGAAGCAAAAAACTACCCACAGGCGCCACCACGCTGACCGCCGTCTTAGAAGGCGTGCGATCAGAGCTGGCCTTTGCATTTGCCGCTGTGATGTCATCAACCTCACGATCTTCTTCGCTGTCGTCATCGTCCGAGGACGACGCGCGAGCCTTCGCTCCCTGCGAGACGGGCGCGGCGATGACAGGCTGTGTGCTGTACTGGTGCTTCTCGTAGTACTGAACAAGCGCGCTATGGACGTCGTGGAGGTGGACCTCGACCGTCGCGATCAGTTCGTCGGACCACTCCAGACTGTAGTCATTAAGAGACATGCTTCAGGCTTTATCTCCCTCGTACTTTTTGATTCTTTTATTGTTCTTTTTTTTTCTTTGCTTACTTTACGGCGGCGACGCACCTTCTTACGGGAGGAGGGAGTGGTGCTTGGCGTTCGGATTCAGTACAGAACAAACCTTGTGTACAAAAAGAACAACCAGAACCAGAGTCAAAAAAAAAAAAAAAAGGGAAGATGCCACGAAACAAAAGCAAACGAGTACTCGTGACACCGATTCGATTTTTTTTTTTCACCTTGCATATATAATTTGTCATGACGGCGCACGTTGTGGCACAAGATCACAGGGCGAATAAGTAATGGGGAGAAGAGATGTGTGTGTGTGTGTGTGTGTAAGAAGGCAATGCGAATGAAGTGAGCCTCAATGCCGAATTCGGCACTCGGTCCATGTAGACGGCGTTGTCTGTCCTCCTAATTCGACCCCTTTTCTTTTCCGCGTACTTCTCTCTCTACAAGTAATCTAACGAAGAAAAAAAAAAAACACACACACATGTATGTTGGTACAGGTACAAACAATCAAACCAACGACACACGTACATGATCAAAAGCGACCGCGAGCACTCAGGTCACTCACGTTCTGCCTTTCCGTCCTCCTTTCGACGTCAATCGCGCGACGGAGACATCAGCCGCTGTGACGTACGGTGGCGTGTGCGCCGCGCATCTACTGGCATGTCTCCGACGTCTTCCGCATCGTCGTTGTCGTTGGGATACTGCAGAGTACGCGTGGTAGCTCTGTGCATGGAGGATAAGGGGAGACCACCGCGACCACGTCCACCCGCTGCTCTCTCGTGCGGCTGAGACGCCGTGCGTACCGGAGGGGTTCGAATGGTGCGCTGTGGCGCCGCAAAGGAAGTCGACCGTGTCTCCTCAGCGGCGGCCACATCTTCGTCAAGGTCGTATGGCTCAGGTTCAGGCCTGCGCGCGCGTGTGTGTCCCTGCACGCGATGTGTGTACTTGGCGAGCTTCGCTTGTAGATGACTGTGTGCCTCCTCGTAATAATCGGCTGGCGCGGCGAACAGGACGCGCGAGTCGTCGACACCGGGGTACCCCCGTACCGCATCGAGGTACGCGGGGACGGCACGCGGCGGGTGTTGCCGGGCGGGTTGCACCACCGCACGTTTCGGCTCTACAACGACCGCTGTCTCGACTGGTCGTGGTGATGGCGGCCGCGCTTCCTTGCGGTTCGCGGTGGCTGCGGCGAGAAGCTGAGCCATACGCGCCACCTCTTCTTCCTTGGCCTTGATCACGGCCTTAAGCGTCTGGCGCTCCGCCAACCACAGCGTCGCGTCGGCCTCATGCTCGCTCTGAAGCTTGTCAAGGAACGCACTCATGCGCTTGTCATACGTGTCGAACGCCTCCTGCACGTCACGAAGCTCCGCGCGGTGCGTCTGCGCGTGCTTCGCCATCGCTTTTTCGTGCTGGCCTTGCATTACCTCAAGAGCACGCTCGAGCTCCCGTAGCGCACCGTCACGTTCGCGGAGCCGCGCCTCGGCTTCTTGACGTGCGGTCTCGGCGGCGCGGGCCTCCTCACGCGCGGAGAGCATCTCCTCTGCGAGCCCTTCATCGATTCTCAAGAGACGGGCGATCTTGTCCTCGGTGGCGGAGGACGGAGCAGGTGTGCGAAAGGACAGAGGAATGGACGGAGATGAACGGCTGGAGCGGACAGGACCGGCTGGTGGCTCATCGGGAGAGGCGTGGCACTGATGATGGTTGTGGTGGCTTTCGTTGAGACCGCTGAGAGGACGCGCGCGCGACGGGGGTACGCCGGGACGAGGATGTGCGTCGCCCCTATCGCAGTCGACGGCTTCCTCTCCCTCGTCCTCCTTGCCCTCCTCGCCCTCCTCGTCTCGCTGGCTCTTTTCAGAGTTTCTTGACGAGAGTCGAGGCTTCTCTTCATCCCGGCTGCGGCTGCGATGTCTGCGTGCGCGGCTTGACACAGATGCGTCATAGAGCTGATGGTAAATCGAATCACTTGGCTTGATCTCCACTTCCTTGCTCTGCTCCACCTCGTCCTTCGCCTTGTACACGTTGTCGTTTTGGCGCATGCCGGCGCTCATCGCAGCATCGTTGGACACTGGCACGGAGACGGGCTGAGAGCTGTTCGGCTGTAGTGGTGTTGGTGCCTCCGGAGAGAGCTCCAGCTCGTATGCGGCACTGTCGTCCGCCTCTTTGGCATCGTGCGTCGGTGCGGAGGAGTGGACGAGAGGCTCCAAGATAGCCGGCGTCGGCTCCGTGCGCCGCGCGTCTTCGCTCCGCCGCGCGGCGCTGAGTGCGGCGGTGATCGTGGCGTTGTGAGTTCCGGCCTGCTCTTTACTTCGTGTCCGTGAACGCGCCCGTTGCAAAGGCACAGGCGAGGGCGGCGCGGATGTCGAGTTCGAGGATGAAGGCAGCGAGTCAACTTCTGTGGAGTCGGGCGTCGGAGTCTGCGGGCGGCCTCGCGCCTGCTCCGCGGGTTCGGTCTCCTCGCGGACGAGTGCATCCGCTGTCGTCGAACGTGGACGCGTGCCGAACGTGGCGGCTGAGAAGTACGAGCGCGGCGGCAACGCGCGCGCCTCCTCGCGACCTCGCTGCGCGGATGGGGGTTGTGGCTGCGACGACGACGGCCCGTCACCACCACGCTGACGCCAGCGCTGCAGACGGTCCTCGACACCCGATGACGCTGAGGGCGGTGCTAGCGGAGGAGGCTGCGACAAGACGAGCTCGTCGTGCGCGGTTTCTGGTGGCGGCACCGCTGCTTCGACTTCCGGCTTGGCACGCTGTGCATTCACCTCTTCATCAACGGGTTCAGCATGCGGCGGTCGCGTGAGTGGACGTGTGGGCGACACAGTGGCCGAGCGTGCCGACGATGTGCGTGCGCTCGTCTTGGCGGACATCTCCTGCGGCAGGTGAAAGCGGATGGGGGTGTGGCTCTCATCTGCAATCTGTTCCATCGCCGAGGCAAAGGCCACCGCGTCGTCGTCGGTCTGGAAGCGCAGCACCAGTGCCACCTCACCCGTCACGCCAATCGTCGCGATAATCATGGAGACGTCCTCTGAGAGCGGCGCCGCGGCCCGAGAGGCATCGCCGCCCGCCGTGTGTGATCGCGCCTTTGCCACACCTTCTTGGATTTTTTTTCGCTGGAAGCGTCGGCGAATACGCTCGGCGATTTTCTCTGGTGTAGCACCACCTCTGCTACTGCCGCCCTTCTTGGATGACGAGGACACCACCGACTGCGGCGTCGAGTCGCACACTGGCTCTTCGCAGTGATCATCGATCGGCGCGTCGTCGTGGCTGCCGTCACCAGTGGTGCTAATCGATAGGTACTCCACCTTCTCCGTGTCAATGCTCCGTGTAATACCGCCGGACCGGAGACACACGTACAGCACCGTGTCCGTGACAACGACGAGACGTGGTAAGCTGCTGCCATCGAAGCCGATCTTTTTTACCTGACCACTGAACAACACGTTTGGTGGCATTTCCGACTGAGAGGGCTGCCAACGCTGTGTGTCAGAGACAGACGCAGACATAGCCAACTCCCACTGTGAGCGTTGGCGAGAAAAGAAAACAACAAGATCGGAGAGAGGGAGATAAATAAGACTCAAAAGACAACACAAAAGAAAGACTATTGTATGAAACCAGGGTAATGACGACTTGAACAAAGGAGGAGTTGAGGAGAGGCGCAGGGATGGAAGCCGATACGCACGCACAGCGTACATGACAGGCGAGAATGCCTAAATAGGGCGTCCTCAAAAGCGGGCCGATGCCTTCACTGCCCTCGTCGTTTGCCGCGACGACTGACACGACGCAAGTAGGGTCTTGTTTCCCTCTTTTTCTTCTTTTCACGTGTGCATCGTAACGAACGAGTCGCGTTCGCTTTTTTTTTTTTTGATCTGTCTATGCCTTCTTCGTCTGCGATGCGCGCACGTTTTATGGTTACGTGTGTGTGTGTGTGTGTGTGTGTGTGAAATAGCGATTGACTCTCATTCTGCTGGCCTCTCCAACGCCTCTCCGCCGCTCAGACACGTTTGCGGGGGTAAAGCACCCCGACGCGATGTCTACCCCAGGGAGACAACACAAACACACAGACAGAGAGAGACAGAGAGAGCTAAGCATTCATCATGTTCAGAAGCAGCTCGGCATCCATTAAGTCTTCAGCCTCTACCGGCACGGCGCTGTCGCGATTCGCAGATGGTGCTGTGGTAGCCGGCACCGTAGGCGCCACGCGCTCACCTTCTCTCTGCGCCATCTCGCCGCTCTTTTTCGCGTCCACCGCGTGCACGAGCCGCTGGTACAGCTGCGCGGCCGCGTCCTCGCTCACGGCCTCCACGTATGGGCTACCCGTGCGGCCTTCGTGCGCGTCTTCACCTCCCGCTCTGTCGATGTCCTTGCCGTTCTCGTCCAAATCATCGCTCACTTGACGGAGGTGAGAGGCGGAGAGCGACGGCGGCGACCACTGCGGCTGCGTCCGTGGGTTGTGGAAGAGCACACGTGACAGGCCATCGCGCAGACCTGTGAAGGCGTCGCCGTCTGTGCCGCTCCGATTGTACTGCTGCTTCAAGTCGACGACGTACCGCCCACAGCGTCGGTAGTCCGTCGACACGAGCACGATCGTTGAAGCTGCTTTGGCGTACAAACGAAATCCGCGCTTCACATCGCTGCGAGCGAGTTGAATGGCGAATGCCGCGCTGCGGGCGTGCAAGTCTTTTGTGGCAATGCCGTAGTTCCCCACATCACGGCTCCACGTCAGTTCCTCCTCAAGAGACACGATGTGTATCGCGTCGCGGTACTTGTCCAGAAAGCGCTCCAGTCGACGGCGACGGTGCTCGATGAGTGCGCCGCGCTCACTGCCCGCAGCCTGCCAGGCCTTATCGTGCAGGCCCGCACCAACGCCCTTCACGCTCACGCCCTCTACTCGCCGCTTTGCGCTCCCCACGCTGAGGGCCAGCAACGCGGAGTACGGAATGACCACCACCGTGTAGTACGACATGAACGGCTCGACGAACGTGTCCAGGTCCGCCAGGACATCCGGGGCGAGCACGGCGATGCACGTCTGCGGCCCAGGAGGCACAAAGGTCGGTGCCTGTGGAGGTCTGTTCCCGGTGAAGATATTCATGTGCTGCTGGGCGAGCCGCACCAGCGGCTTCAGGTACGCCGACAAGCGCGGATCAAGGTGGGGATCAATGCGCAGCTTCATTAGCGCGTGCTCCAGGGACTGCACGTAGTGAGGGTGCTTTTCCAGCAACATCTTCTCCAGCCGCGCGCTGTCATCACGTGTGCTCAGTGCAACCGCTTCGTCGCCCTGCGAGGCGGCCGCCGTAGCGGGCGGCGCACGCTCAGGCATCCCATCCACCAAGGCGTGGAGGGCCGCCTCGTGGAGGTCAAACACCTGCAGTGCTGTACTGACACCGCGTGGCTGCTTTACAGAGGCTTGAATGAGGAAGGCAAACGTGTGCGGTGTTGGTGGGATGTGGTAGGTCTCCACCATAATATCGAACACCTCCTGCGCCTCGCGGAGAGTCATCGCACCGGAGAGGACAGCGTGAAATGAGGCACGTGTGAGGGGTGCGCCAGCCTCGACGAGCACCTCGAGGGTCTTGCGGGCATCGGCGCCATAGCCGGCGTTCGCGTAGGACAAAAGCAGATTGGTGTAGATGGCCGGCGTCAGTGCAGCCGCTCCGCACAGGAGACGCGCCTCGTGGTAAAAGGCGAAGGCATGCGTCGGTTCCTGACAGGAGGCACAGCACGCCATCAGCGCACTGTAGGCCTCAACGCTGGGCGTCAGCTGTCCATCCCGCAGACGACGGTACAAGGCCAGCGCGATTGACATCCGCTCGGGGTTCTCCTCTGCCCGACTGACCGCGTCAATCAAAGACGCGTAAAGCTCCACCGTCACAGGCACGCTCTGCGCGACTTCACTTTGGATGAGGAGCGTCTGCAGCTCCGCGAATTGTACAGCGTTGCGTACACTGTGAGCGAGAGCGATGAGGGCACGCTCAAAGTCCGCCGCGGTCACAGGCACGTAGCCCATCTGCGCGTGCTGGACCAAACGTTTGTACAGCATGAGTGCGACCGTGAACGCACCCGGAGCGGCGCAGCTCTCCATGGCAAGGAGGTGGTCGATGGCGGTCATGGGCCTCACATGCTGCGCCAGCTCCATCTCTACGACGGACACGACGGCATCCAGCGCAAACGAGTCGTCGCTATCGTCCATCTCCTCGTCTTCGCGGCGTGCCGCTCCAGCCTCTTCACCCCTGTGACGCAGTGCAACGCGTGCGGCCTCCCGCCGGGCTTGATCTACCGTCAAGAGAGCCTCGAGCACAATGAGCGCGGTCTCGTGCATGTCAAGGTGCCGTGCCATGCGCAGGGATTCGTGTAGCGCTTCAACATACACGGGCTCGGGCAGTTGCCACTCAAGAGGAGAAGAGAGCATCACATCACTCGACGAGGTCATGGTGGACGCCTCCTCAGACAAGGATGACCGCGACGAAGGCGAGCGCGCCGCCAGCAATAGTGTCACGAATCGCTCCACCTCCACCACCGCCTCCTGCCGCTCGACGAGACTCTCTCGATCACTGAGGGTCTCTGCCGCTTTGGCGATCTCCACAACCTCCTCGACGACCTCGTTCAAGAGACGTGTGACCTCGGGTGTGCGCGAGAGCGCGATCTGCAGGCGTTTCTTCGCTTCTGGCCGGAGGGGCGCCAGACCCAGCAGGGAGGCTGAGGTCTCTGCGCCACCTTCAAGACCGTCCGGTGTGGCGCGCAGCACGGCGAAGACATCCAGAAGGACCTGCAGCGGCCGCGGTGCGTACGGGGCGTGCGCGAGATCGAGCAGGCTGTGTACGTGACCTTGACCGAGCCGAGAGCGGTACGCGAGCGCGGAGTACGGCGCCACGACAGGCGCAGTAGATGCCATCTGTGTTTCGGCGGGGTCATCAGGATGGACCTGCGCTGTCGGGTCATAGTGACGTTCGTGCTGCGTGGACCCAAAGGCGCTCGCGACGCCTGACAGCCGCGGTGTCGATGACGAACCTGATGTGTGTAGGTTGTGCGACAGCGGTGATGCCCGTGCCGCAGCACGTCCTGCTCGTCGACTCTGCGCGTGTTGTTGCTGCTGGACACGCGAAGCGCGCGCGCCGCCACTGCGCGTAGCGACGTACCGACGTTGTTCTTGGTGTGTGAAGAGCAGATTCGAGACATCAAGAATCAAAGGACGCCGTGGAGCGCCCACGGTAGCAGCCGTTAAGGTGCGTACGAGGCACCAGCCTATGCGCATCACCTCTTTTATAATTTTCCGTGTATTTCCAAATCCTCTCTTGTTCAAAAGACGAAATGAACAGCCCTGAAGGACAGCTGGGGGCACCAACACACAAAGCGCTGTGCGGATGCGCGTTCTTCAGTGACGTGTGTTCCGCGGTTGCCTTCAACAAGTCAAAGAGACGAGAGCCAATGAGAAGCAAACAAACAAACAAACAAAACAAACAAAAATAAACAAAGTAGGATGTAAACACGATGAGAGCGGTGTGATGGAGGGGGACGCGCGTGAGCGAGTGAGAGCGATGACATGCAAAGCGGTGCGTGCTTGATTCGAAGCGAATGCTTGCTGTGGCTTCCTGAAGGAGGTGGAAGAGGAGGCGATGGCAGGCTAAGCAGTGGTTGTGCGAGTGTCTCCACATTGATTTCTTCAGCTGATGCACACCTCCTCATTCGCGCCGTCCGTTCAGCATACATGCTTTCGCAGCAGTGAGGAGAAGAGAAGAGAGCGGAGAGAGAAGAAGAAGAAGAGGTCTGACTGCCACTCTTCTTTGCTTGAGAGTTTGTTCACGAGTATACGCTCGTCTCATTGAGCGCATTTTATGCACCGACTTCTTCTTTTTTTTTTTGTGTGTCCTCGTACTTCACTCACTACAGTGGAATATACAGTTTGACGATGCATGCGTGCGTGTGTGCATGTGTGTGTGTGTGTGTGCGTGTGTGTGTGCGGCTCTGTGCCTACCTCGGTGCGAGTCCTTCAACCGAGTTGGGCACACGACCCGCTCGTCTTTTGTGGTCATGTTCAAATGAGAGACTCGATCACGGGATAGGCGACGCGGTTCCAGTTCTCCTCCCACGTTTGCGCCGTCGCCCGTGCTTGGCGTGCACGTGCCTGCATTTCAGCGAGCGACGATAGTGTGGCTGAACTATGTGGAGAGGTGGACGTGTGCGAGCGCGTGCTGTTGATGCTCGCCGTGGTTGTAGCGGCAGGGGGCATCAGCACCAAGTCCCTCAGCCCTTCGCGCTGTGCATCGAGGCCGACAAGGTGAGAGAGGAGGCTTTCGAGGCCACTGGAGGTTTGAAAGAGCCAGCCACGTGTGCACTCCTCAAGGTCCGGCCTCGCGTGCGTGTGGCGCGCCTCCACGTCGGAAGAGCCCTCTTGATAGCGCACACGCTCACTGTCAGTCATCATGAGCTCGCCCACCGCCGGGTAGCGGAGCGCCGCAACGGGAAGACCGCTCCCCACCATATCGACACCCTTCATCGGTAAGTCCTCGCCGCTTGAGGAGAAGTGCAGACAGAGCCCCAGGTCTGCGGCACCGAGCGTGAGGCTGTACTGATCGTACGACTGCAGGTAGACGGTGCTGACGGTGATGTGGGAGGAGAGGAGAGCGTCCTCTACGGCGGACTCGAAGCGCGCGCGCGCCGGTCCTTTGCCGGTAATGAGCACCCAGATGTCAGAGATCCCATCCAACGCCGACTCCACCGTCGACGTGTTCGCCAGTGATGACGACGTCACATTGGAAGATGCCCCAACTGTGGTCGTCACGGCTTCCGTTGCCGCGCTGAGTGGTCGGGAGGTGCGGTACTTGTCAAGGTGTTGCAGTCGTTGATCGAGACGCTGTAGTGCCTCAATGAGGATGGTGTAGTCGTCGTCCGGCGTCCAGCTGGTGGAACCAACGACAACCAACCCATGCGTTGTCCTACTGCCGGAGGGTGGACGGTTGCTCCGACTGGACGCATACACCCACTCCGGCGGTGGTGCGATGCCCCAGGGATCGTGCGTGATGGCGGTCGCCTTTGTCGTTGTCGAGGCGGAGACAGACGCCGCAGATGTGGAAGAGCCTTGTGCACCAGTGGATGTTGTCCCTTCGCGTGCGTCAGACGGAGAGGACGGTGCAGTCGAGCCTGACTGGGGCGCTCGCCGCTTGCTTTCGGCAATGACGGGTACACGCCGGACAACTTCGTTAACAAACCGCTCACGGGATACGGGGCCAAAAAAAGAAGGTGCTACATCGTACAACACCACCACAGGCTTTCCGCGCAGGCTTGGTAGCCTCTGCAACGAGCGGCGCATGGCCTGACTGACCGTCAAGTTCACATCCCCCGCACATGTGAGCAGCTCCATCGTCTTGTACAGATTCACGGCCACCGCCGGACGTCGAGCGGTCTTCAGGATAGTGTAGCCATAGTTGTGCCAGTCGACGAGCATCACTGGCCAAAACACAAAGCGAGTCCGCCGCGGCGTCGGCCCAATGGGCGACCCGGAGCCGGTCGCCCCGTCACGTTGAATGCGACACTGCTCACGGAGGTCACGCAGCGCTTCGCGATGGAACCAAGAGCCCGGAACAAGGCCGCCGTAGTAGAAGAGTGTACTGTAGAGCCACGAAAGCGGACGCGCGACGTACTTGACGACGCCAACGAAGGGCACTGCGGGTGGACTCTGGATGACGATGAGATCGGTCAGAAGCATCTGCCCGTGCGCGTTCACCCGAATGCACATTGCACGCAGGAGAAGCCACACGAAGACAAACGAAAGGGTCATGATCCTGTACGCCGTGGACGCCAGCCAGTGAAGCGATTTGAGCGGAAACACGTACTCGAACCACGCAGGTGCCGCTGTCGGGGATGTCAAGTAGTGTGTGGAGATGACCGCCCCGCGTGCGCGGGGTGGTGCGCGGCTCGACTCCATCTCTGCGACCGCCTCCCAATCCAATTCGGCTTGCCCACTATTAGGATTCGTGTCAGAGTAAAACGTCTGCGCGGCCGGCGCACCGCTCTTAAGTAGTGCCTCGCTTAGTTGATTGCCGCAGTCGAGCCCGACGAGCACAATCTCATCGAAGCGGCCACACCGTGCGAGGCTGGTGGCATGGTACTGTATACGCGGGGAACGGGCGAAGTCACCACCGACGACCACGACGGCACGCCGCACGACACACAAAGTGGCGAGGCGAATAGAGGTCGGCACAATGACCGTGTGCTGCCTTCTCGTCGAGGAAGCGGAGCTCGTCGGCACGGGTGTACTCGGCGAGGCCAGGACGTATCGTTCCAATGCCCGTCTCGCTAACATACGCCGTCGTCGCCCACTACCCGCTCTCACGAGCAGTGTGAGAACAATAGAGAACCACATCATCACCCCGCACAAAAACGGGAACAAGAATCTCCAAGAGCGGTCGTCTGTGCGCGTGGACAGTGACTTGACGACATCCATCTTGACACGCACAAACACACCCGCGCGCGCACGTACTGTCGATGCAAGCTCAAGATCGCGGGAGGTCGCGGAGCGGAAAAACGACAGGGTTAACAGAGCTCCACACCGTCAGAGAACGGCAAATACGACGGTCGCAGCTATCTTGTTCTTTTTTTTTTGTTTTCACGAGGACGTCTTCTTCTTCTGCACACTTCTCTTATACCTTCGAGAGCACCCTGCGCGTCAATGAGGGCGCACGTGTCACGTGTCTTTTGTTTTCCCGTCAGTCAATCAGCACTTCCTCACGCCCTTCTCCAAAAGAAAAAAAAAACGCAGAAAAAAAAAAGAACGAGAAAAAAGCCGATAGGGACAACGCGAGTCGAAGAGAGAGCATGACGAATGGTGGGGAAGGAAGGTTCCAAAGTGTAAAAGAACAATGGGAGATGGGGTACGTACTCCGTCATGGATGACGCGGTGTTGTTGGTATCATCGTGTACCTGAGAGTTAGAATGTTCTTGTTCTCCACCGCGGGACGCCGGCGGGACGTCCACGTTACGCTTGAGATAAATGTGCGGATTGTTTTTTGTGTACGGCTCGGGATTGTATTCCCCTTTTTTCTTTTTTTTTCTTGGTTGCTGTGCGTCGCGAACTTATTTAATTCTTCTGTTAGCTGCGGTGCATCATTGAAATCAAGGTGAGCATGCTTTCCCCTCATTCGCGCACTGCCCGTCCGCTTGCCGGTCAGTAAATGTCAATGCGCTCCATCACGATGGGCGTGCGCGGCTTGTCGTCTTCGTCACGCGGGACCTCGCTGATCGCCGTCAAGAGTGATCCACCACCCATGACGAACCCGAACACCGTGTGGTGCCCGTTCAACCACGGCATCGGCTGCCCACCAGGCACTGTAAAGAAAAACTGGGAGCCATTCGTGTTTTCACCGGCGTTTGCCATACACAGCCAGGCGTGCTCGGTGTGGGAAAAAAAAGGAAACGCGTCGAGGTTCTCATCGGCGAACGTCTCCTGTCCTTCGAAGATGCACGCCCCACCGGTGCCGTCACCACGCGGACAGCCGCCCTGCACGATCGTCAGAGGAATAACGCGGTGAAAGGTGAGCCCGTTGTAGTAATTTTGTCGCGCGAGTCGCTGGAAGTTTTCGACAGCCAGTGGCGCCACACGCGGGAGGAAACCGATCCGTACCGTGCCGTAGCCGCGAACGTGGACAAGCCCGTGCTCCTTCGGCGTGAAACCGACGGAGGACGCGGCAGGGGTCTCTGGTGGGGGCAGCGTCGCCAGGGCGGATGCCAGTAGCGCCATGACCTGGCTCCTTTCGTCGAGTGTGGTGATGGGTGCTTTCGATGCGGGCGCCTTGACTGTCGACGCCGCGGTTGTGGTCTCAGCGCTGCTCGATGGCGGATCGTCGTGCTCCGTCGCGTCCCCAGCTTGTGCAGTGTCTGCATCAGTGGACAGCGGCGTCGCAGCGGGTCGCGCTGTCCAGTTGGTTCCAGCGAGAAGATCACCGCAGGCGAACTGACGGCGTTGGGCCAGCTCCTGCAGTACTGTCTTCCACACGCGATGCGCCTCAAGAACCTCCATGCTGCGCTGAATGAGCGAGGGGGATTTGGTCTCGTCCTCACGCTTCACTGCACCTGCCAATGCGGTGTCGTCGCTGTCACTGTCGCCGTGTACCTCACCCCTCTCCGCTCCCGACGTCAGCGTCTTCTGCAGCCACTGCGCGGTCGCGGCGGTGGCCGGGTTCACCTCGGCTGGCGAAGCGGCGTAGAGAAGCAGCGCCGTCGCCGTCGCGGGCCCGAGGGCGGAGGTGCAGAGGAGAGGATCCGTATACGCCGAAGGCGAGCCCGCAGACACGCCCTGCTGTGGACCGACGCCGACCGAGCGCTGAGGCACAGCGACCAGAAGCTGCTTGACCTCATCCGATGACAAGGACGCGCCGACGGGTGACTGTGTGATGAAATTCTTGAGGCTCTGGCTCGGCGTCACCGAAGAGGCGAGCAGGAGGAGCGGCACAGTCGCCGTTCCACGGGTGGCAGACGCTGTCCACGCCACATCCGACAAGAGCATCGCTGTGAAGTCCGAGGCCTCTGCGACGCGACGCGTACCCGACGCGTGAGCCGGTGGCGCCGTCGGCCCACGCCGTACCATCCTTTCCATCTCCCCGACTGCGTGTTTCAGTGGCGTAATCGATAGCGCGCCAGGCGCACCACTTGCGAGACAGCGACTCTCATTCCTCTCCGCCGGCGATGTGGCCAATATCGCCCGGTAGACGCGCACTTGTCGACCCACCACCGTCGACGATCCCTCGGCTCTTGCAGACGCGCTCGCCGCGGCTGCCACGCTGACGAGGCCCGGCAGCAGTTCCGCGGGGGAAACTTCAGGCACAAGCGTGTGGTGCTCGAACCCACCAGGCACCACCGCACACGCCGATGGTAACACGTGCAGTCCCACGAGCGGCGAACAGGCCGCCCCAACATGACCTGACGTACGCAGCTGGGCGACGTAGTGTTTCCACCGCGCCACCACGGTCGACATGGTGTTGGCACCCGCCAGGTGGAGAGGTACCACCTCGAGTGCGTCATCGGCGATATCGAGCGGCGTCACGTAGACCCCACGCAGCTTGCCAGAGCCGAAGTGAAACCAGTGAAGACACGGCTGCGCGTACACCGCGACGTCCGCCGTGCTGTGCGGTGATGCCGCGCGCAGCGACACACGCGTGCTGGCCACCACAAACTCCTGCCCGTTGGTGACGAAGCTGGCGCCTGTGGGTACCACGACTGCCGCCAACTCCGTGGCGTGTGGCAAGGCCTCAGAGGCACACGCCGTCGCCGAGGTCTCCTCTGGCGTCCGCGCCAACTTGAGCAGCGCGAAGAAGTCAGTGTTCGCGCGCCGCTTGAAGCTGACGAGCTGCGACCAAATACGGTACTCGGCGGAGTGCGGCGGGCACGTGGCCAGGCCACCCGTAACACGTAGGCTGATACCACTGCGCGCATACAGCGCTGTGGCCGATCCCAGGGCCGAAGGCGCTGCACCGGCGCTGGCATTGCCATTGCCCATGGCCGTGTCGAGATCTGCCGACGTCGACAACGACTGGTCTAGTACGGCGTAGTCGACCGTGCCGTCTGCACAAAGGAGAACACACGGCAGCAGACCCTGTTGGTCCTTGTGAAGACGTGTAGAGGCACTCATCTGCACACAGCACACGACGCGACTGGCAACGCTCAGGGCGGACGGTTCAAGGTACTGTGTGACGGCGTTTGTGGAGCTACTCGTCACTCCTGTGGAGGCGATATCGCCTTTAGCGGCTTGGCAGGGCACCACGACCGCACCTTGCGCCAGAGTAGGCGATGAAGACGGTGAAGAGACAGTGGACGCATCCCCGCTGGCACCCGGTGTCGCGCCTTCTGACGGTGAGGGCACCAGTGCTGTGAAAAGCGCCACATAGAGGTCGTACTTGTGCATCAGAAGGAATGGCTGCGGTGTGTAGCACGCCTGACCATCGCGCACCGGCGCAGGAAACACAAAGGCACGTCGACCTTCGACCGTCAGCGTATATGGATTCACCAGGCGCATCTCGACGTGAACCTCCACAAACGCCAATGTGGAAGGCTCCCTCACCTCCTCGACCCGCACACACACTAATGATTGCACCTCGGCGCAGCTACGTAGGTAGTAGCGACATCGGCCTTCATGCGTGGTGGTGCCGTCGCCTGAAATGGCCGCGCCGGTGTGCGCCACAGACGCGCCCGCAGCCCGTGCGTGACCGAAAATACGATCAAGCTCACCCCAGAAGAAGATCCCACGCGGAAGCTTGCGCCACAAGCGCACCACACCGATCGCATCGACACTGCAGAGCAGCACACCAAGCGCGTCTTGAATACAAACCATGTCGTCAATGAGCTGCGGCACCGAGGTGGGTGCGTCCGCTGACCGTGCGCTGCGTTCGTGTGCAGATTCGTTTTCCGACTCGGGCAAGAGCGGTGTCGGCTCGGATGTGTGCAAGAAGCTGCGATAATAGAGAGAGGCGCTGGGCAGACCAAGGTTAACATACCGATCCCAGGCTGCGTTGGCCGCGCGCGTCTCTGCATCGTCCTCCATGGATTCAATCTTGACAGTGTGGATTTTCTTTTCCTCACCGTTCTCCCCCTGACGTGCCAGATTGTCCTGCGATAATGAAGGTGAACCGACCACCATCTCAACCTGTGTATCGCTCGCGTCGTCACGCGGTCTCTTCAATGTGTGTGTGGTTGGTGGAGGTACGTCCTTCTCCTGAGTCTCCACGGTGGTGTTTGGCGCAGGTGTGAGACCTGGGATGAACGGTGCGAAGGCATCATCGTCGCTGTCACTCGCGCTTGAGGACATCCGTGCAAACGTCCTGGAAGAAAATACGAAAAAAAAAAAAAGAAAACACGTACTTGACAACACAAACAAACACACACACACACACAAAAAAAAGAAAAGGAAAAAAAGAAAAAAAAAGAAGCAGTGAGCCAATAGGAGAGAGAGAATGAGTGAGATCCAGTTGTGGAACGAAACGAGAGAAGATATGATGATCACTTTGTACACGCTTGCTGCGGCTTCGGACATTGTGAGGGGCTCGCACCCATCGACGGATCTACTTACACACACACAGACACACGATGGCTCGTGTGCGTGCTGTAGTGTGAGAAAGAGACACGAGGCTACGTCATTCCGCGCTGCGGCTCCGAGGTCGAGATGACGCGAACAAGAACAAAGTAGGTGCGGGCGTACCCTTGCTGAGAGACACCAGAGTCCATTCTTTAGTGTGGTAGTCGCGGAGCAATCAGATAGGCTCGTATGCGCAGAGAACACTGACAGTTCCATCTCTCTCTCTCTCCGTGTTCTTCGCACTTCGATTGGACAGTTTAACAGATTGTTTCCAACGAGCCGTCCATAAATAGCAAAACCAAATGCCACGGCTGACGCTTTGCTTGGTCTCTCGCACCTACCCCACAAGGCGTACACAGAGGCACTGACGCCGAAAATCAAACAACGATGGCGGATACGATGCATCGGTGCATGTAGATCTCTGTGGGGGCGAGAGAGTCAATCTCGAAACCACCACCACCACAACAACAACAACAAAAAAGAAAAGGTGATGAAATGAGTATGTGAATGCTCGACCAGAGGAGCACGCCCGTCGTCACTCCATTTGTGTTACCAGGACAGGCTGCAGGAACCACGTTGTGTAGTGCGCGAGCTTCTTCAGCTTCAGATTCTCCAGGCCGTACATGACATGACGAAGCACGTAGCGGTCAAAGATGGACCTTGGCTGCCAGTTAGGCTTGTCCTCGAGAAGCTGGAGCTTACGCACAGTCGCGCACGTGGCCAGACCAGGACAGCTATAGGTCACCTCCACCGTCGGAATCTTGGTGGAGACGCCGCGCGCAGACAGCATCGCGCCTTCAGCCCGTCTTTGGCTCGCCTCTCGCTTCCTTTTGGCACGCTCCTCGCGCTTCTTCGACTTGTTTGATTGCGGTGCGCGCGACACCGTTGAGCGGCTGTGCGCGCCAGAACTCCGCGTCGTGCGGAAGAAGACGTCATCGTCCGAGTCATCGTCCATGTCGCTCGGCTCATACTCTGAGTTGTCGTGGTCGTACGAGGACTGCCGCGCTTCCGTGTAGACAAGTTCAAAAGACGTGTAGAGCACGCGCACATGTGCCTCGCCGGCAACTTCACGTTCGACGCGCGCGTCCACGCCGCCACCAGTCGTGCTTCCAACTTCGTGGCCCTTGGTACGCGACGCCGCGTAGGCTTCATCGACCAGGCCGATCTCCCAGACGCACTGATGGGGCTTACCGTCTCGGCGGGAGACGACGTAGCCGACGCCGTTCGTCGTCGCCCTGACCAAGCGGCAGTGCCGGTGCGGCAGGTTGATCAGCACCTTGAGGCCATTCACGGGCCGCACCACCTCCAAGTCAAAGGCGAGTGCATGCGCGTAGGCGGCCGACCGATCAGCCTTGAGATAGCAGTTGTGAACAGCGATGGTGGTGAGAGGGTTCGCCTCGCGCACCGCAGCCAGCGCACTCGGCTCTTCACTTGGCGTTGCAGCCTCTGCGGTACGACCGCCTGCACCGCTCTTCCCCACCGGACTCGGGGCGACTGTCCCTGTGTAGCGCATCAGAGTAGTGTATGTCATACACGGTGGTGTAAAGCAGATGTGGTTGGTGTCGGCGACCTCGTATTGATCTACCATGTAGTGCATGTCGTTCACGACCAACACAGACGGCATGCTGCTTCCGCCACCGCCTCGTGTACCCACGCCAGTGCTGGTGCTGCGGTTACCACCTTCCCCGCTGAGCTTCGAGCGCGTCATCGTCTCGCTGGAGCTCGACGGAATGGTGAAGTCACGCGGGCTGCGGGTGTTGTCAGCGACGGCGTAGCCTGCACCGCTGTTGGTGCGCACAAATGAGTTCGGCAACGTCGACGCCACACGACGTCGCCCAGTGGCCATCGTCATGGGGCCGTTACCGCCGGCGCTGCCCGTGGCCACCGCCCAACTACCAGAGGTGGTGCCGGATGCGGCCAGACTGGCTTGAAGCTCATCCTGGTACAGGTGAGCGGCGAGCTTCAAGAGATAACGGTAGCTGCGCATCGTGCACGTCTCAATCTCGATCTTACCCTGTACCACAAGCGGCTCGCTGGAGTTGCGCGCGCGTGCGACCATCACCCCCGTGCTCGGTGGCAGCCGCACAATCTCCGTAATGCTCACAATGATGTCATTCTGGAAGTAGAGCTTCACACCGCGGTAAGTCAAAAGACACACTGCCACCGCCCCACAGAGGGTCACGGTGCTCCTGACCACACGCATCAGCGATATTTTGTGTGATTAGGCAAATGAAACGAAGGAAAAGGATCGAACAAATCGGAAAAAAAAAAGAGCGAGGTGATGTGCTGCTTCGCACTCTTTTTCCAGTAACGCGTTCCTCTCCGCCCCGGCTGTATACGTGTCGATCTTTTTCACCACCTGTGTGTGTGTGTGTGTGTGTGACCGAGGAATGAAGACATCACGTACAAGATGACGTGTGTGTGTGTGTGTGTGTATGTGAGTCAAAGAGAGGAAGAGTAAAAGAGAAGTGTCGGCGATAACAGGTGCACGCACACATGTATGCGCATAGACCACCACACGTCCGGCAAAGAGATACGCGCGAGGCCTCGTGTGTCGGGATGTGGAGAACGTCAGAGCACACGGAATGGGCTAAAACGTAAACCGAAAGCGCTTACCGTTCATCGGTCGATACAGCTTTAACGCCCATTGATTCACTTTGCTTTTCTTCTTCTTCTGTGTTTGCTTTATGAAATGAGAAGTTTTTTTTTTTTTTTTGGCTCATGCCTTCACATTTTTGATGTGTCTTTTGAAGAGGGCGGATACCACCGCACGTATACTCACCATCTGTGGTTTGCAAAACCCAGAGCCAAAAGTCCAGGGGCATTGAGGCACACGGCCACACAATCGTCGCACTACAGCTTAGCCGGGACAGCGCTACTGCTGCCATCGCGCTGCAGCACCTGCGTTCGATCGTCGAGCGTTGCGGTTTGCGACGCCATCTTGGTCTTCGCAGTCTCCTGAGCACTCCGCTCGTGCGTCGCGCGGTGCCACCAATCCCGCAGCTTGGACTGCCAGCTGCCGAGCGCTGCGCCGCCGACCATCGCCTGCGCGGCACTGGTGCGGTACGGGCTGGTCGTTGCATCGGCAGCCACAACAGCGGACCCGCTCCTCGTCGCGGTTGCCGTTGTGATGGGTGACTCGGGTGCTTTCCGCACGTAGAAGCTGTCCGCATGACGACGCGTTGGGAGCGCCTGGGACTTGCGGGCTCTGTCCTGTTCGACAGTAGAGACGACGAGGTCGGCGAGGAAATGGCCGTACTGCGGGTTCAGCCACAGGTACGGAAAACCGGTCACCTGCGCTTGACTCAACGCCCACGCCCCGGTGAGGATCGACATCAGCACCGGAAAGGCTGTTTGTGCCGCATCGAGATCTTCGACGGGAAGATCACCGTGACCCTGAGAGAGTCGCACACGCATGAGCGCGCCGGCAGCGTGTGAGACCTGGGAGTCCATCCGCAGCACTGCCAGCGAGGCTTCTGCCAGTAGCGGGACCGACAGCGCAGCCGTCGCGGTCTCTTCGCTGCTGTTGTGTTGACTCTTACTTGGATGCAATGCCAGGCGCACACGACGCAGCGCCGCTCGCTCCGCTTGCTGGTCTGCGTCTGTACGTCGATAGTGTCGAGTCGCGTCTGTCGATCTCTCCCCAGCTGCGTGGGTTCCCGTCTTTCTCATGACCGCGGTGGCAGCCTCGCCTCTGAGAATCGCGTTCGTCAGCTCATTTACGCGATCTGGTACACCGGGCAGGCGGAGTGGGGCCATGGTCGTCGGCGCTGTCGTCGATGGGGGCAGCCGTGCCGTTGACGCGCCAACAGCGCGCTCGGGACCGGACGAAGGCGGCGCGGCCACTGCCGACGCGCTCGCCTCCCAACGCGCGGCACGAGGAAATGAACGAAATGCGCCCTGTGCGGCCCACGCTGACGTCGGCGTGAAGAGCTCCACTCTTCGCTTGCCTGGCAGACGATCGCTCGACATGGGCGCGTTCACACGTGTCTTCTCGGCACTCGCAGAAGCCGTCGCAGACGCACAGGAGATGGGATAGACGTACGGTGGGCGTAGCGGCAGCAAGTCCTGACAGCGCGTGTTGGTGCACAGCACGTACGCACAGGTCGCGGTGTACAGATCCACAGTCGACACCATCCTCGTGCCTGACGCGGGATTGAAATAGTCTTTTACCATGGCTTCCGCCGCACCGGACTCAGTAATCGAGAGGAACCACGGCCACCGGGCTGACGATGCGTGCTCAGTGCCAGACGCACACACCGCAGACGTGTTACGCTCGCCGTTCTTGCCGGAAGACTGAGGTGATGGAGCGGTCGCGCGTGAATCTCCCACAAGCTCCCGCAGGCGTCGCTGGACAAAAAGCTCTTCGTACTGTTGAAGGTGGAGTGCGGCATCGCGCAGCAGTGCATCGCGACCGGCGACACGTGCCTGTTGAGCACGCACCTTCCCCGACCCATCGCCGGCCTCCTCTGCTGCGGCAAACGATGCGTTTTGCGCTTCACAGAGTTCACGCGCGACAGCATCCATCTGCAGAGCGAGGATGGGGCCGCGTATGTGCTGTGTGACAGCGCGCATATCATCCAGCCACACAGCGCGTGCTCGTGCGGCACACACCTTGGCCTCCAGCGAGGCCGCGTGCGCGTCGGACGGACCGGCTCCTGCAGGCGAAGGCGTGCACCCCCACCAGTTCGGCATGGTAGATAGAAAAGAGTCCAGCAGGAGGGACACGGCACTCACAGGATCAGACACGACGACCTTGGCGTGGAACAGTGCGGACTTCGCACCATCATGTTGTGCCTCACGTGTGCAGAGGCTCGCCTCGAAGGGAAACGTGTCACTGGCCTCTGCGAAGACGATAGGTGTGCCGTTGCTTTCGAGATGAGCAGGGCGGCTGTTAGCCTCCGATGACGGACGCAGCAACGCGGTGATCGGCTCAAAGGCGAAATTGTGGGGCACGGCGTAGGCACGACACATCCAGAGGAGAAACACCGCCGCCGGGTCGCCTTGAAGCGCACGCACCACAAACACAGTTGATGCGCGGGCCGCGTCTTCCGCTTGTCGGGCCTTGCTGGTAGTCGACGTGGGCGATGACACTGACGAGGTCGCGGGCGAGGCTGAAGACAAAGGCTCATCTTGACGCTGATACGCCGCACTCGAGTCGATTGGCATGTGCGTGTCGCGAAACACGGCAGCGACATCGTTTAGCCTACTCGATGATGCGGAGGCCTGCGTGATGCTGGCCTGCGAGGCCGCCTGGCGCAAGGCGCTTTCCATAAAAGGCAGCAGCGCTGGACACGGATGGGCATCTATGATGGCGAGCACTTCTGCACAGAACGTCTCGGTAGCGACGAGAGCTGTCATCGTGCCGCGGAGAGCTTCCCACGCCTGCACACGCATACGCCCGTTCAAGTCGTACCAAGCGACGGAAGAGGCGACAGAGCCCCTCTGCGTGCCGACTGCGTTGGTCGCCGAGGACTTGGCGACGTCTGACCTTGGAATTGACGTTGACAGTGACCCCGATGATGAGGGAGCAGGGGCGTCGCCTACCAGTGCCTGTTGACGCAGAGCATAAAGACGCCAGCGCTTCTCGGCAGAGAGCTTTGACCAGACATGGGCGTGGAACTCCGGCAGGCTCATCATGTAGGCCAGTCGCGCTGCCAACACCACCGCGAAGGGCGACGGTTCCTGTGACGAGCTCATCTGTGAGGCGTCCGCACAGCAGGGAAAAATGCGAGCTGTGTGTCTGCGTGTAAGCAGTCAGAAAAATAATAGCACGACCAACGGAGAGACTGAAGGGGAAAACGCAGGCGAAGAGAAGGCGAGAGAGAGAGAGAGGAGGAGGAGGAGGTCACCAAAGATGTGCGCCGGTCGACAGCCACTGCTACAATGGGAATGGTATTCACAACGCAGAAGACAATCTCGACGACTGTGCAGGACTGTCGAGCTGCTCTTCCCTCGCTCTATCGTATGACGTATGTTGTTTCGGCTTTTGATGATCGAGTGAACTCTCTGAGTCTGGGACAAATAAACAACGCAGAATCAATGCGTCACGAAAAGAGAAACCGCAAGGAGAGAGAGAGAGGAGATGTATCAAACAAAAATAAATATGCACACCGTTGGCAACAATACGAACAGCGGGGGGGGGGGGAATAAAAAAGAAGAAGGAGGAGACGATCGGCAGACAATGTATGTGCAAAGTCAAAGGAGAGAGCCAGAGGGGAGGAACACACACACACACACACACACACAGGCACACAGGCACAGGCACACACAGGCACTACCTCCATCACTGCGCTGAGTTTGTGGAGTAAAGCGGTTCAAGCAGGCCACCGACTAGCGTGAGCTGACCTGTTTCTGTCGCCGCCAGGATAGAGAAACGTATTTTGACGCCCTCGTCATCATCCCCCCCGACTGGCACCACATCACACCACGCTGCCACCGAATTCACCACACCCACACGAAGCTGGTCCTGGTGATTGTACAGGCCGGCTTCTCGCACCAATGTGCGACGCAAGGCGGCGGCGCTGACGTGGAACCGGGTCTCTTCCTCAACGTCGGGAAGGATACCTGCGTGCTCGGGAGACAACACGGCAGCGGAAGGGAAATCGGGTGTGCTCCCCAAAGCGACAATCGTATCGCCATTGGCGTGTTCACCTGCGCCGTCTACCGACGCTGTCGGTGGGCTCGCGGGTGAGGCGAACAACGGCGCTGCATGACGATGAATGAGCTGCCGAACCGGTTCAGCGAGCTCGGCGAGTGCCGGTTCTGGAAATAGGAGCGGACGTACGCGCGGGGATGCCTTGGTGGTTTGACCGTCTGCGGAGGCGTTCCCTTCGCCACGTGAGTCGGTCTGGACCGCCTCCTTGGCGAGATCCATGTACGGCAGTATAGAGAGGCACACGTGAGGCGGAGCGAACGACTCCAAGAAGAGGCGCACGGTGCGTGCGTCAGGCGCGCTTTGGTCTGATCGCGAGAGATTGGGCAACGTCACGATGGTGAGCAGCTGACGATACACGTGCCACACAGGAGGTAGCGGACAGACATCCAGCAAGCCTCGCAGTGCACGCTGTCGGCACACTTCATGCGAGTCCCTTGCTGCCACGGCGGCGTCGCCCGCTGTGCTCGCGAAGGACGCCGTCGAGACGGAGGAGGTGGACGGAGGAGATGACGGCGACGTGTCGGGCTTGGCGATCGACGACGCCAGCCGCGTCGAGCACTCCGCAGTGCGCAGTGCCTCTGTGGCAGCGGTGAGGTATTCAGTGGGCCCGCGCCCACCACTCTCCTCCTCGTCCTCCTGGCTTACGGCTACAGCAGTCATGTCGACGCCGCGCCGTGAGGACGACAGCACACGCGCACCGCAGGCTCGCGCATTCCTTGCATTGAGTGAGGGTGATCGCACATGCCAGTGCGCCACCGTGTCCATGAGCTCGGCGAGGTCGATGCATACCGGCTTCGGCTGCGTCTCTTCGTGCGCGCCACTGTATTTCGCGTCTTCAGCATGCGCTTCCTCCTCGTCCGTGTCGGTGACTGTGACAGGCTGACCACTCTTCATCTCTTTAAGAGCGGCCTCAACGAAGCGCGCAGTCGAGTCGAGAGTCACAACGTGAAGCCTGTCACCTGTCAAGGCATTGAAAACGTAGACCTGATGCGCGAGACCGCCGATCGTCACCAACAGCACTTCGCCATCGCTGCCCTGCTTCTGCCATGAGGGGTGTTGTGGTGTGGCGGCGAGAGTGGTGAGACTACACGGCAGACAATACAGTGGCGCCTTGACAGCTCCCTCATGCGTCGGAATCACCGCATTCGTTGTGAAAGGCGAGCCCAGCGACGGCATTGTTGGACACACAGGAATCACCTGCAGCACCTGCGAATGGTAAGTGTCGAATACCAAGCACACGTACAGACCGGCGTGGTACTTGAGAGGCAGTGCTCGCTCTGTGTATTGGCGATAGGGTCCTACCGCAGCCATAAGACAGAGATAGCGACCATTAGCGCTCGTGGGTGTGAGTCCACTGCCGGTGACCTCTTGCATCGCCACAGGGTTCGTACCGAGTGACGCCTCCGCTTGGCTGGCCTCTGCAGACGCTGGCTGTTCTGATGAGGTCTCCTTCTCGTGCCTCGCCTCTGCCTCGTGGGTAAGGATGTCCACGTAGTACGTAGTCGCCAGTGCCGCGTGCTTCAAAGAAATCAGTGCCTGATCGGCTGGTAGGCACTTCTCACTCGGCGGTGACCAAGTCGACGGCGCCTCCGCAGAGGCAGCCGTACTCGACGCTGCTGCTATTGTTCTTTGCCAGTCCTTGTGCCAGTGCGCGAGACGTTCAATAGCGGTCGTCATGTACAACTCAACACAACGGCGTGAGAAGCGCTGTCGTGCAGCGGCTGTCGCCGCATCCCCCATTTCGTTCGCGGCACGCACACCGGCCGTCTTCCACCGTGTGGCCTCCGCAGTCGCGTGCGCGCCACTGGCACCGGGCCAGTCCCATCGCGGTGCTTCCGAAAGCTGCATGGACAGGAGATGGTAGAGAGGTCCACCAGCACCGATAGAGGCGTCGTGGCGCCGCTTCTGGAGTCCAACCGTCCGGCACAATGCCGGGCCAACGTCCACAAAGACAAGACAGGCATCCGCTGGGTACCACGCCGCCGGAGCCGTAAAAGTGCGGTACGTCGACGGCGCCCTCGCATATCTGACTCTTGTTCTTGTTCTGGTGGACGTCGTGCGTTGACGACGATGGCGATGATAGCCGGGGTGATGACGATCACGTGCCTTCCCACACCGACGACGACTGTGCGCTTGTGTCGAAGCCGTGCTAGTCTTGGCCGTGGTCGCGCCGCGATGGAAGAACCAAAAGACATCATCTCGGCTCTCACCAACGCCCGACTCTCCAGCAAAGACACCGCCGTATCGCCCCCCGTGCAGACTCTCCTCATCCCCACCATCGGGACCGGTGAGAGAGGACGAAGAAAAGGAAGCATCTGAGCTAGACACGTCTTCCTCATTGAAATCGTCGCGTCCACGCCACTCTGCACAAGGATGATGACGGTCGTGCGTACGCCCATCTCCTCCGCTGTCTTCGTGACCAGCCTCTCTTAGGTAGCCAAGCACATCATCGTGCTCAACCGCGACGGTGGCGACGGCGCGCGGGAGTGTGCGATGCGGCGACAGACGACGGCGGAGGAGAAGACGCCCTACTTGAGCTGCCCCGCGAGACGCCACCGCACGCGCGATACCGCCGGTACGCTGGAGCGTGTGCCAGACCGAAGCAGGTAGCGGTACACTGAGGGGCGCCATGAGACTCATCTCATCACCGTCGCCGCTTCGATCATCGTGACCAGGTGCGGGCCGCGTGTCGTTGTCTGATGGTGAAGCAAAGGTCGTGGAGGTCGCATGGGGACGGCTGACAGAGCTCTCCCACACCGCCTTCGACCCTCGGAATCGCACAATGCGCAGGCCTGTAAAGAAGGCGGCGGGCCGCCCGGCGTCTGCGAGTGGATGCTGCTCAAGTCGCTGCCCCTCGCGCGCGGCTTCCTCCTCAGACCTGAGCAGTCGCGTGGACTCGGGTAGACCGCGACTCGCGACCACGACCACGTTGGCCTGCCCTTTCGCCCCTGCGTACACAACACCGTCGCTTTCGTTCGCCGCGTTGATCATCGACAAATCACCTGCGCTGTCGATGACGTACACACCGCCCATGAGCGCCGAGACAACGAAGGCGTGTATCGGGGCGCGTAGCACAAGCTTCTGCACCACCACTCCAGAAGCAGGCTCCCAGCGGTACAGCTCATTCCCACGTGTGGCGCTGAGGCATTGAAAGGACGAGAGATGCGCTCGAGCACTGAGGTGCCAGGCGGCGACGTCGCACTCGACCGTGCCATCGATCGCGTACTGCTCCCAGAATTGGCGCAGCTGCGCCAGCTCCACTCGCCGTGTGGTCGCTGCGGCGGGACCCAGTCCGACTTCCGCGCGATCGCCCCGATGTGCGTGCGCAGTGGCCTCGACCGTGCCCCGATGACGCGAGGCGGAGGGTACGGGGGTGTCCTGCACGTGGCGACTCAAGGTCGCGGTTGGTGAGCGCCAGAAGCGCGTGTCCAGCCACTGTGTCTCTTGAATCGGCGTGTTTGAAATTCGAAATTGCTGGAACAAACGGTTTTCACACGCGTCGACGCGCCACGTCTGCACGGACGCGTTTCCACCATGACCGTTGGCCATGTTGCGGTGCGTGTGCGTGTGGTGGCTGGCGGATGCTTGATCAGTGCCCTTCTCTTCCCGCCTTTCACGCTGGGTTGTCGAGGCGCCACCGGAGTTCGCGGCACTCAGCTCCCGCAGATCGGTGCGACGCTGCGACCCCTCGCGCCCGCCAGGTGAGGCATGCAGTGAGAAGAGGCAGACCTTGCCGGTGGCCTCCGCGACACTGGCCTCCGAAGTACTTCCGGCTGCGGCGAACATGGGCTGGAATTGTACAGAAGCCGATAGGAACCGCGAGTCGGGCGAGAAGGCGAGGCTGACATCGCAGTCCGTGAACCAACGCGGACGCCGCAGCAGTTCAGGCAAGCACACATCGAGAAGAAGTTGTTCGCCAAGACCGAGTGCTTCCGGGGTTTTCAGCGCGTAAACGGCGAGCTGACCCCGCGTGGTGAGAAGCGCAAGGAAGAGATGACACGGAGAGACGCGCACGAGCTGCACTTCCTCTTTCAAAATGTCTTCGGGCGAATCGAAACAGTCATCGCCCGAGCTGTATTCTTCGACAACTTCCTCCTGCTCTTCCTCTTCTTCCTCCTCCTCTTCCTCCTCTTCTTCCTCGTCATTTTCGTACTCTTCATCTTGGTTCCCCACTCCGCCGTCTGCTTCGTCTGCTTTATCTGCTGATACGAGCGACAACGCGGGCGAATGCCGAGACAGAAGTGTGTCTGTCTGTGAAACGAGTGCCTCGGCTGCTTCGCTCGTCGTGGTGGTCCGCGAGTCCAATAGGGCCAGCTGCGTCGAGGTGGGAAAACGGAGAGGATGACATTGAAGCGCCAACAAGGTGCGCTGTCGCGTCAGAGCGTGCTGGAGCTGTGCACGATAAGGGACGACCAGACGTGCCTGTTGAGTGCTGTCCCCTGCCGTTGTGTTTGCCATAGCGAGTCCCTCGTGACGTCTGTGTATGGCCGCTCTTTCGCGCGCTTCCTCGTCCGCTTGGATCTGACGGAGCCGTGGAAGCGTGTGCGAGAAAAGCTGACCGAATGCCACAGACTCCATCAGCGTGTTGGCATACAGACACTGCTGCCTGCGGCTCTCCGGGTGTGTGAAGCGCGAGGGAGCCTCATGAAAAGGCGAAGAGACCGATATCCTCGTGGCGGCGTTTCCCGGCACCCACGGAGCCACGAGGGCGGAACAGAAATCCCCCAGCGCAACGCGGAGTGCGACCGCGAGCCTCCTCTGCGCGAAACGCGCGCCTGGGTGAGCGGACGGTGCTAATGGCGTCAGGAGCGCCAGTAAAAGGTGTGTACGCATGGCGCGGAGGTGATCATCGAGGCTGGAGATGATGCGACCACACAGATCGGCAGCGTTTACTTGACTTGTGTCCGCTTCACCTTCGTCTTTGCCTTTGTCTCTGCGCGCTCCGGATGTGAGCGAGGGCGGGTAGGTGGCGTGTAGCCGACGTACACACGCTGAGGCCCACTGCGCTGCAACAAGCGCCAAACAGGTGAGTGAACGGTGTGCTTCTCTGTCCTCGCTGTTCGCCTTGCGATGATGGGTACAAAGCGCGCACTCGGCGATGGACAACACCACCCATGTCAACAGCCTCACGCGGCACGCGGCTTCGAGGCTACACACCGAGGCGAAGTCAAAACTCTCGCCGTGGACAGGCTTCTGCGCATTGTCCCGCTCCGCCGTGTTTTCAGCGATATGAGGCGGAGAGGATGGTGCGGAGGACGCAGAGAGAGAGGCGAGAACCTTCTCCATATCGCTCCACAGTGTGTTCTGTTCAACTGAGGGTGAGGAGGATGGCGAGGCGGTGGGTGTACGGCGTTGAGCAGGGGAGGTGTTCGCCGCCTGTTCCTCCATGCCGTGTAGCGCGCTGCGGTTCAGTACCCATGCCTCGACAGCTTCGAGACGTTCCCACCACAGCGGACAGCGTTGACGCATGACCTCGGCGATCTTCGCGGCGTGTGCCCCTTTTTCCTCAGCGCGGCAGTGACGGTCGTGCGAGGTGGGCGTATGTGCGGTTGAGATGGAGGCAAGGGACGCGGCTAGCGCGTCCACGGTCTGCATCTCCGCGTGCACAGCCATCACTGTTGCGACGAGGCCATCCACAGCGGACTGTGGGGTCTGCGTCACGTCAGCGCATGGGAGGCCCATATCCACCGCGAGAACACTCTCGCAGAGCATGAGCTGCCGCCACTGCAGCAAGCAGAATCTCACACACAAGTCCATCAGCGAGGCGAAGGAATTGGTTGCAGCTGGCGAGCCAAACAGGGCAGACAGGGACGCGACGAGTTCCGTGAGCGCCGCGCCGAGATCAGCATCGGCAGACCACGCTATTGGCTCCGCTATCGTCGTTGCTGTCGCGCGCGTCAGTTTCGTGTCTGCAGAGACGCAGCCCGCAAGCGCGATGGCTTCGAGAGCGTGCGACAGGCGCGCGACCTTCTCACCCTTGTCAACCGGCATCGCCGCCCACCACGCCTCATCCTCAGCGATCGGCAGTGGCCAACACGCCCGATTCTCCGCGAGGAGGAGTTCCAGTGGATGCTCATGTGCGTGCGCGGGCAGAGCGCTGCTCGTGGGTACATCGTCGAATAATGCCGTATTCGGGTCCGCATGCGGAGAGTGTGTTTTCGATACGGACGTCGCTGACAAAGATGACTTCGCGGAGACACTCGGCACGCTGCTGTCGATGTCGCTTCGACCGGATGGACGTGGCGCGGAGGCGGACGCGACTGCGGACGTGCACGGGCCCTCCTCAACGACTGGCGCACTCGGCGAAGACGTTTCCTCCGAGTGCGTGGGGCAGCGCGCGGTCGGGGGCGACTCCTGCGCTCTGTCGCCGGCAGTGACGGGAGCACTGCGCGACTGCAGCTCACGCTGAAAAGAATCGGCGGTCTCGGAAAGACCAAGGCTCTGGAGCAGCTCGTGGAGGAGGGAAATTGTCGACGCTGTCAGTGCGGGCCGTGACTCGAGCGGATCCATTGTCAAGCTCGAAGTGAAAGGCGAGGAAGACGAGGTAGCGGAGAGAGAGAGAGAGGGAGATGTCACTTTTTTTCCCCCTCAGTGCGGCGTCCGTATCAGAAAAATGCGGAGAGAGACACCACGCGAGAAAAACCTCAATAATCTGGTTTTAAAAGAAGCAAAAAAGAAGCACTGAAATGGATGAGAAGTCTGAGCGAATAAAAGATGCGAGAAGAGGAACAGAGACAAAGAATGAGTCAGCGCAGATGTACTGGCGAGCACCTTCGCAGAGCAGGAAAAAGATGTCACGTACACACAGGAGAGAGAGAGAGACAGAGAGACAGAGACAGGTGAATAGAGAGGGAGAGAGAGAGAGAATTCGATGCGTACGAGTGAAACTAATAGAGCAGCGCAGATAGCCGCCACACCATCCATAGAAGGGAACAAACACGTGCATCATGCCCCTGCGCGCCGTTGTTGTGGCCATTGACACAAGTTCTTCTCAACGAGATCACGGCGCTCCTCCGACTCTGAACAAGTGTTCTCACCGTTCAAATTCAGACAGCGCGTAAGAGATGAGAGGCCCAACGCGTCTTGCCGATTATCGCTTTTATTCTTTTCCCCTTCTTCTCTTTCGATTTGCGGTTGCCTACCTTGGCAGCAAAGGTAATACCGCGACACACACACACACACACACGCATGACGCTGCTGCTTCAACTCATATCTCCACCCCAATCCGCATCTGTAGGCTTTCCTCCATCTGCTTTAGCAGCAGCAGGAGTTGAATGAACTGGTCCTTCTCCACCGCCGTACCCCAAGAGGGAATAAGCGTCGGCACAGGTATCATGTCCCCAACGGTGGCGGTGGCAGGCAGCGACGACGTGGCCGAGGCGGCGCCCATCGACGAAAGCGCCCCGGACGACGGTACTGCGACGGTTGAGGGTGCGGCTTGCTGTCGACGCCCCGCCGTTGTCGCGGTCGTTGAGCGGGCAGACAGTGGTGGTGAAGGCGGCTGTCCACCCACACGTGCGGCCCCGGTTCGCGCACCGCCCCGCACGGAGGTCACCGAAAACGCGCTGCCCGTCGGCGCACCACCCGCACCCGCGCCCGTTCCCCCACCGCCACCCGCAGCTGCGGCGCCTGGACTCACCGAGGAGAGCGTGTCCGTAACGCTTGCGGTGGGCACCGAGGCAATCCGCGGCAACTGTACGCGCTCTTCGTCGACGTCGACGAGATAGCCCTCGATAAGGTCGTGGGCGTCACGCAGACGACCTTGACGAATGAGGAAGTCGGTGGCGTTGAGCACCATCGCCGCACGGACGGGATCGTGTGGGGAGAGGTTTACCTCTGCGTCTTCGAGCGCCTCTTCGTACAGCGCGCAGACGTCTGCGGGCGTGTGCACAGATGGATAGCGGAAGCGATGGTGGTGCACGAGAGCAGGCACATCGGCACCCATGGAAGCCGAAGAAGAGGCCGCGCCACTCTTATTGTTGGCGTTGTTGCCGGCGCGGTTCGCACCGATGTGAGTACCACTCGTGACTGACTCGCCTTCGAGTATATCACTACGGTGCGTCACCGCGACCGATTGCCCGACTGGATCCAGGTGAACTTTGTCGTCCACATCACGTGCTGGCGTCGCACTCATCGAGTGGCTTCGTCGGTGCGTGTCGGCCGTCCACGACGCGTCGCGCAGCCCGGATCTGGTTAACGTGGAGGACGACTGGCTGTGCGCCATCGAAAAGTCCGGCATGGTGGGGAGCGCCTGGGAGACGGGGTCAAGACCTTCGTCTTCTTTGTGGTTGGCTTGTCCCTGTCGCACTGCGCGCGAGGTCGGCGAGACGGAAGACGTGGCAGTGCGGTCGGCATCGTCTTCCTCACCATCGTCATCGGCCGCGCCGATGCGGCGCGTCGCATGCGGCCACAGTTGGGACTTGTTTGGCGTGAAAAGCGAGGCAAGCAGATACATAATGACATCCTGACCGAGTCCGCGCACCGTCGCGGCAATGAGACGCGTGACGAGAAAATGTCGCGGCGGAAGCAGCCGCGTGCCCTGATCGAGCAGCGCACGGGCGGCGCGCAGACCGGGTGAGACGTTCTCCGACGGCGACTGCCAGACCGGGGCACCTTTCCGCGTCTTGGCGCTCTCGTCGGGTCGGGCCGGGTTGATGCCGCGGCGGTGGAGCCAATGAGGACTATCCACGACTTCCACCGTACAACCCGGTGTCACCAGTGCGTACGGATCGGCCTTGAGCGCGGCGATCTGCTCCGCTACCGTAGGCGCGACGGTGGTCGTGGTATTCGTGGCGGCGGCGACATCGGCCTCACAATCTGGACGTTGAGAATCGGGCATCGACACAAAGGACGCCCGACTCTGACCACTCAGGCGCATCTCTTCTGTCTCGTTTTCATGGCCGTCTTGACCGTCGACCAGCGCTAGTGTGTCCTCACTGCCCATCGGCGTTGGCGCGGACTGTGATGCGCCGGTCTTGTTCGCTGCGGTGGTAGCGGCCGACTTGGCCTTCTTCTTCTTCTTTGCGTTTTTGGTCGTTACCGCACGACGCGGGCGATCTGCACCCTCGTCTGTCCGCTCGAAGAGCGCATTCGGCACCGAGGATGGTGGCGTCGGTAACGGACCAAGTACGGGCGAGTTGGACGGCTCCGGCGGTATTACTGCCTCTTCACTGCCATCCATACCGTGCCAGCCGGCCTTCGCCTGAAGCCACTCGTTCTCCATTCCGCGGTGTGCCGGGTCCACCATGTCTGCGAGGCGTTCCAGAAGCCCTTCTTCGAGCATCAGCCTGTACGCGTCACAGACCCACTTGCGGTAGTAGAGCCATGTCCGTCTGTCTGCCACGTAGACCGCGGGAATGAGCCAATCTAGCAGTGTGCTAACGACGCGGAACGTGAGGAGCGTCATTTCACCGCAGACCTGACTCTCTAAATGATCGAGTGCCTCGAGCGCATCGCCAACGCGCGTGACCAGATCGTCAAGCTCGGCGGCCATCACTGCGGGGATGACGACACCCACCAAACCTTCTTCGTATGGCGGCAGTCGCGGTGGTGGCTGTGGCCCCTTGCGCTGCGCCCGACGCGCTTGTGGGTGGCCAGATGCGGACGGAACGAAGCCGCGTGATGTGGGAGCGGACTGGGCAGCGGCGTCCCTGTCGTTCCCTTCACTCGCGCGTCTCGCCGGGAGTCCGCCGAACGAGCTGTTGGTGGTGTGCCCAACGCGGATGGACTGGATGTGGTGCTCCACCAGGCGCTTCATCTCAAAGGCGACGGCGAGCGTCGTCGACGCGAAGGAAACGTTGGCCACCCCCGCGCCAGCCCCACCACCGCTTGCACCAGTCGTGACGCTGCCGTTCGCTGCGAGGTCGTCGTCCGCCGCACTGCCGTAGCGGCCGCCGAGACCAGCTGCGGCGGCCACAGAATGCGCGAAGGGTTGCGGCGACACGCCAGGCGAGATCACACCTGAGTTCTGGTCGGCCAGCGAGACGCCTTCGGCGGCAAGTGCACTCACGTACGAGTAGAAGCTCTCTGGCGGCAGTTCCCTGTCCAGGGCTGTGTTTTGACGAGAAAGGAAAAAGGACGAGGGAAACGTACCGACACCGCCGCCGCCAGCCTTCTCGAGCGCGGCGGTCGCGGATGTGGGCGTCTGTAGTGCCGCACCGGCCGACTGCACCGAAGCGAAGGAGAAGTTGAGCAGCTGGCTTGCGGCGGCGGCGGTGCCGAGAGCATTGGTACTGGTCGGATTCCCAACCGCAGCGTAGAGAGCGTTGTGCGTCCACGCCGCACTACCTGTGAGATATCCACCGGCCCGCTCGTCGCCGTCTTGTACCGCGGCGGTCATGGCCGATGCGGGTAAAGCACGACGTGCAGAAGGCTCCCGGCCACTTCGGCTTTGATCGCAAGACGGATTGCCATCGTCGTCCTCCGCAGCCACTTCCTCGTCATCGGCCCCGTCGGCGAGCGTGACGAGATCCGAGGCGGAAACCAGGGCAGGAGCGGGAGCGACTGGGCACGCGCTCATTTCCCTGCTAGGAAGCTCTTCATCGTCCACAAGTCGAGACGACGCGCTCAGAAGACAAGCTTCTTGCTGATGCGCGTACTCGGTCAACACCACCTCCCACGAGAGTGCGGATACGAAAAAGTGAAGAATGACATCCGCCGGTACGAGCGCCGCGTCGGGCAGCGGCGGCATCGTCTCCCCGCCCACGTCACGTCCACTGCCGCCGCTGCCCGCTTTGTGGCCCATGGCGTTCCCAGTGCCGTCGCGCGCCGTCTCGTGGCGATGCGTGGCACTGGACCCACCGTGGCCCTCCCGCGGCATCGCTGCGGCACCGAGTGTCGCCGCGGGTGCAGACCTTCCCGTGTGGGTGGCGGCAGATCGATTCTCCCCATAGACAGACGACCAGTGCGTGAGTGTGGTGGCTCGCTGCGACAGTCGGCTGATATCGCTCGTGAAGCCCAGCACAGCAGGGCCTCTACCCGCCGCAGCACGACTGATATTGTTGCCGATACGATCTTGACAGCCGACCGTAGTGGCCTCGTCTTGCAAAGTGGTGGTGGTTGTTGTCGCGGTTGTGCAGGTCGTCTCCGCCTCGCTCAGCGTCAGCTCGGCCTCGGTCAGCTCCTCGCGCGCCGTGCTCTCTGCATGGCCCTCCTTGATATCCAGGTCAGACTTCGCGAGCGGCGGAGACGAAGGCGACACGGTTAGCATGGCTTCCTCACACATGCGCGCTGCCAGAGCCGGGGCGGTGAGCGTCACCGCCTCCAAACCCGCACTGTACGATCGGAGTGATGGACACAGTGTACGAAGGGCCTCCAAGGCCGCGGTGGAGGGCAGCGTCAGCGGACGTAGGAGACGCGTCGCGGAGTCCTGCGCACTGTCCTCGTCGATATACCCATGTGGGGGCCGCTGCGATGCGTGTACAGGCAGAGAGCCATCCGTCCGATCAGCTTGTTCCCCACCGTCCGCCGTGGCCGTCATCGCGGAGTCATTTCCCCGGTCGGCGGCGGCGGCGGCGGCTCCATGCACGTGTTCACCGGTGCGGACGGCAGTCGGGTCAGCCTCCGTTCCATAAAGAAGGCCCTCCAACAATACGACCAGGGAGGTCTGGATGGCCACCCAGAAGTCCCAATGCAGTGAAGAGAGGGCACTGCGAGGGCCACTGTACGCACGCACAGCACTCCCCCGTCGCGCATCGTCGTCACTCTTCTCGTTCGGAGCGACAACGGTTTCTGTGGCGTCATCGCCGTGGAGGCTCCTTTCCTCACACTCGCCGGACACCGCATCCTTCAATCGTTTCAAGCACATCTCGGCGGCGCTTAGCGGGTGACCACGCGTATACCTCGCGCCGCGACCAGCCACAGCCGACGAGGGCGATGGCGCGATCGTTTCCCGTCGCTGTGACGTCTGTTTGCGCTCGCGACTGGCCTCGCCCGGACTCGCGGCGTCCTTGGCCACGGTGCGGCGTCCAGAGCACGTCGCCACGTCCCCCACACGCGCCGGTGAACCAGCAACCAGCAGGGCCAAGAGCGCCTGCATGTCGCCGACAGCGACGTTGCCGGTCAGGAAGGACCAAAAAACCTCTTCCCAGACGTGCGCGATGCCCACTGCCGGACTCGCACTGCCCCCTGACAGCGAAACACTGGTCTCCCCCGTGCTCGTGTCGAGCTGCGCGACACTATCGGTGCTCAGCGCCGCAAGCGCGGCGCTTGGGGTGATGGGGGCGAGCATGCCACTACCGAGGCGACCTGTCCCCGCGTGGAGTGGACCAAGACCAACGCCGGCTGCCGCGCCGCTGCCCAGCGCGGGACCGAAGAGCAATGCAGGCCGTCTCCGGCGCTCACGCTGTCTTCCGTGCCGTGTACGCGACGACGCACCTGTACCGCTCATCGTCGACGTGGGTTCCACCTTGCGGTCTGGCGAGGCCGCGCGGGATGACCGTTTTCGCGCCGTTTCTGAGGCACACGTCGAGTGGGCAGCCGCGGCATTGAGCACCGCCGCAGCGATACTCGGATTGGACGTGGCGTGCGCGAGGGTCGTGAGGTGGCCGGGCAGACTCCACGCCGGGCTGAGTGGACTGTGCTCCGACAGAGGAAGCGTCGCGTCTGCGTCCTGACGCTGGTCACGCACACCCGAGGGACCTGGCATTGTCGCAGCCAGTGTGTCCGACTCCTCCTTCGGATAGAGACTCGTCTCCGCTGGTGTACGGACAGCGGCTGTCGCGGCGTTCGCGGCACCGCCGCCTCCCATGCCCCGCTGCAGCTTCCGCTTGAAGTTCTCACGTAACACACTCTGTAGTGCGGAGCAGCTCTGCGGATGTCGTGTGAAGGACGCGTTTTGTAAGACCACAAGCGAGTCGGAGAGCTGTTCCGGCGTGAGTGATGTGTTCGAGATGGAGGTGGTGCCTGCGGCTTCCACAGAGGACGCCGTCCTCTCCGCGAGGCTGCTTACGCATGCGGGCGGCACAAGTGCGAAGGATGAGACCGGAGGTGTGTGGATGTGATCAGCCCCTGGGAGTAGGAGTAACGGTGACGGCTGTGGCTGCTGACGCGAGGCCAAGGCGGAAAGAGTCGCGAGTCCCTCGCGCGTGGTGGTCACACGCATGTCCTCGCCGTCGGCTAGATTGTTCGGACTCGGTAGCGTTGCCTCTTCCTCCTCCACCTGCTGCTGCTGCTGCTGCTGCTGTTGAAGAGCGGTGATGGTCAACACACGCGCTTCACAGACTTCTCGCAAGACGTGGCAGCGCTCACGAAGACCGTCGAGGAACGCGTGACACTCGCGAAGGAGACCTTTCTTTTCGGCAATCTGGCGACGCCGCTTCACCAGACCCTCAATCAGTGCGTCGTACGCGCACACAAAGAGCCGCCTCTCCTCTTCCTGCAGGGACGCGTCGAAACGGGCCAAAGTGAACATGAGCTCGATCATGTACGTGTAGGCCGCCTCGGTCTTGATCTGCTCAAGTGACAGCAGCAGTGGAATGAATGACTTCCGCAGTCCCTCCGTGATACTCGGCAGCATGGCTGTGGCGCCGACGGACGCCGCCCCACCTGTCGCCGTGCTCATCGTCGATAAATGGCAGCAATAGACTGACGCAGGTAAACCAGCCAACGAACAAAAAAAAAAGTAAGAGAGATGGAGGAAGAGGAAGACAAACAAACAAACAAAAAAAAAAAAAGGAGAGTCGTAAAGGGAGACGAGTGCAGTCAACAAACAAAACAAGGCCTGCGTTCTGCGCCACAACAATGTGACGTTGCCTCGTCGCGTACACTTGCAAAGCTCCACGTCGTCAGTATGACGATCATGATTATTGTTAGTGTGCGTTTACACCAAGACAGGTATGGAAGAAGAGAACGGTATGAGGAGAAGTGGATAGACTGTGAGCAGGTAAAGCGATGCGTAAACAGGCACATACACTCGCCCGCAAACAAACAAACAAAAAAAAAAAAACACATCTTTTTCTTCATCACGACAACACTTCATCAACAGCGCATTGACCCCGATCTGGACGAGATCAGACGCACAAGGAGCACCTGCGACTGGTGAAGCAGACGTCGCGAGGAGGAAGCACACCGAGCGTGAACACAGGCTAGAACGCGCACGCGAAACTCACGGCGTGTGTGTGTGTGTGTGCGTGTGCACTTGTGCTGTTGAGGGAAAAAGAGAAAAGCCGTTTTGGATGCGCTACCGACAGTTTTTTTTTTTTTTTGGTGCTCAGCTTTTATAACGGTTGACGCATGCCATAACGCATGAACGGCCTGCAAGACACGGAACAAAAACAACACAAAACCAGAAGAGGAAGAAACGGGTCTTAGTATTAAACGAATGTGCGCCGCTCCCCCTTTTTTTGACATAAAAAAAAAAGAAAGAAAAGGTGCAGCTTACTTTGTTAGACGACAGAAAAAAAAAAAAAAAGAACGCGACGTTATCTTTTCCTTGTGCACTTATTCGTGTCACCTTGTGACCAGCAAATGTCAAATGATGTTCTCTTTTTTTTTGTTTTCTTCTTGTGGCTCGCACTCCAGAGTGCTTCTCTCTTGCTTTTGTATGATGAGCGTGCCCCTATTGTCTTCATCTCTCTCTGTCTCTCTCTTACACCGCCATGGTCGCACTGTACGCGTCGGCTTTGCCTTCCTTATCCTGAGTGATCGGCGCCTTGTTCATGCGTGCGGTGTCGATTAGGTACCGAAGCGAAAACGCATTCTCCGTCGAGAGCTGCACCAGCATTCGGTGTTGGAACAAGCTCCGAAGCAGTGCCTTGAGTCCAGGCAGAACGCGGCTGTTGTCCTGCGCGTAGCTGCCAAACGGCTCGCCTGAGTGCAGCAGGGCGGATTGAGCCCACAGCAGCGCCTGCTCAAAGCCCGGACTGCGATCTACTTCGTTACTTATCCACTGCACTAGCGTGCCGAAGCTCGCGGACGGGGTAGAGGCGACAGCGACAGGAATGGCGCTCGCCGGCATGCGCCGCAAACACTCCACCCCAAGCAACTCATCTCCTAGCGTGAGAGCGCCAATGAGGGCGAGCACGTGCTGGCCACCCTCCATGTGCGCCTTGACGCTGCCCGTCGTCACGTTTGCTTGAAGCTGCTGCGGCAGGAACACGGGCCGGGCGACACGCGTGGAGAAGACGAGCAGGCCATCTGTTGTGGCTGCCACGAACTCGGAGCCGGTGGGGGCGAACGCCAAGTCCAACGTCCGCGCCACCAACTCCGTCTTGCGCTTTCCTGTCGCAAAGTGACGATGACGGCTGCCGGGCATTTCCATAATTTTACGGCGAGCGAGGTGCTTATCGTCGTCGTCGACATCGATGTCACCGAGGAAGCCGGCCTCGGTCATGCTGCGCCATTGGTATTGTTCCTCCGACCCCAGCACATCGAGATTGGTGGTCACTGGCCACTTCTTGAGCAAGAAGCCCTGTGTCGCATTGTACAGCGCAATCCACTTGGAGTCACCGCCGGCGAGAACCCGCTCTCCCTCGGGCGAAAACGCGATGCGACGGAAGTGCGTGTTGGTGTTGGCGGACTGTGGACCGACGGACTTATTCCACCCACCGGCCGCGTCGAACGACGTCTGGTACGTCTTGACGAGGATGGGCTCGGTAGGAACGGCAGTCTCGTACACGCTGATCTCTTGCTTCGCCGTGAGCACTGCCATACGTCGACCGCTGCTGCTGTACGCCACGTCGAGCACCTCGGTGCCAATGTCTAGCACCTCGCCATCACCCTTCAGACGCTCACCGCCATCGCCGGTATTGTTGAAGAGGTCCCAGAACACAATGTTGTGATCGACAGAGCCGGACGTCAGCGTCGTGCCTGAGGGGTGAAAAGCAAGACAGGCGATAGGGCCTTCGTGCCCCTGCAGAATATCGACCACGCGTCCGGTCTGGACAGCAAAAAGAAAAATCTTATTCGCCACACTGCTGCCCACGGCGAGAATCTCACCCGATGGGTCCACGGCAATGCAGGAGAGCTGCGACTGCTCCGGCGGACTGAAGACACGGAACTGACGAAGGCGCACCAAGTCGTAGCCACGCGCCGTCCCGTCGAGGCTGGCGGTGAAGAAGGCGTTTGTCGCGGAGCTGGTGGCGATGCCAGTGATGCCGCCCTGATGCTCCGTAAAGGTCACGAAGCACTGGCCGGAGCTGGTCTTCCAGACCTTGACCTTGCCGTCATCACCACCGGAGATGATGTGCTGGCTGTCGGCCGTGATGGCGGTGCGGCTAATGTCGTAGTAGTGCGATTGCTCCTTGAGCACGTACGACTCCGCGCGCCAGTCCCAGACAAGGAGCTGCTTCAGGTGCGCACTACCAAATGCGATGAAGTCACCGTTCGGGGAGAACCGCGCCGCCGTCAAGGCCTGTGCGGAGATCGACAGGAGGTGGACGAGTGGGAACGCGTCATCGGCGGTGGCAGGCGACGGGCTTGCGGCCGCCGCCTCCGCGCTGTCACCACTCCCAGCGGCCGCGGCACCAGGCAAGGCGTGGATGGCGAAGATGCCCGTGTTGTAGCCCAGCGCGACGATGCCACGCCCACGATGAAAGGCCGTGACAGAGACGTTGCCTTTGTGGGTGAGCATGAACTTGTGCTCAACCTCGAAGGCGTAGCGGAGAATCGGCGGCAGCTGCGCGTCGTCCGCCGTCGAGACGCGCACACCGTCGAGCTGGAGCTGCTCCAGACGCTGGCGCTCGAGGAAGCTACGCGGCACCTTGCCGCCATCCTCGTCGTCCTCGTCCTCCTCGGCTTCATTTTCGGCCTCCTGCACGCGTGCATTCATGTTCCCCACGGCGATCGCGCGCAGCACTTCCTTACGCGTCAGCTTTGTCCTGCGCCACGTCATGGCCACGTTATCCGCAGAAATACTTAGCACCCGTGTCGCGCCACCATTGACAAACCACGCACTCAACACACCACTGCGATGGCCGACCAGGGCGTTCTGCTGGATCGCCATGCCCTTCATCTGCAGCGTTCCCTGGCGGGGGACAATCTTCATACGTGCGTCTTGGCCGCTGACGAGGATGTGCTCGCTGTCGTCAGTCCACTCAATATTCATGATCGGCAACGTCAGCACGGCGTGTAGATTCTCCACGCGGTGACAGCTGTGGAAGCTCACCACGCGCTTCGCGGGCGCGGTGTAGACCTGCAGGGTCGTCTCCAGCGCCAACGCCACGTACTTACCGCACGGGCTGAACTTGACGGTGGAGATGGAGCACGTGGGTGGGAATGAGATGGTGTCCAGCACGACCCGCGCGGAGAGCGAGTAGAAGAAGCCGAGACCACGCTGACCAATGACGATGAGCAGTGCGCCGTCTGGCGACACGTCAAAGCACTGAATGGCGCTGTTGCTGCAGGCCACGGAAATGTGACCTTCTTGCTGGAGTTGGACGGCGGAGATGTAGTTGTTAACCGGAGAGTACAGCTGCGCTCCGTCCGGTGAGAAGGCAAGGTTACCTCCCGTGTAGAGCATGCCGTGCACCGCAGCCAGCTGGAAGTTATACATATTCCCCTCGTCTTCTTTTATTTATTCTCGTGTGGCTTTTAGCGTCCTCGTCTGAGGCGAGAGAGAGAGCGCGTGCGAAGAGAGACCGCAAACAGAAGAAGAGTGATGACCCGAGAAAAAAAAAAATGAAGGACTGCCTAACGCTTCTGTTCGCCGTAAGACAGAGAACGAATAAGGAGGGGATAGGGGGTGAGTAGGGAATAGAGGATGAGGTGCGAACCCGACAAAGCCATCCGACGGGTAGATACACGTCAAACGCATCGATGGCCACTCAGGTGCCACCTTCCGCGACACACTGCCTGAGCGATGGTAGCAGCACAAACACAAACACAAACAAAAACACATGTGTTCGTGTCGATGAGATATGACGCACGTGCATCGATTCATACCCACATCCAAGCGTGTGCAGCTGGTCTTTTGTGCCGACGGTACACAGCTCGTGAGACACGCGAGCTAGGTCCTGAGCTTTGCCGCACGGAGCGGGAGGACAGCCGCAACAACCAGCTCCACAAAACACTCTGGCGCGCTCTGCGAGCCTGTCTCAGAGTCTTCTTTATCTTTGGGTGTTTAGTAGTTGCAGTACAGGTGAACACTAACAAACAAACAAACACAAATTAGCATTTTAATTAGTAGAAGGCGAAAAGGAAGTCGTCGACTGAAGTGGAGAATATCATTCAAACATTGACAAGAATCTCCCAACACACGAGCAAACGGGAGGAAGGGGGCGTCAAGAGACACGACACACGCCTAAACAGACAAACAGTAACAACAACAAAGAAAAAAAAAAAAGAAAAGAACAGCGATGGGATGCGATTCGAACAACAACAGACAGTAACACTTTTTTTTTTTTAAATCGTCCTCTTCCACTCCTCTCTCGTTCCTTTGCTCAGAGGACCTAATAGACAACGTCAGCGACCACCTCGTCGTCGAGGTCTGCATCGAACTGGCCGACACCAAGCCACTGCGAGCTCTTGTCGGCGTTCATGTTCTCCACCATCGCAGCGGACGCTGGATAGACTGTCCGCACGGCGTCGATGAAATACTGCGCGGTGCTCATCATCTGTTCGTCCGTGTCGGCTACGCGGCGCAGCAGAGGTACGTACACCTCCACGCGCAGGCGATCGGCGCTCACCGCACCGCTGTGTGCCAGTGCACCTGCCGCACGCAGCATCCACATCGTCGCCAGCTTATCGCCGGCACCGAAGCTGGCCGCCGCACGGAGGTGCTCGGCCGCCGTGTCGAGGAACGCCTGATCGGTGCGCTGAGGGGCACTGACAATGAGCGAGTACACCATAGCGAACCCAGCCAGGGCTGCGCTCCCCTTGGAGGCGGTTGCTGTCAGAGCGCGCTCCTTCATCTCGCTCAGCTCATCATCCTTGACACTGGCGGACTTGGCGAGCGCGCCAATGGCGACACCGCCGGCGACCGCCTGCGCGGGCGTTTCCGCCGCGGTCCAGATGGGCATCACGAGGTCCATCAGCTTCGCGATGTGCGGGAAGGCCTTCTCGAAGTTCGCGTAACGCATCACGACGGAAATAAAGCGGCACAGCACCGTGCGGTAGAGTGGAGAGTCCACCGCCGCCTTTTTGGTGACGACGGTGCCGAGGATAAGGTCCGCGTACTTCTCGGAGCGACGCAGGAGCTGGATGACGACGCGCAGCGCCAGCACACGCGCCTCGCCTGAATCACACAGTGCACCATTGAACATGGCCAGCGCCATGGTGCCCTCCACCATCTTCTCCTTCCCGCTCGCGGGGTAGTCGAGCAGCTGCAGACACAGCTGGACCAGCGCCAGGACGACACTGCCATCATTGCGCGTGAAGAGCGTCTTCGAGCAGCGGCCAGCGACCGTGTTGGCGGCCGACGCACTCGTCGCGCGTGGGGCGAACTCCATCAAGTCACGGATGCATTCCACCGCGAGCACCTTCTGTTGCGCGGAGCCGTAGTCCAGACCACGGTTGTAGAAGTTCATGAGCGTGTCGAACAGACGCGGGTCGCCCTCGGCAAGGACGGCGAACTCGGGCTCGCTGCTGCTCACCGTCGCACGTGCCGTGACAGCCAAAGTAGACTGGAAGACCTCCAAGAACTGAAGCAGGTAGCGACCCGCCGCACGCTTGCTGGCGGTCACGTCCTGCTGCTCGTCCTCCGGCAGCTCCTCCACGACACGGTGCTCGAGACTACCGATGAGATCACCAACGATGCGCACGGCGTCGAGGCGAATGGCCTCGTCGTCGTCACCGAGAGCACCAAGGACGATGCGGAAGGCCGCGGTGATGCCGTCGATGTTCTCCGTGTCGGCACCCATCGCGAACGCCTCGGCAGCCAAGACAGCGCCGTGGCGCGTTGAGGGCACGTTAGCTGCGCGCTGAAAGAGTTCGACAGGCAGCGCGGCGTACTCTTCGGGCATCATGGACACGAACTTCGCCATGACCGTGCCAGCGTCCTCGACGTTTTGAACCAGAAATGCAAGGAAGAGCTTCGTGAGCGTCTCCATGTACTTGACGAGCTCGCCCTCGGCCTCCTCAATGTCGAGGATCGCGTCGATGAGCTCGAGGTTGGCGGGCGTGTAGGTGGTCTGTGCCTGAAGGCGGTCGAAGATGATCGATACCGCGAGTCCAGGCTTGACCTTCACCACCTCCACGACACCACGGACGCTTGTCTTGAGCTGCTCCTCCACGGCCTTCTCAATCAAGTTCTCACCGGCCATCTTCGACACCCGACCGAAGACCTGACGGGCTGCCTGTTGGACCTCCTCATCGCTGTCCTGCATGCCAGGTAATACACAGCCCACGATTTGACCGCCCATACCCACCAGGCGGCGGGCGTCCGCGAACTGCACGACAGCGACGAGACCGTTGAGGGCTCCGAGGCGGGCCTCACGCGTGTTACCCTTGTACGCGGTGCAGAAGGCGTTGACGAAGCGATCAATGAACTCCTGCATGCGGCACGTGAACTCAATCGTCTTCTGCGCGACCTCAACGCAGTCGGGGTTCGGTGAGCCACAGAAGTGCACGAGCAGGCTGACGAGACCGTCGAAGATCTTACCCGTAGCCGCACGGATGCTCGCCACACACGCCTGCCAGGCCAGGTTGCAGTCGGTACGCACGGTGGTGCTATGCTCATTGCGACCGCAGTAGACGGCGGACAGCATGCTGATCATGTCGCTCGTGCCAAGCATCTCCTCGAGCGAGCCCAAGATGGAAATACCCCGCTTCTCGACATCGCGCGCGTTCTCCATCGTCAGGATGCCAGTCGCCTCCTCGCTGCTCGCGCCGCCTGCGTCGGGGTCCGTCGCGGCGATGGCCTGCTCGAGCGCGGCGCGGTCATCGCCCTCAACTGTTGCGAGAGCTTCTTGAATGCGCATGCGCTTCTTGATGTGCGAGACCATGTGCAGCAGCAGCTTCGAGGCGAGCACAAGGGAGCTGTGGCGCAGCGTCGTGACTTCGCTGGAGACACCGCGCAGCAGCGGCTTGACGACCATGTCCAAGTGGCGCGTGCCGTACAGGCCGATGATGCTGTCGCCGGCGACGAGCGCGACGTCGCGCACCTTGTCGGAGAAGTGCGAGAGGCCTTCGAGCACCCACGGGAAGCCCAAGGGAAGGAACTCCTGGAAGTTGACGGGGTCGAGCGTGGAGGGGGCGTACACCATAATGTAGAGGAAGCCTTCGCGCACTGGTGGACGTTCGTCCGTCATGCCTGTACGAATGGTCTCAAAGTAGACCTTGAGCAGGTGCGGCCCACAGGCGTGGACGACTTCGACAAACACCTGTGCCGCACCGGCCTTCTCAATCGTGCCAGCGTGCACGCGCTGCATCACCGAGAAGGACCACTGCGCCAGGTCATCGACGAGCTGATCGCCCATAGCCGCCGCGAGCACACCAGCGGCCTTGGCGGCCGTCGTGCGGGCCTCTGTCGAGGGGTCCTGCGAGGCATCCTTCAACAACTGCACGAGATCGTCCACGTACGGGGCGAGCGTCTTCGAGTCCTTCACAAGACTGACCATAGCCGCTGCGATCTGCGCGGCCTTGGGGCGCGTGTGTGCGTTCTGTGCACTCAAACCGCGGGAAACAACAGGAATAATCAGCGCCAACGAGGCGGGGTCGACAACGTTAATGAAGCGTGTGTACAGCAGCGCGTCGAGGGCGGCTTCCGTGTCGGAGCTTGGCGAGCGCATGGCGTTGAGAATGAGCTCAACGTGCTCCTGGATTTCGGGGTTCGACACGACGCCGGCCACGCGACGCAGCGCGTTGTAGGCTGCCGTGGAGACCGTGTTGTTGACGTCGAAGAGGCACCCGATGATGTGCTTCATAATCGCCGGCAGCGTCGCGGCGAGCTGCTTCGGCGAGCAGAAAGCGACGTAACCAATGAAGTTCAGCGGCGGTACGCGGCGCTTGGCCACGTCGGAGGAGAGACCACTGACCAAACGGGGAATGAGCTGGCGGAGACCAACACCGGACAGACCTGACATCAGCACACGTGCTGCGTCATCGGCACACTCCGAAATCTTGGGATCGGGGTCGGCGACGCTCTCCAACAGAATGGGCGAAAGAGACAGTGCGTACGGCTCGAAACGCGTCCCGAGGACCTCGCACAAAACCTCCAGCAACACCATCACACCCGACTTCTCCGCCTGCTTCCCCTTGGACGCCTGCTCCATCAAGTCGAGGATGTGGTACCGCTCCAGTGATGGGAGACCAAGTCCGGCAAGGACACCGACCATACCCCACGCGTGCGCCTTTTTGCGAATGTACGAGCCCGAGTGAATGACCTGCTTGACACACTTCTCCATGAACTCGTCCAAATTCTTGGACTGACGCACGTGCTCGTTCTTCGTCATCTCCGTCATCGACTCGCACACACAGCGGTGCACCATGGCGGTCTGCGAGTTGCTCAGCGTGCGGGTCTGCTGATCAATAATGGTGTCGAGCATCGCGTTCTCCTTCAGGCGGCAGCTGATGATTGTCAGCCACACGGTCGCCGTCGCCAGGAAAAGCTCCTTGTGACCCGGTGAGGCCTCCTTGGGGGGCTTCTCCAAGCGCGTCTGCAGTGCCGGCGCCATGGCGCGCAGGACCGCAAGGTCGGTGTCGGTCAAGACTTGGCGACCGGCATTCATGACCAGACGCATCAACCACTCGCCTGTGGTGAGCACTTCTGTCAGGCTGCACAGGAAGTCCATCGCCTTGACTGGCGTGTTGCCGTGCAGCGTGGGAGAGAGCGTGTGCATGGCGATCACGGCGGGGCTGCCACCGACCCCAATAATGTCCTGCAGCCACTGCGACTGCTGCGCTTCGGAGGTGGTGGGATCGGTGAACAAGCTCTTCATTGCGCACGCGATGAGCTGCGCGGTGCCCTCACTGCGCGTGCCGTACGCGCCAAGGAAGTACAGGAGGCTGGACCAGTCACGCGCGTCGAGTGCCCAAGGGTGGGCGGGATCCTCAATAATGGCCGTCATGTAGCCACGGATCGAGGCATCGCTTTCTTCCTTCTGGGCGAAGACACCCGCCAAGGCAAGCGCGCGGCGGCAGGCGCTGAAGTGGGCGAACTTACTGTAACAGGCGGCCGTCACGCGTTGCACCGATTCCACAGTGCTGAAGAGACCGTCCTCGATCGTGCTGATGCGCGCGGCGGGGATCATGCCCATGAGCAGCTGCACGCCCTGCTGCACCGACTTGAGCAGGGCGGGGAAGCTCTGTAGAATCGCGCTCAACAGCTGAAGTGTTTCCGTCGGATAGGGTAGGTTGGGCTGACCGAGACTTTGTAGCAGCACGCTGAGGAGCTGATGCTGTGTGGACACAGGAATTGTCGTCTTGATCGCGTTGGAGCCGCGGCCCGCCTTGAACGCGACACGCACAAACGGTGTCAGCACAACGAAGAGCGCGGCAGGGAGCATGTTCGGGAGTGCGAGCCGCAGCTGCGAGGCGACGTACGACATTTGGGTGACATCGTCGACCGCAAGCGTGCGGACGGCGTGCAGACGACCGACCGTCAGGCACATGTTCTCCACGAGGTAGCGCAGCGGCGTGCGGGACAGGAGCCCGGTCACCGCATCGCAGGCCAAGACACGCAGCACGGCTGGCGAGAGGGCGGCCGCATCCGCAGCGGCGGCGCTGGCCGTTTGTCCGGCTGCCGCAGGCTTCGGCATTGTGCTGTTCACGACGCCCTGAAGGAAGGGGTAGAGCCGCGCGACGCAGTTCACATCGAAGTGGCCATTCGTACCCATCAGCCGTACGGCGAGGAAGGGTGTCTTGTGCTGGTGTATCGCGGACATGAGCTGTTGGGACTGCTTCTCCCACTCCGCTTGTAGCGTTTCGCGACCTTTCGCAAGCGCCTGGGCATCCTTCTTCTTGAGGTCGAGGAAGTCGTCCTCAGAGGTGCCCTTGGGTGGGCGATCAGGGTATGTCTTGAGCAAATGCATGTCCTTGAGCGTCGCCTCCTCGAACTGGAAGCGCGCATCGACAGACTCGGTGGCAATAGCACGCTGCATCGCGTTGAGGCCTTCAAAGTAGCGCACAGCACCCTTGAGTGCGTCCATTAGCTTGTTCAGCGCACCCTCCTGTGCCGCGACAGTGAGGCGTGTCATGAGCAACACGACGCCACGGCACGCGGCCACCGACACGTGCTCCGGCGATGTCTGCATGCGCTCGAGCAGGAACGCCATGATCGACTCAGCGTGCTGGTGAAGAAGATCCACGTTGTCTGTTTCTGGAGCGAAGAGGCGATCGAATGTGCCTTGCGTGTGCAGGCGCTTGCCGTCATCGAAGCAGCGGCGGTGCGCGTGCTGATTGGAGACGAAGAAGTAGTGGTCTTCGCCTTGGATGTGGTCGTGACCCAGCGTCAAGAGCACCTCAACCAGCGCAGAGCTGATGGCGACGCGCGAGGTGTGCTGCAGCAGCGCACGCGCGATGGGCATGACGGAGGGGCACGCCTTGTCGGACAAAATCAGTGGCTTCTTGGCTTCCTGCACGCCGACGACACCCTTGAGAACGGCTTCCCAAAGGCTGATCGCGCTAGAGGCGGACGACGCGACGCTCTCCACGTACGCGGTCAGACGGGAGCGGACGAGACCGCTGCGGTGCGTCAGCAGCATCGCCACGGCGCCGTAGTGGCCGCCCTGAGCGAGGCCAGTAGCCGTCTCGACGAGCCGTGCGGCTTCGTGGCGCGCGCGAATGCCCTTGGCGACGACGCCCATGTCGGTCGCGGTGGGGTCCTCGCCGGCCGCGATGTCATCGGAGCGACCGAGCTGACCCAGCACTTCAGCGGTGCACAGCAGTGGACAGAGCTTCGTGAGCTGAGCGACCTTGCTGGTGTCACGGACAGCGAAGAGGAGCGCGAGAAAGGCATCTGGACGCGCCACCTCCACCTCCACACACTCCTCCAAAAGGCCGGCCAGAAGGCCTTCCTGCACAGACGCAGTGGTGCGTGCGGCGGAGAGGTGTGTGAGCAGCATGCGGCGCAGCTCGTCGTTGCGCTTCGCGTGCTTGAGGGCCTCTGTAAGACCGGACTCGACCTCCGACTCGAGGGCGAGAAGCGAGACGAGTCGCAGGGCCTCGCTGGCAGAGTCGACTGCAGGGACGGCGACTTCGCGACAGAGCAGGCTGACCAGCTCAGCGCGAACGCTGTCGGCGAGAGGAGGGCACGCGGGCACCGCCTCGATCACCGTGGCGATCATGTAGAGCACGCAGGCCTTCTCCGGCGGGGAGCGGCAGCGCGTGTTCACAACAAAGACGGCCGCCTCCATAAACGCCTGCCACACCGCGGCTACGGACGCCGTCTCCTGTGTCCCCTCTGCGGAGGAGGGGACGGTCAAGAGTTGGGAGAGAAGTGACGCGTACATCGGCGCCACCTCCACCGCGACACGCAGCGTCAAGGCCTTCGCGTTCGTCAAGAAAGGTGTCAGGAGGGCCGCGAGACTATCCTTACCCTTTTCTCCCACGTACACCGCCAGCTCGTGCGTCGGGAGGGAGGCCAGGACGGCGACGTAGTCCTTCAGCGCTGTTGGCGTCGAAGACGTGAGCCCCATGTTGTACAGCACAAGCTGCACGGCATCCTGAGGCTGCTGCAGGCGCAGTGAGCCGGGAATCAGACGGCGGGCACCGAGGATGTGGAACAGTGTGCCAGGAGCGACCTTGGCGACGGCGGACACATCTTCCTTGGTCAGCGGCGCGGACCACGGTGAGGCCACGCACACGGAGAGCGTGACGAGATCGATCGGTAAAAGATTGCTCTTCTCGAGCGCCGCGCGCACGCGTTCAGGGACCTCGGCGTAAGCCTCGGCGATGAGGCGCTGCAGGCGACGGATGGGGCCGCTTTCCAGAAATACCTCGTTGCCGTGCACATCCGCGGTCGCGACGCCCGGGGCGCTGCGTTTGGTCACCTGTGCGTGTAGCACTGCGTACTGCCGCACGACATCGGCGAGCGTCACCATGAACAGGCGATGTGCTTCTTCGTCTGTGTAAGGTTTCAGACGCGGCTGTGTCGTGTCCTTGCGTGGCTCTTTACGCTTCAACACAGCGTCCTTGACGGCCATACCGAACAGAACAGGTGCGGCGTGTCGCAGAAGCTCTTCCACACAGCGAACACCGGTGCGCGTCGTTGGCGCCTTCAGGAGCAGCGTGGACGCCGCGGTGATGGCGGTACACCACTCGGCAGCCGTCAGGGGCGTCTTGGCCGCGACGGTGGCGAGCAGCTGCTTCTGTAGTGTGCGCTGACAGTGACTGGAGAGACTGGGGATGCGAGCGGCGCCGATGATGCACTGTACCACCTGAAGGGGATGATACGGCTTCAGCGGGCGTTGCGACAGCCGCTGCATATCTTCCGTCACCTCGTCCACCTTCAGGCCGCCCTCCATCTGCTCGCGACGCGTTTGCTGAAAGGCAGCGAGCTGCACCGCCTCCTTCTCGGAGAGAGGCGTGTTGTATTGACCGAGGGCCTCGATCGCCGCGGGCGCACTCTGCACGCGTTGAAGCGCCAGTGCCACGCGTTGAATGTCCATCTTGAAGGAAAAGCAAAATTAACAACAACAACAACAAAAAAAGGCAAGACAACAGGCAAGAAGTGCACTGGATGAGAGCTTTTGTCTTCTTCTCTTGACCCTTTTTTGTGTGACTGATTTCACTTAACTCGTTTAATTTTGATATAATTGTTTCTTTTCCACGTGCCGTTGGTATGACATACAAGCACACATATTGTGTTTGTGTGTGTTTTTTCCCCGCACACATCGCAAAGAAAGAGGCGTGCGTAAGAAACAGAAAAAGAGAATGTGAGACCGTGCTGAGTAGTGTGCGGATCGCGCTGACTGCAGGCACACGCGATGCGTGTGATCGACGCTTTCGACATGGGGAGAGGCGCGTGTGTAAAGCGGCTGGCGGATTGCGTTGCAACTAGGGCGTCCGTATGATGTACACACATACACTAAGAAGCCGCACCGACGATTGGTGTAGACAGGTGTTTTTTTTTCTCTCAAAATACACCTGTTTTGTTTAACCTTTTGTGTCTCTCGGCAGCAAATCGGATTAAATCCGTACAAAAGGCGAGCTTCGTTGTTGCTTTCTTTTTGTTTGTAAATTCACCGTAGTGTTTGCCTCCTCTTCTCAGTCGCAGTATACCCGCGACCGCAGCGAGGGAGCGAAGAGAAGGCAGGACACACTTGACAAAGAAACAAAGAAAACATTCTAGTACGAAAACAAACCAAAAAAAAAAAAAAAACTAGGTCACCGCGCGCGAGTGAAGGAAAAGCACAACAACAACACCAAGGTGAGCGAAGGTTCGCACAATGTGTGAAGAGCAGTGCGTACTGTACGGAGACCAAGAGAGCGAGTCACCAACGGAAGTCGACAGCGCAAAGGAAGAAAGACCGTGGCGCAAGCGACCGCCATTCTCATCATGACACACGCCCGCTTCCTCCTTTTTTTTTCTTTTTATTCGTGCGCTGACACCCTCCCTGGTAGTCACCATCTTGGCGCCTCCTTCTTCTCCTTCTTCGTGCCCGTGCGCCGTGTATCGCGGTCACTTCACTAATCGGATAGAGGCCACTTACTTCCTCGTTGTGTGCGCGTTGCGCGACCGTTCTCTTAGCTCCGGCGTTTCTTGAGAATCGACAGATTTATCAGCACCTGTGCGGTGTGGACGACAACCGCCAGGATCATACCACCCACCGGGCACGTCATGAACACGATCCACACAAACACGACACCCGCGAGCGGCAGTGGATTGACGGTAGGGAGATGGAGGCACTTGGCGGCGATGGGGACGTGGATGATGGTGCTGGAGGTACACGCACAGGTAATAATCCACACCGCCACATAGGGCAGGGGCCCCCACGTGTAGCCAGGGACGTGTACGGCGGTGCGCGCGACGGCGTTGTGGACGCCCATGAACCACAGAAGTACAGCGCTGTTCATGGCGACGAAGATGGTCTGGATGCGCACGGCCATGCGCCAGTTCCGCCAGACGAGGCTGAGGATCGTCTGTGCCTGCGCGAGGCTGTAGAAGAAGTAGATGTAGTCGATATACGCGAGCCGTGCCAGGTAGGCGGCGGTGGAGGACGACACCACGGTACGCCACTGCGCCTCTGTGAACGGCACCGCCGTCCCCACCGTCGGAATCCAGACCGGAATCCACATGCAGACGCCGAAGAAGACCATGGCCTCGTCGACGGTGGCGATGCGGTTCCCCCAGACAAAGATGTTCGTTTCGTAATGCAGATTGTGCGAAAGAACAGTCACGATGGCGATTAGGCAGACGGAGACGGTCATGTTGCTCATCGAGGCCCCCATCACGCCAAAAGCAATAGCCGCCGACAGGAGTGACGTGACGCAGTCGAGACCGTGATCGAGGTACTCGCCGATGACACTTGTGCGGCGATCGCGGCGGGCGAGACGTCCGTCCGTGTTATCGGCGACACAGTAGACCAGATTGAGGATACCGCAGAGAATGAGCATCGAGGTCGGCGTGAAGATGTTCGCGAAGTACGGGTGAAGCTCCGTGGGCGACATGGGGCTTATCTGGAGGGTCGACTTGTCCGCAACGACGAGCGAGGCGGGCGTGATGTGTGGCCAGTCCGGTTGGAACACAGCCCCAGGCCGCATCCCCGTGAGCATGAGCATGGAGGAGATGAGCGTCATCGTGACCCCCACGAGCGTCAGCTTGTTCGGCACCCACCACTTTGGGTAGTACTGAACAATCCAATCGTAGAACGGAAAAAAGACGTACTCGGCGAGAATACTCGGCTCGGCTGGCACCGAAGGCGTGCCTTTCGGTGCAGCCTCAGAGAAGAGAATGCTCTTCTTCTGATCCGCCAAGATGTGGTTCCCCATCTTCTTGGTGCGTACACACAGAAAAGAATTTGAGGAGGTAAGTCAAAGGTAAGGAGAGGGAGAGGAGACACCGGTAGCGCGGAGGAGACCTGATGCACACACACACACACACACAAAAGGACGACAAAGATAACAATATGAGTACTACCAGTAGGTGCTCTACAGTGAGGGCGTAGATCGGCCTCGCCGTGTTTCACCGCATGCGAAAGCGAAAAAGTGGAAGGGGAGGGGGGGGGGGGGGCGAGGGAAGAGACGAGAGCGGCGGTTCAGTCGTGTTGCGTCGGCTTGCAGTTCACTATCCCATACAAGGATGGAGAGGTGCCGCATCTGACAGCACCGGATAGGCGAATCTGTCTGTCTGTGCGCGTGCGTGATCGGGCGCTGTGGTATATACACATCTCCGCGGAGTAAGTGTGGAACACTCAGTGAGCACATACCCAGAGTGCGAAGAGCAGCAATACACTGATCTTCACATGGACACACCGACACTCCGTTGAGAAGAACACACATGACGGAGTCGACATGTGTGTGTGTGTGGGGGGGGGGGGGGGAGCGGGGCGGTGGACCGTACTTGTGGCTTTGTTACTCTGCCTGTGCGTACTGACACGCGCGTATCGGTTCATTCGTCTCGCACCGTTGCTTTTGATACTTACTTGTGTGTGTATGCGTGTGTACGTCAAGGTATGGCAAGCAGCCCGTGCCCCTTCTTCCGCACAAGAGTCCAAACAGCACCACGAACCCATCTCGACAAGGAGCGTCACGTGATGAATGACACGACACCCACGCTTCTTGTTTTCCCCCGAAGAAAACAACAACAACAACAACAATAAAAAGCAAATGACATCCAGACCGTGAACAACGAGAGAAAAACAAGTTGAGATGACACCAGTAGAGGACAGCGTCTACATCTCTCATTTGTTGTTTTTCTTCGGCCCGCCTGTGTGCGTTTCTTGTACAGCAGGTCTCAATGAACCATCATCAGCCCTCGACCGCCAATGTTCTCCTTGACGGCTTGGATGTGATCAATGACGCGATTATCCGCTGTGCGGCACACGTAGACGACGAGACGGTTGTGGATACCGTGTGTGTTCAGCAGTCGCCGCATCATCTTTGGGGACCACTCAAACTCCGTCTTACCATCGTAACTACAGGGCTCGATGACATTGATGGTCGGCTCGTTCTGGAAGTACTTGAGCTCCACGGCGAACGCACGATCATTATGGAAGTCGCGGAAGCCGGCGACGAGGCCATGGTTGAGCAGCACCTTCGCGCAGCCACGCGTCTCCACCGTCGACGGCACAATCACAAAGCGTTTCCTTTGCTCAGAGGCTTCACGAATGCGATGACAGAAGTCGTAGACGGGTGTGAACACATTGTAGGTCCAGTCCCGCGGCTCTCGCTTCTCGATTTGGATGCGATCCTGGTCCTGTGCGCTGGGGCTGTCGTAGCTGCCGTAGTAGAGCGCATGGTCGCCCTTGTGTTGGAAGAAGAGACGGGTGATCGGATCCGCTGGGAGATCGCGCTTCCGCTCCACACCGGGCAGATCCACGAGCTTCTTCTCCGGATAACCACCACCGCCCGTTCCGCTGACTGATCCGACCCGCGCCGCACGCAAAGGGTCGCGCTCATCGGCGAGCAACTCGTTCAGCTGCTGACGTAAGAACTTTTCGTCGTGCCGGACGTCGTTGGCCACGGCGAAAAGACTTCCTCGACGGGCCTTGCTGCCGAGAAGAGGGTGCGCGCTACCACGTAACCCGTTGGCGCCCGTTGTTGTGGCCGAAGCACTCGGGCTCGCTGTGCTGTTGCCAGGTTTAAACACCGACGCAGCAGCACTACCGTACACGCGCGCGAACTGTGCGCTGGACAGGCGCATCCTTCGGAGTTTGACACTATCGACGACAAATAAAAATCAAACACACACACACACACACGCACGGGTATGAGGAACACCAGGCACCAAAGAGGGAATCATCAGTCGATGGAGAGAGCGAGACAGAGAGAGAGAGCGTGCGGAGAAAAGCGACATTGTGTATCAGCGCTGGGGGGCACACGAGACGACAGATGAAACCATCTGTACTCCTTGGGGTCGGTGGTCACTGCACGTGACAGGGTGGCGAAACACACTGCAACGAAAAAGCTGGGCCGGCGAAGATGTGGTGGTAACCCGGACAGTCACAGCGGCTATCATCACACGCGGACAGCGCACGTCGCTCACTGTTGACGCCGCATCGCCACTGATTTTCAGAAAGAGAGAGAGAGAAAAAAAAAACCGTCGATTGTGGAAGTACGCGTCGATGTGTTATCGCAGAGAGACTTGTTATCAGAGAGGAAGATGGAGGCACGCACATGCACACACGTTCTGTGCGTCTGCTATTAATGACGATCTTAAACGGAACAAACAAACACATACACACATTGTGAGAAGCAGGACCTAATTCGAATACAATGCTCACGCGTGCAATGACAGGCGGGCGAGTTCATTTATACGCAAGCGGCTCAGCTTCTTCTTTTTTTTTTTGTCTTGGTGTTTTTCTTTTTCATCCTGATGCGCACCTAATCCCGATCAGGCCACCATCTACGCGAGGGGCAATGGCGACAAACAGGATGGGTGGCGAGAGTGAGTGTGAGAGAGAGAGGTAGAGACGCGTACTTATACCACCTGACGGTACATATCGTACGGCCCGCTCTCTTTGCTTGGGCGGGTGATCTTGACGATGTCACCAGGAGCGAGACCAAGCACGCGCACCATCGGATCATCGCTGAGCATGCGTGGTAGCTGCGCGATGTTGAGACTACGGCTGTCCAAAAACTGCTGGGCCTGCGCCGGGGTGAGGGCTTCATGATGGGGAACAGTCTCATGATCAGCAGCGTAGAACGACAGCGCCTCCTCCTCGAACACTTGAATCCGAAGGATCTCGCGGCCTGTTTGACTATCCAGACGCCCGGAGAGTTCGTGAATGTCGCGCATCACCGCCGGCGGCACCTTGTTAGCCACGATTATCATCAGCGAGGTACCTTTGCTGATTGCCTTTTCACGCATCTCGAGCACCTCCTTTACGTTCATCGCACTCGACCCTGAGAAGAAGACGAGCACTGAGGAGCCCTTCTTCTTCTTTTTCTTCTTCTTCTCACCAGCTTCCGCGTCTGTCGTGTTGCGACTGTCTTCGCCACCGTCTGCGCGTGGCGATGCCGTCGCTGCAGACGTCTCCATCGCCGGGCATGAACAACCGAGGCGCATCGCGTTCCGCATCGCCACCCACTCACCCTGCTTCGCCTTCTCAAGAACATCATCATCCAAAGGCAGCTCCTCCTCGTTCTCCGCGTCGTCCCCTTCTTCCTCATTCGCCGCGTTACCGCCGCGCTTCGCGCCACCGGTGCTGCCACGGCTGCGCTTCTGCTGCTGCGCGGCTGCATCGGCAGGCGTGACAATGAAGTGCCGCAGGAACCATTCGTAGGGGAGACCGTCGCCCTCCGCGTCATACACGCTGGGGTTCTTCAGCGCATCCGCGACGGCCGACGGATGACGCACCTCGTACGCGCGGTCAGCACACATGCGAAGAACCGTGTTGTACGCACGGTACAAACGGATCACCTTCAGTTCTTCAATCGAGCTCATCGGTGTCAATGAAGCTGTGATGTGTGGCAACTTGAAATCAGCTTGTCACTACCAGAGAGAGAGAGAGAGAATGCAGGACGGAGATAAAGGACAGAAACCGATCAAGTCACAACAACGGGAAGCGGATACGGATGTGTGCGGGGAAAACGGATAGTGATTGGTTCCTCTCGCAGGGCATGCACCCTGCGTTTACTTCCTTGGTCACTCAAACTCACTTTTATTGTTGTCGCTGTTGTGGATGCCGATCATCGCGCCCGAAGGAAAGCTCAATCGCGGCATGACTTCTTGAAGTAGGACTTCCTCCTTCACCTCAACCGCGTCAATTAACTGATGAGTAGAGTGATTAGCCTACATCGGGTTTTCGTCTTTTGGTTTCGGTGTTTTTTTTTTTTAACTGTTGTATTCTGAAAGTATGAGCACTCTTAGACGGCGAGCAACAGAACGGTCAACCACGCGAACACGGAAGGAGGCCCACACGTGAAGAAAAGAGACGTGCCCGAAAACCACACAAGCGCACAAACAACAACAACAACAAGAAAAAAGCGAGTAGACTAGCAGAAAATCGTCACACTCTTCGTCCCAACACAACCTCTTAAAAACAACGACGACAACAAAAAAACACCGACAGCGAGTTACCTCCATCGCATCCCACGTGTCTCTCGTTTGCTTGTGTGCGTATCGGATCTGGAATGCATCTTCCCTTCTTCCCTTGTTCCCCTCGCGCGCGTCTCACACAACCTGTCGGTACGTCACGTATTCACCAGCCGATTCGCTGCGACGCTTCACTTCCACCACATCACCCCTCTCCAGACCGAAGTACCGGGCCACAGGATCAGTGGCTAATAGACGTGGAAGCTGGTGGAGTTGGAGCGCGTGAGCGTCCAGAACCTGTTTCGTTTCGACAGGGTCAAGAGGGCGGTGCTGTGGCACGAGCGCGTGCTGTGTGATGTTGACGGCGAGATCGTCCTCCTCGAAGACTTGCACACGCACACCGGTATCGCTTCGGTTCGCCGTCTCGACCTGTTTCTTGACGATCGCATTCGGTTTCGAGGCGGAGACGAAGACAAGGCGCTGACAATGGACCGCCTCGGCGTCTTTGACACGCGCCTTGATGTACTCTGTCGTCATGCCGCCGCGACCAACGAAGAGCACCTGCGCTCGCTGACGCTGTTCGCCTTGGCCACGCTCACAGTAGAGTGTCATGGCCTGCCGCTGGACGCCGTCGTTGAACACTTGGTTCTCACCGGCTCCTAGTTGGCCGTCGTCCGCGCCGCCATCCTCATCGGCTGCGAGGACGTAGCGCGCCTTGAAGTCCTCGAACGTCGCGGGAATATCGTTGCCCACACTATAATGGCGGTCGGTCATCATCTCACCCGCCGTCTGCAGAACGCAGAAGGCCTTCCGGACCGCAGCATGATTTTTACCCAACGTTGGCGGCATGGGACCGTTCCCTTCTTGTTCTTGTTCTTGTTCCTTTTTTAAAAATACTATATATCCGCAGGTATAAGAGCGCGCTTTAAGGCGTCGGAAAACAAGACACACACACGCACACAATCCCAAGGAACCCGATTTCTATCCGTGTAGCGTGAGCGAAGTTGAGCGAGGAGGAGGAGGAGCAGCAGAGAGCCGTTGTGTGTGATGAAGTAAGGATGATGTTGCACGGATCGAAACGCTTCTTGTGCGTGTTCACGTGTGCGCGTGCCGATAAAGGGGAGAAGAAAAAAAAAAAGGAGAAACACCAAATGACGGGCCGTCACCTCAACGCCGTCTTCAGACGCACACGTGGACGGTGTGTCCCTCGCTCTCGCCTCGCCTCCCTGTCGGCTGAAGCCGTTCGCTTCCGCACAGGCGAGCGAAGAAAGAGGGATGCTTTAGAGAGAGAGAGAGCTCGCTCGCAGGCGGCGGGAGGGCGGGGAGGAGGTGGTTCCCTGAGGTCACTTGTATCCACTTTTTTTTTTTTTTGCATTTGTGTCAAAGAGCACAGCTCTACTGTAAGGGGACATGAGAAGTACAAAACAGAAAAAGAAGGCAAGACAAGATGTTCAATTTAACGTGAGGTGTGTGTGTGTGTGTGTGTATGTGTGTGTGAACAGAGCACAGAGAAGAGATGGGGAAAAACCATGGCGAGCACGCTAAGCGCGAAGCCGTTGGATGCGACAAAGCCCAGCGACAATGTGGAGGGGAGGCGAATATGTTCTTCTCCTCTTTTTTTTTTTTTTCAACGCAGTGGCATTACACATCCTGAGATCCCTTGCGTGCCGATCGCGATCTCACGACTGTTTTCGTACCAGTCCCCTTATGGTTACCCATGGGGCCACTCTCCGCAGCTGTGCGACGAGGTGTCGGCAGAGGAACCGCATTCCGCGGTGCCGGCTGCTCGAGCTCGTCCATCGAATCTTTCCGCGGACGTCGGTGCCAGACACCAGCGCTGCCCGTTCGATGACGTGCACCGCTGGCGGCGCGAGGGCCCGTGCTGACGGCCAGACGGCTGGTGGAGTGTGAGCGAACACGCTGGTACACCGCCGCGCGTGCCGCGGTCGCGGCAGGAGACGGCGAGACCGTATCACTGTGTATGGCTAGGTCCTCTGCACGCGCGGGAGCGCGATCACCTCGCGGGGAGGGCAGCGAGGAGGGGGTGCGTGCTGCTGTGCGAGCGTGCGTGTCGTCAGTTTGCGGTTTCTCGACGCCATCACTCACCAGGCGAATCCAGTGTGTCTTGAGGTCGCGAGCGGAAGGCTTGAGCACCGTCGCCGTCGCCTCCTCCGCCTCGGACCACGCCGCACCTTGGGCTTTCGCCGACGGTCTAGACGTCGTGATGAGAAGCACACTCGGCAGCGGCTGCATCGCCGCGTGTCGAAGAAGACGCTGCAATTCCTCTGCGGAGTGCACGGGCTTCCCGTTCACGGTCCGCAGCTGTGCGCCAACGGTCATGCCACCCTCCGCTGCCGCGCTGTGGGCGGCGAGTGACACGATGATCAGATTTTTATCCAGTCGGATGCCGAGACGCGGTTGGCCGTCCCAAGGGACGACAACCGACGCCACGGTCGGCGGAGCTGGCACGGAGGGCGACGGGGCGAACACGGGTGTGGCGGTCCGCAGGGCAGGTGCGCGAGGATGCGCGCGCGGCAGCAGCACCAGGCTCGGTCGACTCGGTGTCGGCGTCGCCGTGGGGAGCACATGGGCGGCTGGTGGTCGTGCGGAAGAGGCCGTCGGCGCTGATAGGGCGTGTGGAGGAGAGTTGGAGTGCCCACGCGTTGGCACAACGGCAGATGCGGACGGCGCGGTCGATGCACTAGACGGCTTACCTGTGCTGCTGTTGTCCCCAGTCGTGTCCGCGACGTCACCCTGAGGCCGAGCGCGTGTGATGAGCGACAGCAAGGTAGCTCGCGGCGCTGTCTTCGTCGCCGACGCGGAGGCGCTTGTGTGTGATGGGACGGACGGGGGCTCAGCGATGGCCGGAGAGGGCACGACCTGCGCCGCCACTGCTGCGTCCTCCGGCGCTGCCGTGTCCCCCTCTGTAGCCGCTGAGGTAGCACTTGGGCGGCTTTGAGGGTTGGCGGTCGGGTGGTGGGGCGTGCCGCGGCTCGGCATGGTCAGATGTCGGTACGTGGCCGTCACATGAGCAATGACCGGCGGCGCAGCGGACGGCGTAGAAGCGCGTTCACGCGGAGCCGTACGCGTTGACGCAGGCGCCTCGGTGACTGGTGCTGCCGATGGCGCTGTTGGTTGCTGTTGCGCAGCGATGGTCGAGACAGGCGCCGGCGCCGGAGGAGGCGGTGGCACGACCACGGGGTCCACGTAGACAAGCTTCTGACGCTTCCGCAGTCGCGCGGTTGCGGAGCTTGGCGTTGAAACCGTGGAGGAGGCGACAGAGCTCACGCTTTCCTGGCGGGCAGAAGCGCTGTTGTGCGCGGATGACCTCTGCACGGCGCTCGCGCTGCTGATGCCTGTCCTCGACGCCAAAACAGACGGAGACAGCGGAACCGTGGCGGATGGCTGACTCTCCGCGCTAGCTGCCGCGTCCTCAGCGACGGGACGTTCACGCCCTTCACGCATCTCCGTTGGGGACGGTGGGACGGCTTCGCATGCCTGTTCGTCCTGATCGTCGAGCAGCACAGGCGCGCCTGAGGTTGCCGAAGCCGCAGAGCCCAGGGCGACGGATTCAAGTGCGGCATCCTCTTCCTCGTAAAGCCATGTCGGCCGGGGAATTTGAACAGTCACGCCGTCGTCCTCCGGAATAGCATCGTGATCGCCAAGGTGTGAGAGTTGCGGATTGTAAGCGCGGAGCTGCGACACAGAGAGGTTGTGCTCAAGCGCGAGGTGTAGAAGCGTGATGGGCTCGTTGTCTGGAGTATCCGGGCGATATGCGGTGGCCAGTGACGCATACGCACTGGAGGGCCGCTCGGAAGCGGAGGGCGAACCCGCACGCACCCCAGTCGATGCACGCCCGATCTGGATCGCAGGGGCAGAAGTGGTCGCCACCACCGTCGCGGAGGGACGTCGCTTGCCGCTAGGGAGACTGCTCGAGGACTCATCGAGCTCGTCGACGGTCGGCAGCGTGAAGTACGATGTGGGTGCCGATGGCGTCGCCTGCTCACTCGCACTTATCGCCTTTACCGCGGCCGCTCGCTCGGCACTGGCATGTCTATTTTCACGCACATCGCGCGGCCCGAGCACTTCATTCGCGAACAGTGGGGTGCCCTCCGCTAGGTCGTTCTTGAGAAACAAGTCGCGACACGCACCGACGTACTGTTCGTGGATGAGCGTGTAGTCGTGCGATTCTAAAGCGCGCATCACAAACTCGCTGCAGCTCGGCCACACACCAGGCGCATCGGTCGCGGAGGCGGAATTCAGCGGCGCACTCGCGTCGAGCGAAAAGTCCGCGCACAAGCTACCAATCGAGAGCTTCATGTCCGCGATGGCCTTCAGCGCCACCCCCGTCGCCAGAGAGATCTCTTGCACGAGAACATGGCGAATCATCGGCTTGGAGATGAAGAAGAGCACCGTGGGCCAGTGACGGCCAGGCATCTTCACACGGTACTCGCCGGCCGTGTCCGTCGAGGTTGTCGAGCTCGTGCTCGTGCTCGCGTTGGCATTGGAAGACGAGCCGTGGGTCGCGCGTGCGGCGGTTTGCTCGAGGCTCGGCAGAACGGACGTGGACACCGTCTTGGACACCGATGGGAAACTAGTGGATGCCGTCTCCTGCACGGACGGCGTGCCGTCGCGTGCGCCGGTCAGCACACTTGTCGGCACAGCCAGCAGCATCGGCTTGATGTCGCGCTCATCGCGCGCGGACGTCTCGTCAAGGTGCTTGTGGCCGGCATCACTGCCTGCTCTATCGAGTCCCGACGGGGTCGTATCCGCCCTGAGCTGGTCCTCTTCGCCGAGCACGCCGCTGCTAATGGATGGCACAGAGTCCCGACGACGCTGTGAGGACGATCCCCGCCGCGACTGACTCGAACTCACCACGTCCGAAAAGACCTCGTCGTTGCTGTCTAGCTGATCCAGCTCGGCCTCCTCACGTGCGCGCTGCGCGCGAAACGCCTCCTCGTACAGCGCAGTCATCAACGGATACGTGTAGTCCGCCACGCGCGCATCGATGTCCTTTTTGGGATAGTCGTGCCTGCCGTGCTCGACGCCGAAGCGGATGTACAAGAACTGCTCGAGTGGAGCGAGGCGCACATCGACGATTTGCGTATCCCCAATGGCAGGACGCTCGGAGGCCGCCGCTGGGTCGTGCGCGTTCAAGGCGTTCAATACATCCTCGACGAAACAAGCTTCCACTTCGTCGGGGATTTCCTCTTGCAGCGCACGCCACAACTCACCGGGCATACGGTACGAGTGCTGCGTCGTAATCAGCCGGCCCTTCCGCTTGTCGAGAGACGGCGGATCGGACACGCTGGGCACATTGGCGTTTGATTTCGTCGCCGACGCGGTGGGCGGCTGTGGTGCATCCGCTCTCTTCGGCGGGAGCCCCATCGCTGTCATTGGCTGCCGCGAAGAGTGAAGTGGGGGTGTTCCTGATGAGGACGACGCCGCGGGTGCCGCTGGGCGTGCGTGCGCGCTAGGAAAAAGCCGTGCCGTGGCGCGGGGGGCGATGGATGATAATCCCTCCTCCTCAGCTTCGTCCTCCTCCTCATGGCGGCGTGGTGCGCTCACACGCGGCCCTGAGAAGTCACCGTCGGTGGTATCCTCTTCGAAATCCAAATCCGACCTGTTCGCGGAGACGGACGGCAACGCCTGGGAGTGACTGCCACGCACGTACGGCAACGTCCCTGTCGAAGTGCGCGGAGGAGGGGCGCTGAAGCTGCTGCTCAGTGTCGCGTCGACTGGCCGCGCCTCGGGCTCCTCCTCGCGGCCGCCCTTTTCATCATTGTCATCGTCTTCGATGCCCAACGACGCGCGCGGCTTCACGGCAGTGCTCAATTTTCGCGTGTGGCGTCCCTCACCGCTAACATCGGATTGACGGCCCGGCGCTTCTTCATCTTCGTCCGCACTGGCCGCGTGTGCTATGGGCAGCACAGACGCCACACCTACCCCCTTGTATGTGTCCAAGCCCGCAGTGCCCATCAATGCGGGTGAAACCGTGCTACCGGCCGAGAGTGGGCTACGCGACAGCAGCTCATCCGGATGGGGAGCGGGGAGAACAGTATCTTCCGATAGGATTAAGTCGTAGAGTGAAGCCACCACCGCCGCCGCAGTCTGTGGGTCGTTCTTGACAGCCTTGGCATGTGATGAGACGTCCACACTCCGCTCAGTCGGCGAAGTTTCTGGTGTCTCGAAGACCCGATTGTAGAGAATACGCAGGAGCTGTTCCACATCATGCAGATTGATTTGCAGCGAGCGGAACGTCTGCTTGACTTTGAGCAGGTCTGCCACGCGACTGGTGGTGATGGTCGGAGACACCCCAGGCTCAAGTTTGGCCTCGGGGTGATACCGATGAATGAACCGTTGCAGCAGCTCGCCATCGCTGCGGACGGCGTCGAGCTGACGGCGTAACACGGCCATTGTGGACGTGTCCGAGTGGTCCGACAGCGTTGGTGATGGCGGCGAGGACGCCGTCGGCGACGTACATGTCGCCTCCGCTTCCAGGATTTGCTGTGTGACGGCGACGATCGCATTCGCCGCCTCAACGAAGCCTTTTCGCTGACTACACGTCATAGGGCACTGTTTCTTCTGCGCAGCGCACGCTGAGAGCGTGTCTTGAAGGCCATCGAGCAGACTTGTTAGGAACTGCGAGAACTCTGCGAGTGTCGCATGGTTCATTTTTGTTGTTGTTGTTGAAAAGCCGTTGTACTACTTATGTTTTGTTCCGTTTATGTGCTCTTTTGTTTTTTCTTTGTGTCTTTCGTTCGTCTTTTCTCTTTTTTTCTTTTTGTCACGCGCATACACGTCCGCTGACACGGATCTGAAGAGACTGACGCCAAACAAGCAATTCGATAGTAACAATACACAGACACTGCAGAAGTGTGGATGTGTGGATGGATGGATGTGTGGATAGATGGATGGATGGATGTGTGTGTGTGTCACGCGACGAAAGAAAGATATCAGTCCGCTCAAGTAGAGGAAACTGGTCTAATTTCCGCACCGATCGGCGCGTGAAGCGTCTGCACGGACAGAGGCGGTTGCTCGTCTTTTTTTTTTTTAAGTTTTAGTTTTGCATTTTGGTCGTGTGTCGAGACAATCGGATATCAACGTTCATGGCAAGACCAAACAAACAAATGGCACACGCAGACGTCATCAACACACGAGAGAGGGAGAGAGAGCGCGACTGCACGCATACCGACGACCGTGCGTCGTACTTTGTTTAGGCATCCTCCTCGCAGCGGAGCTCCGACCACGGCGTCAGACCCAGCTCTTTGCCTTTCCGTACCACAAGTGCCATCACATCTTCGACTGTCACCTCTTCGTCCTTCTTGTACTGCTTCTCATAGAGCTCCAATTCACCGCTTCGCTTCTGGTGCTTCAGACTCGCGCTGTGCGCCTCGGCCGAGTACACATCGGTGAAGTGCACATTGCAGACGGAGCAGTAGTATGGTGAGTTCATGGGCTCAACGAGCCGACAGAAGAACGACAGTGACAAAAGGAGCCGGAAAACAACAACAACAATGATGATGCGAGACACGATGACAATCAAGGAAAAAACCCCGCACTTTTCCTGTGTACGTCTCTCACGATGAAGCACGGACAGAGATTTTTTTTTTTTCAGAAAGCACGAAGAGAGAGAGAGACGTGTGTTGAGAGGGCGAGAGCGGATACATCCAGGTGAGTTGGGAAGTTCGTGCCGGTTACACGTTTTTTCTTCGCTTCACAGCACTCTCATCCTGCCATCACGAATTCGGCCATCGCCTACGCCTTCAGGCAGAGCTGCGAAAAAAAAAAAAAGAGAGAGAGAAACATGATCGCAGAGTTTGTTGGCATCGCACAGAGCAGCAGAGATGGCCCCCCAGCAGCACACTCTAGCACTCCACTGGCGCCGGACTCGTACGCACTGCGACGCGTATTGTCGACATACGCGTTTAGCCGCTGTTTGACCCGAGCCCTGCGTGTGTGTTGCTCTTACCTGTGACCGTCACGTTGTACACAGTCATCTCCATGCCCGTCCAATTTGTTTTTTTAAATTTTGTTGTATGTGTGATCAGGATATCAAGAAAACAATGATGGAAACAAAGAAGATGAGGTAAAATCCGATAGAAACAAATGCGGACTTCACTAATGTACTAAATGAACGCCGAGATACCGTTGTTGGGCTACACCTTTCGTTTCTTTCGTTTTTTTTTTTTTTCACGGTTTGCTTTTTTTTTTTTTTACGTCGATCGTTTGTGTTTCTTTCTTATTCTTCGCACACGTCAAAGCCATCAATGTACGAAGTCACGAAAAGAGGAGAACGCGCTCTCCACTGCTAATCTTGTCCTGTTATTCTGGGGGAAACAACCCGATGCACACGGATGAAATAAGAAAAGTTCAATTCTTTTCTTCATTAAAAGCGAGGTAAATCTGTGAAGTGCTGATGTACACACACGTACACATGACGTAGACAGCGAGTGGAAGAGCACAAGACTTTCTTCTTGTTGTTCTCCCGTCTCTCAAAAAAAAAAAAAAAAACAACAACAACAACAACAACAACAGCAACAACCGCGCAGGCACGCGTCTAGACAGATATCGTTAAGCTGCAAACAGCAAACCCAGACAGACAACAACGAGAGGGAAAAGAGAGTGCGGGCGACGGAAACTCGTCCTGCTTCATCTTTTTTTCTTCTTTTTCTGTCATCTTCAGAATTTCCCGACTATGCTTTTTATTTTCTTGTGAGAGAGGGGGAGGGGTGCCTGTCCACGTCGTGTGTGTTGTCATTTTTGAGTTTTTTTTTGTTGTTGTCTGATGTTTCATGTGTTCTTTCTGCGTTCGGCTTACTTCTTCTTGCCGCCACCGCTCTTCTTCGCCTGGTTCTGGCGCTTACCCTCGATGTTGACCTTGTTGTCGAGGCCCATCATCTCGGTGACGGCACCCCAACCGACCGTGATCTTACCCTCACGGATGGTGAACTTGAGTCCCTTCTCCACGGGCATCGGGTAGGCCAGGGTGAGGATCATCTCACGGTTGTCGCCGGGCATGCACATGACGGAGCTCTCCACCTCCTTCATCTCCGCATCGGTCTTCTTCTGACCCTCCGCGTCCTTGCCGTTCTTCTTGATCAGCTCCGCACGCTTCTCCTCAATTTCAGGGAAGCTTAGATCCGCCGTCACATCGGCGCAGTGGAAGAACAGCTGAGGGCGGTAGTGAGCGCTGAAGCCGCTGTGACGACCGCCCTCGTCCTTGGTCAGCACGTACACCTGTGCCTTGAGACGGTTGAAGAGGGTGGTGCTGCCAGGGGCGGCCATGACCATACCGCGCTCCACGTTGTCCTTCGAGAGGTTCGTCGTGTCGCCGGAGCCGACGAGGCTGACGCCGACAGAGTCGCCAGGCATGCACTCATCGAGCGTCTTGTGGTACATCTCAATACCAGTGACCTTCACAGTGGGCTTCTTCGCGCTGAAACCAGCGAGCTCGGCGTCGGCGCCGTTCTTGAGCACACCCTGATCGACACGGCCGGTCACAATGACGGTCTTCTTGTCCGCGCCGGTTTCGTACACGTGCTCGATGGCCATCAGGAAGGGCTTGTCTGTGTTACGTGGCGGGTCCGGAATCCACTCGTCGCACTTCTTCACCAGCTCAATGATCTTCTCCTCGTACTTGGCGTCACCATCGAGCGCCTTGAGAGCGGAGCCACGCACAATAGGCGTCTCCTCGGCGGGGAACTTGTAGAGACCCAGCTGCTCGCGGAGTTCCATGTCAACCAGATCGAGTGTTTCCTCATCGACAAGGTCCGCCTTGTTGATGAAGCCCACGAGGGCGGGGAGGCCAATCTGAGAGCAGATCAGCAAGTGCTCGCGGGTCTGCGGCATCACACCATCGGTGGCGGCGACGACGATGATGCCGCCGTCCATCTGGGCCGCACCGGTGATCATGTTCTTCACGAAATCCATATGACCGGGGCAATCAATGTGGCCGTAGTGGCGCTTCTCAGACTCGTACTCGACGTGCGTGGCATTGATGGTAATCTTACGGGCCTTCTCTTCGGGGGACTTGTCAATAGCGAAATAATCCAACGCCTTGGCGTGGCCCCGCTTGGACAGCACCGTCGTGATGGCGGACGTCAGCGTCGTCTTCCCGTGATCGACGTGGCCGACGGTGCCAATAATCAGATGGGGCTTGCCGCGGACGAAGGCCTCCTTCTTCGGCGCAAGACGACGGAGAGCAGTGCGGAACATGACTTCTCCCTGTTGTTTTGTTCTGGATGTGTGTGTGTGTGTGTGTGTGGAGAAGGTGAGCGAAGAAAAGAAAAGAAATACAAAAGAGTGAAGCCTCAATATGAGTTCAAGAGCGAATCCCAACTTCTGCGATTCAGGTGCGAACACCGAAAGAGAGAGAGAGGGGGAGGGAGAGATGAGGAACAAAGAGATGTGAAAATTTGAGCAGAAAGAGTGGGAACAAAAAAAATAAAATCAGAAAACATCGGACGCACTGCAGGCGTGTACTGAGGACACACGGACGCGCACACAGAGCCGCAGACAGCAATCAATTAGAAGTGAGAGCAGAACAGCAACCACCAACCATAAGGGCACGCGCCATCCATTCGTGAGGGCCGTGGTGACACATCCTGGCGGCAAAGAAATGAATCTGCGCGTGCGGGAGATGCGTGACAGCGAATGGTGATGCACAGTGCAGACGATCATACTGGTTTGTGAGATGTGAACAGCCTGTGGCAGAATGACAGACCGACCTTTTTCAATCAAGAAGGGGGAAAAAAAACTATACATTCGGCTTCTCTCTTGTCTGTTAGATTGCGTTGGGTGAACGCGATGACATGCGAACAGACAAAGCTGAAAAAAAAAAAAAAGAGGTGTGCGGAGTGCTGTCGACCCTCGTCGTTTGCTCAAAGTTTCATCGCGTTTCTTCCGTCCATCTAGAAGAAAACAAAACACAAAAGCGTGCGACAGAGGAGGACAAAGAGGCCATCAGCACATCAATACGCACCCGCGTACTCTCACTCGCTCTTTTGAGCGCTAGATGCTGCTCCAGTAGACTGTCACAATGGCGTAGATGTGCGTGGAGAGATCGTGTGCGTGGTTGACCCAACCGTCACTATGCCCGTAAAGGCAGCTGCTACACACATGCATACCCGCGCCGTTCTTCCGCATGATCATACAGTGTACAATGAACTTGTACGGCTTACCGAGGGCCACTAAGCGCTCCACGATACCATCACAAATGAGCTGAATCCACATTTTCGACTTCATGTGGTCGTAGCGCTGCGCACCGCTGTCCGCGCCGTCCTCGCCAAGCCTGTCGCCATCACCGTCCCCGCCTTCGTCATCGTCAAGGCCGCCATTATCATCCAGATACGGACTCGTAATCTGAAGAATAATATTTTTGACATCGTTGCTTGCGATCAAATCCCTCACGTCCTCCACGTTCTGCTTTGATATGGAGGTTGTCTCCGCGTCTTCGTCGTCATTCTCGTCTCCACCAGCGTTGTCGGCGTCCACAAGTCGACTCGTGGAGGCGCTGCTCGCCTCCAACGCATCCTGAGCGTCTCCGTGACTGTTCTCGTCATCTTCTCGACCTGCGCTCTCTCCATCGGGATTGGTCGTCGCGGCGAGGGCCGTTGGCTCATCGGCACTGCCAGAGCGCGAACGCTGCTCTCCCTCTTGATCAGACATGCTAGCGGCAGCGTCACCAACTTCTGGATGGCAGCAGCTGCAGTACGACAACAAGAACAACGAGGTGGGGGAAAAAAGATAAAAGAAAAGAAAAGGAGGCGTGTTGAGAGAAAACGAGAAGAAGAGGGGAGACCGTGGGACACGAAGGGGGCCGTGTGGGCTCACCGCACAAGACGCAGACCAACGCGAAACGCGTGAGTTGGGTACGTAAACACAGAGACAGACAGACAGACACTTGTGGTTTGCAGAGAGCAGCACACCGTCGTCATGAGTATAGCGAGGAGCGTCTCTTTCATTTTTTTTTTTTTGGATTTGGTATCCCTACACACCTACTTCTTTGTTTTTTTTGTCAAAAGAAACGTTCGGCACCGAGTGCCAATATCAGAGGACGTGATAGACGAGGAAGAAAGCACACACACAGACACACAGACACACACAGACACACACAGACAGGTGACTTGCGCACATACTCATAAAAGTGCCTCGATGAATGATCAAACAAGATTTCGCATGTGTATATAGTCCTTGGCGCCGAGACCCAACACGCCCTCGCACCAGTCCGCATGCTTGCCGAGCACCATGCGCAGGAACTCCTCCAGGCGACCTTTGCTACCGCAGAGCGTCACCAACTCGCCATCGCGGTGACCCGCTGCCGACCCACCTCGATGAGCCGCGATGGCTGCTGCGTGTCCGTCGCTGTGCGCCTGGCGACCTGTAGCGGAGAGCTGCAGCAGCTGCCAACGGGCGAGCTCGTGAATCGCCGCACGGAACGCATCGCGATCGAGCGCGGCGGCAGCGCGCGTACCGAGAGAGGATGCGACGTCCTCGAGGAGGTCACCGACGCTGCGAGCTACGGTACCGCCGCCAACGGTGCTGTGAGGCGCGTCGCTCTGCTGCTGGTAGATGAAGAAGAGAATGACAAAAGCCTCACGTGTGAGGTAGTCAAGCGCGACGATGCGGCCCTCATCGAGGAGATCATACATGTCAGGTGGGAGCAGCGCGACTGGCGCCATTGCGGTCACGGGCAGCGGCGACGACGGGGGCACCACCGCGTCCTCGGCGGCCGTGTGGGACAGGAGACGCTGGAGCGCTTCCTCCCACTGTGTGTGCAAGCGCGCTGGTGCCGCGCGTGGCCGCATCGAGAGAGGTGCGAGCAGCAGACGCAGTCCATGTGGGGAACGTGTGCTGAGCCGTTGCCAAGCACTCGGTAGTGACGTGGTGGTGTCGCCTGCGCTCGTTCTTCCGCGGCGCTGTCTGCGCGTTGGCGCCGCGAAGGAGAGATCGGCCACAGACTGGCCGGGTCCACTCAACGCGGCGGTGAGGTACGGGAGAACAGGGGCGGGACTAGGTGGTGCGTGGTGCGGGGCCCCGGCACGTCCCGTTGTGCGGTGACTTGTGCCCGGTGCCGAGAGCGCGAGCCAGCTGAACAGCCACTGGAGCACGGCGGACTCACTATGCGGGGAAAGGAGAGGGAGGGCCCCTGACGCGGCCGATGTAAGGCAGGTGACGGCGGCGGTGAGCGACTCGGGAGCGGTGGCGCCAGAAGCTAGCTGTGCGGCCGTGTGCCTGTGAATGTGTTGGGCGAATGTGTGATGGCCTGTTGTGACGTGCGCGCCGTTCGATGTGCCATTGTCATCATCATGGTGTTCTGGCAGAAGCTCCTGTAGAATGTTTTCGCAAAGGACGATCAGCAGCTCAAGCGTCAAGGTCGGGTGCTCAAAGAGACGTTGCACCGAATCAAGCCGCGGGGAAGACACCTCTGCGAGCGCGCCGGCAGAAACGACGCCACTGTCCGCGTTGCGCACGTCATCTTCTTGTCCCAGCGCGCGCTCTTCATCGCTGAGCTCACTGGGTGTGAGGTCTTCCTCAACACTGTCATCCGCGTCGATGCGATGCGCTGTCGATTCCGTCTGCATCTTCAACGCCCCGGCCTCACTGGCCTGCTCGCGATCCTCCCCGCTGGCACGCTCAACGCCGTCGTGCCCCAGATCACGCTCGTCGCCACCTTCATTTTCTTCCTCGTCTTCTGCACTATCTGTTCGGTCGTGCTCGTCTTCGCCCCGCCTGCGCTTTGGACATGGCCGCCACCCAACTCGCATCGCGGACGGCATCAGCGCTGAGCTCAAGAGTCCCCCTTCACGGCCCTCCTCGATGCGATGTTTCTCTGTCCACATCATCACCTTACCCGCTCGCTGACGCCGCACCCACCCTTCAGCCACCTCGAGCAGAGGCTTCTGCGTGTTGCCAAGCCACTGAATCCAGTGCAGTGGTGCGAGGCTCGCCGGTAGGAGATCATCCAAGGTGTCGGTGAGCGTAGTGAGCGCCGACGTGGCGGCCTCGAAGGACGCGGTGCGTGCTGTGGAGAGGTGCGCGAACAGGGCGTCGCCTTTCTCCACCGGCCTCAGCTGTTTTGCCTTGGCGCCGCGCCCGCCAGCGCCACGACTGGACAGGCGGTCCGTGAGCCGCTGAGGTACGGCCGAGGCCAACATCGCCTCCTCCTCCTCCTCATGCTCAAGCGCCAGGCGGCGATCGGCGAGGAGGAGCTGCGCGAGCTGGCAGCGGCAGTAATCGGAGAGCAGTGTCACACTGGCGCGAACAAGTCGACGTGCGGTCCACGGCAGCAGCGGGATGTACTGAGTTTCACACGTCAGCCGACTGGAGAGCCGCTTCTCCAGTTGTTGGATATCAGGGGCGGACGACGACAGCACAAGCGAGAGCCCTCCACCGTGCTCATCACCTTCGTGCATGAGTCCAGAGAGAACATAAAAGAGCTGATCGCAGCAAATACCGAATTGATCGGCGTGACGAAGACAAATGACAATGTTGACGCCGTGGCTCTTGAAGAGCAGCAACGCGCGTTGCAGCGCGGAGAGGGCGCTCGCGGCACCACCTGCCAAGTACGCCGTCGTCGAGCTAATGAGCATGCTGGCTTCGTCTTCGTCTTCGTCTTCGTCTTCTTCCTCATATTCTTCCTCGTCGTCTTCACCAGCCTGATGGCTGTTGCCCCGCTCGCTCATGCCACGCTCTCCCTGCCACAGCGCCGACGCCGTCGCGGGGGCGGCCTCGCTGTCCTCGCGTTGTGTGCGGTCAGCACGACTCTGATGGGCGTCCTGGTCCGACGGCACCTCCGCAGCAAGACGGCGCGGAAACTGAAAGAGCACACCGAAATCAAATTGACCAGATGCGATCATCGGATCGGCCGCTCGCAGCGAGGCGGACTGCGGCGCACGCAGAAACGCATACATTTGCTCGGCTACCACACGCAGCGCGGCGACATCACTGCGAAGGAGGTCGCCGTGTAGCTCAAGCACAAAGGTCCCCCTCTGGTGCGCGCAGTCCGCGGCGATGAGACGAAGAAGACGGTGCTTGCCGCAACCCCGCGGGCCCCAGATCGCCTGACACGAGCGGTGCCCGAGGGTGCAGGCGGCGGCGATGGTGCTGCGCACCGTACGGTACACGAGCTCCTGCGCGGCATCCACGCGCTGATCAGCCCGTCCCCCACGAGGCGCGTTGCGTCGGTCCAACACGTCGTCTTCCGGCACTTCAGCCTCGTCGGAATCTGAAGATGGCGGCGTGTGCCCGCGGGTGGCCACCTTGAGGAACGCTTTACTTGTGCGCGTGGTCAGGTGCTGCAGGATACGGCAACACAAGAGCGTGAGCGTGTGCGAGACTACCGCAAGCGCGTTGGTACAGACGACCTGGGCGTCTGCTGATGGTGGCTGTATCGGCTTGCTGTCCGCGTACGACACAGGGTTGCCTGGCTTGTGACGGGATCGCGTGCGTGACGTGTCAGATGGCGCGGACGCTGAGTACAATGCCTGTTCCTCCTTCGCACGCGCGAGTAAGAGAGTGCTCAATCGTCCTTTACCTTGTACGATTTGTAGGATCAGGTCAGACACGGAGGGTGAGGGCGGCGGCGGCGGTGACGCTCGCACACCGCGTGATGATGATGTACGCGGCTTGCTCACTCGTTCTTTCGGTGCGGCTGTGGACGTCGCCACTGCCGTCTTTTCTTTTGTTTCCTTCGGCCGGGCAGTGGCGGTGCGCACCTTCTGTGCCATCGTCACCTTCGTCGGTTTTGCTGCCGCCTTCTTCGATAACGCCGGTGCCTTCTTCGATGTCTGCTTCTTGACAGCCTTGCGGGAGGACTTCCTCGCTGCGGCTGAAGGCTGAGCTGCCTTTTTCTTGACAGCCTTCTTCGGTGCCATGAGACTGTCCAGACTCAACTCTACTTGGTGGTTTGGCTTCGTGCTCGTTTCCAGCCCCGCACGTAAGCAGCACGTCACGTGTTCTGTAGAGACAGACACACGCAGACCAAAAGATCTATGACACTCGTCAGCGCGAGCAGCCCCGAGTCTATGATGATATGCACTGTATGCTGCCTCGAAGTGCTTCACGTGAAGCCGAGGAAGCCTTGAAAAGAAAACGTCAATCAGGACACCACCACAACCAATCCACAAAACGGTTCACGCGAGAGAGAGAAAGGTAGAGGAGCCGTTGCTGATTATGGAAGATGTGGGAATAGTGAGTAGAGGGCGATGTGCAACTTCCCGCCCTAGATGAGGTTCAGTTCAGGCAACCCAGTTCAGAGGACCATATGGTGTCCATCGGCAGCCCGCTCGCGACGGCCGCCAACTTGTTTCCATGCTGATTTCGTTCTTTTTTTTTTCACTTCAAGCAGCTCTGAGTCCTTGTCATACTCACGCGTTGAGCTCCTCCACCAGACACATCATATCCGCTTCGGCGGCCTAGCGCACCGCCCCCCTTTCCCTGCAGTGCAGGTCCAGTACCTCAGCCCACACACACGCACACGCACGCGTCAGACACTCCATTTCTGAATGGATACGGTTGTTTGTTCCTCGATCACGTGTCTTCAGTCGCGCACTACAACTTTCGTCATCACTCACGGGCGTGCACGCGGTCGGGCGAGGCGCAGGTCACAACAGCAACAACAACGTGGTCAGTGGCAAGCCGCGCTGGACGAGTACTCAGTGCCGTGTATGTAGTATGCATCCGTGTTCAGACTCGTCTTCCAATATTAGAGTTAATCTTAGCAACTTCATCATGTCTCCAGCGGCTCACCCACCTCGCACGCTCCCACGCTCCCACGCTCACACAGGCTGCTCAACATTTGTACACATACGAATGGTCCTCATGGGTGTAGTCGGTCCGCTCGTCGTTGACAGTTTTCATCATGGCAGCACACACACACACACAACTGACATATTCCTGCACCCAGGGCAGCAGCGGCGTCCGGTGCGTGTCGTCAGACGGTTTACGGACTATCATCAAACGTGGATCAGCGCACAGTGCTCTGAAATGGATCCGTCTGAATGTCTTTCATCACGTGACACACACACACACAGCCACATGTACCAACGCAGCACAGCAGCGTCTCTTGGAGAACTATCACCCGCGGCAAAAGACTGAGAACAGCTGCAGCGGCTACACGTCCCCCCCCCTCACTCAGGCATCGTCGTCGTTCCGTGCGGTCCAGGCAGCGGAGGCGGTCTGCCCGCAGTACTACATGACGTCCGTCACAGTATGCCTCGTCACCTGGACCATGTGCACAACCACCTACGAGCGATAACAAGACGACAAGAAAAAGTGAAACGGGCATTTATTTGTGATGGAGGAGAGAAATGACATGATAAAGTGGGGAAGCGCGCCGTCGCATATCCCCAGACGCGCCTTCTAGACAGGCCGGATAGTTGGAAGCCGCCTCGTCAGCGTGAGCACACGCCTTCGCAAGCGAAGTGCATCACCGCACACGTCGTTGGCCGTCGTTTCTTTCTTGTTTCTTCTCGCTTGTCGTGGAGGAGAGAGTGTGTTTCGCCAGTTCTCTGAGCGAATGCCACCAAAGGGTAGGCGGAAATCTTTGTAGAGAGAGAGAGATATGTTCAAAGCAGATGGGTGCACCGTCACAAGTGCGTGTGCGCGTGTGCAGAGCAGAAGCAGTACGTAAGAAACGAAAAAAAAAAAAAAACAACAACATGAGAACCATGTCGTTTGTAGAGTAAATAACAGTGAAACGTGCTGAAAAGACAGGATCGTCACGCGGATGGCGGTGCGTCCTCCTCGTGCTGCACGACAATGTTGGCGGCGTTCACGTATCGAGTTTCACTCCGAACACTCACGATGCTGACACCGAGGCACGCAGTCGACACACGCGTAGGTCTGGCTGTGAGAGGATCGGTATCCAACACATCCTCAACAAGGCAGGTCTTGACGGACAGAGGGTGTACAACATAGCGCTGCCACGGTGCCCACCGACGACGAAGCCGTTGTTGTTCAGACCGCACGCACCTACTGAGATGATCGTCACGGTCTTTCAGAAGTGGATTATGAAAGCCGACCGACTGTGCGTGCGAGAGCGTCTCTCCGTCCTTGTCTGCGCGCGCTTCGCCCGACGGGTTTTCGCCGCATCGCTGGTATGCAACGGTGGATGGGTGTGCAGCAATAAGTGAGGCCGCGAGGGCTGTCGTCGGCGCGGTGGAGCACATCTCACTCGCGCGGCCTTTGCGTGTCGACTGCTTCACGCGTACGTGACCGTCGTCCTGTAGAAGTCGTCGACTGGCGGTGTCGGGACGACGGTCGATCGCGGGAAGATCGTCGTTTTCACCACCGTCGTCATCGTCGCGGAGAATGAATGTGCCCCAGTCTGACTCCTGCACCGCGTGTCCGTCCTCATGTTCCGTCGGGAGCGAGATCTCTTCTGTGGATGGCGATGCGCATGACGCGACCTCTGCTGCTTCCTCTGTCTTTCTCGTCACACCCGTTGGCTGTTTCGTCGTACCCTCTTCGACCTCCGTGGTTGCCTTCGCCATGACCAGGTTGTACGTCACCGCAGGCCATGACTGCACGTGACGCATGCAGTCGACCAATGCGTTTACGTAACGCGTGTTGCTCCACACGCGATCCTCACCTCTGTGACATGGAGAGAATGACGGCGACGGCATCCCCACAAGCGCGCCCAGCGCGTGCTTGTGTAGCAACTCGTTGGCTCGACAAGAGAAGGCGGGCGTGGCGAACAACAGCCACAACAGGGCACAAATATCGATGAACACATGGCCGCGCATCACGGCCTTCTCAAGACACCGCTGATCGCTTCTACTGCTCGCACCCCCTTGTCGTGCCCAGAGGCTTGTGAATTCACCAGCCGGTGCCATACGCGCGAGAGCGTCGTGCAGAGGAAATATGAAGTTCAGTCGCGCACTCGCTGAGATCGTGTAGACGTGCCACTGCAAGAGGCTTTCACTCGAAGCGTTGTGGCTGTCGTCGTGGTTCACCTCGGGCGCCGAGGGAGATGTTGGTGGCGGACACGCGCTCAACGTAGGGGTCTTGTTGGTTCCCCACGGTGCGTACGATAGAACCCACAAGAGCGGCTCCTCGACCTTCTCGTCCTTTGCCTTCTTTTTCTTGGCGCGGGAGGAAGATGTCGATGACACAAGTGTTGCCCACACGGCCTTGCACGGGTCGGCATGCGCCATCGCCGCATGAAGCAGCCGCATCGATGACGCCCTCGTCTCCTCGTGGCGTGTTGCTGCAGCGCAGTTCCCAGCGTTTGGCGCGTTGGCTTCCTCTTCACCATTCTCGGCTGTTGTGGGACGCGTGAGGGTCAGCGCCTCAACGACCCACGGCGGGAGGTCGTGCGCGAAAACTCCGACCACCGTCTTCTCGCCGGTGAGCGCGGCACTGGCTTCCCACAGTGCGTCCGTCGATAGTACGGTGTTGGTCTCCCCTGTCCCCGTTCGTGAGGGGTCAATCGCCTCTTGGCGGACATTCTCGTTTTCACATGCATTCGCCTGTTCGCGACGATCGGTTCCTTCCGGAGTGGCGCGGGTCTTGTCCCGTCGTCGTGGTCGTCGCCGCGCGCTTGTACGGCTGCGCTTGTGTTCTACGTGCTCGCGCAGTCCCTTGTCTGTGAGAAGAGGCAGCGGCACGGGATCAGGTATCTGCCAGCCGAGAGGGACGACAGCGCTCCGCAACCAGTGTATGGGCCACCATGCGATGTGCTGTGCGGCCACACCAATGGCGAATGGATTAGTCTCGTGCTCATCCGACGCGGAAGCCGGTGAAAGGTCTGTTCGCGTGATCGGCGCGACAGATGTTGGCACCGCCTCCACCTCCGCCTTGAAAAGCTTAGCGCGTGGCACGACAGTGCGGGGAAGAGAGCGGCCAGGATGGAAGACAAAGCCAGAAATAGCATCGAAAGCCGGGAAGTGAAGACCATCTCTGAGGATGCCCGAAGCAAGGAGAGACGTCCACCACGAGGAATACGTGGTCCCTGTCGTGAGCGTGGTGGGCGAGTCGCGCACTGCGCCGCGGTCGGCGACACCATCGCATGGCCCCTTCTCGTTCGCCGCTTCCTCTTCGCCCGGTGTCAATCGCTTCCGTTTGAGCTTGTCCACGCGCACGCCGCACTCCGCAGCTAGGAAAGTGTTCAGCCCTGTCAGGCACCACCACTTTGGCAGCGACCAGCGTCGTGTCGCGTGGACAAAGGCGTGGGGCCACAGCACGGCGGACGTGTGGCCGTGCAAAGCCCGGTGGCTACAGTGGGGCGGCAGCCACGCGCGCACGCGGACGTTCGTCGGCACGTCCCATTTCTTCTTGTCCTGTTGGTGTCGATGCGGTTGCACCAGTGCCTCAAGTCGGCCAGTGAGCCGCGTATCTTCCTCGAGCAGCCAGCCGTCGCCATTCCAGATATAATGAGGTGGTGTGTCTGTCTGCACGTGGCTCGTATACCAACCTGTGTGCATCAGCTCACGCTGCGCCTTAACGAGGGCGCGCTCAAGAGTAGTTTGGCGTCGCGACGGCACCGCCTCGCACACGGAGTCACCACCGAGCGAAGGATCACACAGCACGTCGCACACGTTGATGCGGTCGACAAGCACGTTCACAGGCAGTGACGTCGTCGGCAGAGACATCTCCCGTCCATCCGGGCATCGCCAGTGCAACGTCGATGACGGTGGAGACGGCGTCGCGGCATCGCGCGCCGTTTCCGCGAGTACGACAAGCGACGGGACACGCTGACCAAGCGTCGCGCTGAAGGCACGCATGCGCTCCACGTCTGCCTGTGTGAGGTGATCGCTGTCAATATCGCGGGAGACGTTGGCCTCGCGCAAGGCGTGGGCCAGGCGTACACACATGTGGGGCACACCGTGGAGAACCGGCGAGAGAGGCTGCTGGGTGCTAGGTGAGAAGAGGGCCGCCAGCAGCCTCGAGGAGAAGTGATCGGAAAGGGAGATGGAAGTAGAAGGACATCGACGACGGCGAATGGCGGCAAGCGTCTGCCTGGCGGACCCACCCCACTGCGAAATAAAAAGAGGAAGCGAGCTACCGTGAGACGAGATTCGCGTCCCGTGCAAGACACCACCACGGGTACGTTCTGTTGCCACCTCTTCCGCCTCCTCTCGGTCGTGCGCTTCTCCGTCACTAAGCGTGCTCAGGCGCCATTTGAGGGCCTCGGACTGCTCAGCCGCGCTCAACGCCGACACAGACGAGCGCCGTACCCACGCGTGGTAGATGAGAGGCACAGGGTGGTTGGACTGCGCGCAGGCCTCCTCAACGGGCACTGGTGCACGACGCGAAGCGCGTGTAGACAAGGCTCCACATGTTGATGCGGCCGATGAGGACAAGGGGTGCGGAGTAGCGCCATCCTGCGTGTGTTGTTGTTGCTGTTGTCGTGGTTGTTGCTGCTGTCCTTTTCGCAGTGTGAGAGTACGCGTGAGCGAGGCGCGATCGCGTGCGTTGGCTGGCGGCGGTACGGCCCCGATTCTCGTATGTCCACGTCGCAGCCACGCGGCCCGCGCACGAGCGACTTTGGCGCTCGCCGATGCGCGAGGTGCACGCACCTTACCGTGATACATAAGGCAGAGCACTGAGGTAGAGGGAGAGATGTGTGTGTGTGTGTGTCTGTGTCGCAACAACGTGTTTTGTTGGTCTGAGCTCTCTGTGTGTCTGCGCGTCCCCCAAAAAATCTCGATAAATTTCGCCCTTTGAAATCGTCTGAAACGCCCCAAGCAGCCATGCAGAAAAAAAAAAAATGTACAAGGGTACGCGAGCAAGCACGGAAATAAAACAAACAAACAAATATATGAGTACAAATATATCAGAACGAGGAAGAGAGGGAGGGAGGGGCGATGTGTCTGTTCTCAATGGGATGTACGCGCATGCACCACGTCTGGCTCAAAGGAAGGAAACATACAAACACACAGGATCAGACCGAGGAGAGCACCTCTTTTTCTTTTGTGCGTATTCTGTTTGAGTACATGGGAGCTGTGCGTGACAGCGCTCAAGCAGGACGAGAGGGGTGGGGATGGGGCAGCACTCCCCCGTCCTCACAGACACACACACGCACAGACAGAGTCGTACTGACCTTTCCTCTGGCCTGTATCGACTCATATCACACGACGCATGATTTCTCACAGCGACACTACTGCACACACCTGTCCCATGAGCTTTTTGTTTTCTCGTGAGAGGACGCACCGATGTGCTCAGTGGTGCCTTTAGTACACGTCTCCGTCGACTATTCTTTTTTTTTTCTTGAACCTTGAGCTGACGCCATGCATACATCTCAAGTGACAAGAGACATGTGATCGTCTGCACGCCTAATAATAATAAAAAAAAAATGTTTAAGGAACAGTAAACGAAAGCTGTATATTTAAAGATGGCGAAAACTCGTCAGATTGAGTATTTCGGGTGTGTGGGGGTGGGGGGGGGGGGGGGGAAAGGTATCCGGGAGAAACAAACAGCGATGTGTGCTACGTTAGCAGGGAGGGGGGCGGGGTTGAACACGAGATGGGTAGGTTTTTTTTTCCAAACGTGACAAGGAAAAAAAAAAGGTATGAAAAGAACAAAGAAAAGCACAGATTGAAAGAAGAATAGACAACTCAGCAGCAAGCTGTGATCATCTATTCCTGTCCCTCCCTCTTCACAGATCCGCAAATTAAGAAGAACAAGAAGGAAAAAGGTCGTGCTGCTGCTCACCATGTGTGCTTCTTCTTCTGTCTACTTATCGGACCATGAAATGACACACACTCTGTCTGACGGAAACAAAAATAAATAAATAAACAGAACAAGAAGAAGGAGAGAAAAAGAGAGAAACACGCTTCTTTGCGCTTTGTCACAGAGTAGTAGTCAAGGGCAAGGTTAGGGTAACCACGCGCTCGCCACACGCACGTCGTTTACACTAGTGCCACCATGAAGCCGAAGACACAATAGAAATACATAAAATGGGGGAAAAAAGAGCCGATTCATGGAACAGACACGCGAGCGGGAGATGAAAAGAGGACTTTTCAGCGAAAAGTGAGGGGCTACGGATGCGACACACTCAACCTTCTTTGAGATTTCATGCTTACCACGCTACCCTTCTATCTCTCTCTTCCTCATCTCGCTCTTCCTCGTGTCCTGCTCCGCTCTCCTTTGCATTTCTTTTCTCTCTTCTGTTGTGACATGTGCACTCAATGGCGCTAACACTCATCTACTACGTGTCTTCTTCTTCGGTCCGCTTCTCTACCTTGTTTCCCTCCCCTCCTTCCGTCACTCACGATATTTACAGCACGCTCTGTACGCTTGTATAAGGCCTGTAATATAAGAACGACAAAGCAGATGCTTCATCGAGAGATTGAGCGCTCGCGAGGTGACCAAGGGGACATGCCTTCGCAAACCGTGACGAGGAGTCAACGTGATGGAAGAGCGAAGAGCTGTGAAGAGAAAGAGAGTTGAGAAGCCAACAAAAGAAAAGACCAAAAAGCCGTCAAAGAAGCGAGATGACGCTATCGATAAAATAAATAAAAAAAAACCCACGACAAAAAAACAAAATAAGCGACGAAGATAAGGACGTTACTGAAGAAAAGCAAACAAGTGAACCGACACGGGACGAGAATACGAAAGAAAAGAGAACAAACCTGAGGACACGCACAGGTAAAAAGTTGGGTCACCACACATCACCAAATCGTAAAGAAAGAGAGAGAGAGAGAGACAGAGACAGAGAGCTCCACCTGTCTGGAGGCAGACAAGGACAGTCAAACAAACAAAACAGACACACGTCCCTTTGTCTCTGCCTTGCCTTCGATGCCGCTCTTTCTTTCTTTCTTTTTTTTTTCTCATTCTCCTGTCGACTTCTACATCTTGAATGGGCCCCCGTGGGCGAGCCACATTCTTAAAGCAAAATACCATATTTTGGCAACCTCTAGGGCACACGAGATGCCGTTAAAATCTGTTTAAGAAGAAAGAAAAAAAAACTCTGTATCCTCACTTCTGCCGTGGGAGTTCGCGTTCGAGCGCTTTTTTTTTTTTTCACATGTTTTTCTTCCGCACGCTCTTCTAAGCCTTGAGATACTTCTTCACTAGCTCCTCAGTGGTAGTGGACTTCGGGCGCTCAATCGGGCGGCCCTGGAGGCGGTCCCAGACCACGCCAGACAGAACGCCGAGCTGGCGGGAGATGCCGAAGAGGACGGTGTAGAAGGACTGCTCTGTGAGGCCGTAGTGCTGCAGAAGCACACCAGAGTGGGCGTCCACGTTGGGGTACGGGTTCTTGGTCTTGCCGTGCTCCGTGAGGATGCCGGGCATGATCTTGAAGATAGTGTTCACGACCTGGAAGAGCTCATCATCAGGGAAGTGCTTCAGGCAGAACTCACGCTGGCACATGTAGCGGGGATCCGTCTTGCGGAGCACGGCGTGGCCGTAGCCGGGCACGACGCGCTTGGCGTTGAGGAGATCCCATGTGTACTTGGTCAGGGCCTTCTCCATGGCGGCGCTATCCTTAATGTTCACGCCGTCCTTCTTGCATAATTCGAGCATGTTGAAGACGTACGTGAGCACCTCCTGGTTGGCGAGGCCGTGCAGAGGGCCGGCCAGGCCGTTCATACCCGCGGCGAAGGCAAGGTAGGGGTCGCTGAGCGCAGAAGCGACGAGAACAGTCGTGTGCGCCGACACGTTGCCGCCTTCGTGGTCGACGTGGACAGAGAGGTACAGACGCAGGCAGTCCCAGAACTCCTGATCCTTGAAGCCCATCATGTGGGCGAAGTTGGCGCCCCAGTCGAGGTCGGGGGATGAGGCCGCCGCCAGCTCCGTCTTGCCGGTGCGGAGACGGTTGTAGATCATGGCAGCCACGGCGGGGGAGCGCGCGACGAGGTCAAGCGAGTCATCGAGCGCAAGCTCCCAGTAGTTCTTCTTATTGGCCTTGCCCTCAGCGTACGCACGGGCGAACTTGGAGTGCGTCTGGAGCGCCATCACACCGGTGGTGAGCTGGGTCATGGGGTGGGCATGGTCGGGCAGCGAAGCAATGACCTTCTGCGCGTCCGCGATGGCCTGCGGGTCCGCACGGCGGTGGAGCTCGTTCGCGAGGGCCTTGGCCTGCTCGGCGGAGGGCACATTGCCGGTGAGGAGCAGCCAGAACATCGCCTCAGGCAGGGGCTCACTACCACCAGCGGCCTTGGGCAGCTCCGCCTGGCACTCGGGGATCGTCTTGCCGCGGTAGCGGATGCCCTCGACGGGGTCGAGCAGGGAGGGCTCGTAGACGAGTCCAGTGATACCACGCATGCCGCCATAAGCAGCGTCGATGGTGGCGTCACTGAGCTTCTCGTGGCCGTGAGCCTTCTTCAGCTTGGCGATCTTGGGGGCATCGGCGTCGTTGCGAGCCACGATTTGGGACTTGAGCTCGTCAAAAATGGCTGAAGTCGAGGCCAGGCGGATGCCAAAAGGCTTGCGGACGAAGGCCAAACGAGCAGCGCGCATTGTGTATATGTGTGTCTTTGTGTGTTCGAAGGAGTAACAAAGCACAGAAAACAAGTTTCTTTTCTTTAAAAGAAAAAGCGGGTATGTGTTAGTGTTCGGATAAGCTTGGGCTCAGAGCTACCATTAGACAGTGGTGGACAGAGAAACGTTTCGAAGAGGAGAGCAGGCGGGTGAGGAGGGGGCGGGGCATTGGTGGGATTCTTCGGGCGAGACGATGAGCAACATAGACATGTGCTCAATGGGCATGAGACGACAGGCGTTTCACCGTGAGAGGTGATACGCAGCATGCGAACACGTGCGCCAAAACCCCATGGATGTCCCACGCACGCGCGGTGAGTGCAGCACGGCGGCACGGAGGAGCGCTCGGCGTAGACATGGAAAGCAGCGAGACACGCATGCGCCTCCCACGTGAGGACGTGAGGTGCACACACAGACACATGAGGACACAGACACACACACATATATATATTTGTATGTACGCATTCGGACCCGCGTCTGCGCTTGTTACATGGTTGTCTGTATTGGTGCGTCGTTGTCTCTGTCATTCCTGGTAGGCACACCACTGGAGGGCGGTGGGGTTCATCCAAGGAAAGGTCGAATCAATCAAAAAACAAACAAGAGGGGTTGAAAAGAAGGTGGATCTATGAGAGTGCCGGGGGCACGGCTCTCGCTTAGTGGGCAGCGTTGGACACAGCCTTGGTGCCCTCAGCCATCGCGTGCTTGGCCAGCTCGGCGGGCAGCACAACGCGGACAGCGGTCTGGAGCTCGCGAGCACCCAGGGTGCGCTTCTTGTTGGCGCGCACGATGGACGCGGCCTCGGACGCGACGCGCTCGAAGATGTCGTTCACGAAGGAGTTGACGATCTTCATGGTGCGGCCGGACATGGACATCTGCTTGTTGATGGCCTTGAGGGAGCGGTTCACGTACACGTTCCAGGTGCGCTTGGGCTTGCGGTTGGAGCGCTTGGCGGCGCGGCGGGGAGCGTGGGACTTGGGGGTGGCCATCTTGGAGCAGAAGGAGGTTGTGAGTGCGAAGGGAGTGGGAGCTGGTAAGAGCGAGAAGCTATCGTATTCGGAAACCAACCAACCAACCAACAGACAAACAAAACAAAACAAAAAGCGAACATACGAGGCGGGGTGAAATCAGTAGCGCCAGAGGAGAGCGGTGGATGGGTCAAGGTGTGAGTGCGGCGCATCTGTAGGGTATCAGCGAGGTTCACGCGGGTCCTTCTGAGAGCACAGCCGGGCACTGTGCACAAACCCAGCCTGCGCGTGACGACTACAAGACGTGTCCTCAAGGCCAGTACGCGTCTCCCATGTGTGTTGTGGTGAGTGAGGACGGGTATACACGTTCACACGTACAAACACAAACACACACACACATCCTTTTGGTGTCGTCGTCGCTAAGCCACGTCCTCACCAGTTTTTCTTGTGAGCTGTTAGCTTCTTTTTTTTTTTTTTCCTGTCATCCCAGGTAGGCACACCACTGGAGAGCGGTGGGGTTCATCCAAGGAAAGGTCGAATCAATCAAAAAACAAACAAGAGGGTTGAAAAGAAGGTGGATCTATGAGAGTGCCGGGGGCACGGCTCTCGCTTAGTGGGCAGCGTTGGACACAGCCTTGGTGCCCTCAGCCATCGCGTGCTTGGCCAGCTCGGCGGGCAGCACAACGCGGACAGCGGTCTGGAGCTCGCGAGCACCCAGGGTGCGCTTCTTGTTGGCGCGCACGATGGACGCGGCCTCGGACGCGACGCGCTCGAAGATGTCGTTCACGAAGGAGTTGACGATCTTCATGGTGCGGCCGGACATGGACATCTGCTTGTTGATGGCCTTGAGGGAGCGGTTCACGTACACGTTCCAGGTGCGCTTGGGCTTGCGGTTGGAGCGCTTGGCGGCGCGGCGGGGAGCGTGGGACTTGGGGGTGGCCATCTTGGAGCAGAAGGAGGTTGTGAGTGCGAAGGGAGTGGGAGCTGGTAAGAGCGAGAAGCTATCGTGTCACACCAAGAAGCAACATAGAGAGATCAAAAATAAAGTTGGTCAGCAACAGGACGTGTGAAAGGTGGGGAGGAGTCGGGTGAGTGTGGGTGTGTATGGTGGGGGGAAGGGGAGGAAGGGTGAGGGCTCATTGCAGAATCTGGGATAGTGCGAGTGTGCTCGCCATATCGCTNTTCACGTACACGTTCCAGGTGCGCTTGGGCTTGCGGTTGGAGCGCTTGGCGGCGCGGCGGGGAGCGTGGGACTTGGGGGTGGCCATCTTGGAGCAGAAGGAGGTTGTGAGTGCGAAGGGAGTGGGAGCTGGTAAGAGCGAGAAGCTATCGTGTCGGACAACAGTCATAATGGTAGGAATAAGCGAGAACCGGCGTGGAGAGTGTGTGAAGGAGCGATGAAGGCGTGTGGGAGCAGATGGTGCACATCCGTGCGGTTAGTACGACGCGTAATCTTCCAACGTAACATAGTGCCGTGTCTCGTCTTTGTGCGACTGCGCGTTCGTCTGAAACGTACAGATGGAGGTCGTGCGCATAAGTCCGCGCCACCGCAACAACGGCCTGTTCGCATGTGAAAGGGAAACTTCTAGATGAGCGGAGGCGCCAGGGTGTGTCTCACGAAGAGACAAAGTGAGGCAAAACACTTCGACAGTTGCACACGTTCGATGGGCGAGGGAATGAAGAAGAGCAAGAGAGAGAGAGGAGTAAAACGCAAGGTGCTGTTCACGTGAGTCTCTGCCAAGAGGTCAGGCGCTCATGGACGCAGAAAGAAAAAAAAAAAAGAGAAAAAAAAGGAAAGAACAAGGTGAATTGGGCCAATGTACATGATGATAGTTAGACTCGTTCGTTGAGCCTCACAAGACGGAGCACGGCGTGCGCCACGACTACAATGTCCTCGTCAAGCAACGGCGCCAGCCCCGGCGCGTACACCAGCGCGTACTGATCACGTCGCAACCGCAAGGAACGGCCGAGGGCAGAACGCGCGAATCCCTCCTTTATATCGCGGACAGTAACGACGCCCAAGGTCGCCGTGTCGGAGGCTAGCGGACCCTTCACACACTCGAGTTCAACACGTCCACGAGGTGTGTAGAGGAGCACTGATTGGCACAGAAGCTGCCCGTCGCTCGCAGGTGGACCCGACGGCGTGTAGGTGCCGTAGTACATACCGTCACCGCGTGCACCCCATGGAGGTGAGCGTGCGCGCGCGACTGTTGTCGGTGACCCCAACAACTGCGGCGTCGGTGAGGACAGCGATGACGCACACAGGGGCTCGACGGATGTGACCGGCTCGTGTGGTTCAGCGCTACGATGACGGACGAGACGCGACGTACCAGAAGACGTCCCATCTGTACGACTACCCAACACGCGGCCGCCTTCCAGGGCAATCGGATGATGCTTCGCCCCCGGCGGCTCATCGTCGGTGTTTTCTTTGTCGGCTTTGCTTTCGCCGTGTTGCGGTTGATGCGGGGGTCTCGGTCTGGGTGCGGGCGTGTGGCCCACCGCCGTCCCTCTCGAGCGCGGTGGTGTTCGCGGCGCGCTGGGGGCGAGGTGGGCTGCGGCAGCACCGCGGGGCATTTCCGCTGAGCGCGCGTGTACAAGCGCGTCGTACAGCGCATCTGGCAGTGCGAGCTGACCTAGCTGTGCCGCGGCTGCCGCCTGTGCCCTCTCTTTTCGTAGATTCGGGTACAGCGCGTCGAGTACGTGCGTGCCGCGGTCGGCACCGGGAGGGTCAGTGGCTTCACGCGTTCCGCCCGCCAGCGCGGACGGCTCGCCACCGCGTTGTGTCCCCCAAAGTGGTGATGCGAACGCGTAGCATGACTTGATGCCCGTTGTCCGTTCACTGTCGCCTTGACCGGTGTGGGAGCTGGATGCCAGACTCGTCTCTGGGCCCACCCACACGCCTGTGAGCTGGACCCCGTCCGCATAAGTGGACTCGAGCATGGCCGGCAAGTAGCAGTGGCAGATGTCGTCAAGCGCTTCTCGCACAAGACGCGCATCGCGAATAAGTACGACCAAAGCCTGCGCTGGGCGGTCGTATGGGGTGCTCAGCGCCGCAAGGGCGGATTGACCATGCATCTTCTTGGACTGTGCTGACGACGCGAGCCACGCCACCGCGCAGGCGACAGGTGCGGTAACTGGGTCGTGTTCTCGGCGTACGACACCTGCTCGACTTGGCCCAGCCGTGAGCTGTTCGAGCGTCCACCAGACGACGGAGGGCGTCTCCGTGGTCCCTTGCGACGGTGCAGGCTGTGTGCGCACACACCCAGCGAGTGCCTGGTGGTTGTTGTGGTGGCCCGATCCATTTCTGTCCACGAGCAGCAGATGCGCGCCGTCCGTCACAAGGATCACCGGCCGCAGCGGCGCGCGTACGAGTCGCATGTGCTTCGACTCCGCCTCCGCACCGTGCGGACTCGGACTCGACGACGCTTGTCGTGTCTGTGGCGATGGCGTGCTGGACCAGATGGTTGTCTCAGGGATCGCAACTCCGGACGGATTCGCGGCGCTGGCGAACACGCGATTGATGATGTCCACGCCTCTGAGAAAGCTATCGATATGGACGTGACAATCGCAGCTGTGACGCTCAGCGTGAGCGGGTGGCTGCACTGTCGGTGGGGAAGGTGATGCTGGCGCGGCAGGCGCGGTTCGACGAGGCTGCATCGCTTTCATTCCGACAGCGCCCACCTTTGTGCCCAGTCCACTGCGCAGTCGTAGAGCGTGCCCTCGACCGGCGCTCTCAGAACAATCAGCCTGACGCTGCGTCAGAGGAGTGTGGCTGCCGTGGCCGCCGCTCTCTCCGGGCTTTGTTGGGTGCAGTGCGCGCGCCCCGTGTGCGCTGTCGGTCGTGGGATGCGTTAGTGGTGACGAAAGGCGAGGTGGCGAGGACGGCGTCAGACTGTTGGGTGCGACGTCGCCTGGTAGCGCGTGCCCTGGCATCGGCGGCAAGTAATGCTGGCGTGCGTTGAGCACGGCTCCATCTTCGCTGAGGCGACTTGTGCGCCGTGAGGCTTTCGGACTCGCTCCACCAGCGAGGCTCATCGAAGTCCGTCCTCCTTTTTCTCTTTCCTTTTCTTTTTTCTTGTCTTCGCGTAGCGGCGCGTACGCGTGTGCACCGCACTACGGATTCACGCCAGAGCACTGTCCTCCGTCGTCCAAATACGCGTCTACTTTTTCCCCAATAACTGCGGGGAGGGAAAAATAGCTGCTGTGAGCGGGGCGGAGAAGGGAGAGGAGGGAGGGGTGGGGAAGAGACGATGCGAATCGACAAGAGATTGTGCTTCCGCGGGCGAGCGATGCGTGTGCACATGTGTGGGCTTCCGTGACGTCCCTTTTCTTCCGTCGACATGTTGGGGTACGGAAAGAAAACGCGTCAGATAGTGAGGTGCGCGAGAGACAGCACGTGTTGTGCAACAGACACACACACAGACACACTCCATGCGACCTACAGCAAGCAGCTGAGTTAATGAGCGATACAACACCGCAAAGAGAGGTGGTCAATGACGGACAGCACAGCTGAGAGGGGCTCTCTCTCCGTTGCCGTGCTCGCCCATATGCGGCGCCAGTCGCCTTTTTTTTGTGTGCTTACTGTTCGCGCGCACTTGCCGCGACCTTTTGATCTCTCTCCATCTTTGGTTTCTTTTTTGGTTTGTTGTTGTTAAAAGTGTAAGTAAACAACAAAAGGAAAAAAAGGGAATGAAAGAGTTTAGACAACTTATCCGCTCCCCGCCATCCATCGCACCACGCAAAGAGAAAAAAAAAGAAAAAGAAAAAGAAAACAATAACAACAACAACAACGAAGGTCAAACGAGAGATTGGGATACAAAGAGGGACAGATGCCGTTGATAGGCGAGCAGGGGTGACAAGGGAGAAAAGCGCTCGCCGAGCTAGACGAATATAATTGACGGGGCGCGTGCCGCACGCGTTTCAATTGAAAAAAAAAGGAGAAAAAGATACGCGTCGTTTCCCTCTTTTTTTTTTTTTCACGCTGTGCACCCTCTTGACTCCGTATCGCCTCGCTTCACTCGCCCCACACGCACATGTCTCGCTTAGCTGAATCGACGTACGAACGCCCGGTCTAGACACACTTCCTCGTTTTCCCAGAACACTACCTTGACAGAGTGCGTCCTGTTGGTCCTCGCACTGCGGAGAAAATAAATTCGCAAGGACGACGGGCGACCGCAAATAGCGAAAACAAACAGGGGGGGGGGAAACAGCAACAACCAGACAAACAAACACACAAGAGAAATATCACACTACATAATGAGGAAGAAGAAGAAACAAAACAAAAAAAAAAACAAAAAAAAAGAACAGAGCACCATATCAGCTGCCAAGCTAACAAGCATTGCAGCGAGTGCACACTAGAATGATCAATCAACCGATAGACAGGTTGAAAGCAAACAAAACAAAACAAAAAAAAAGATCATGCCAACCGACGTGACGTGCGAGGAAAAGAAGAAAACAACGTTTACTCAGACACAAGTAATGCGCAACCCTCATGTCACACGCGAACCCTCCAACAACAACAAAAAAAAAACTAAGTACATGTGAGCGCGTCGATTCTGCGGCGGCAGCTGGATCGCATTTGTGCTCTCTCTCTCCCTTTCCAGACCTCGCCACATAACCAAACGAAAATAAAAACATGAGAATACGGAAACAACAACCACAGAGCAGACCCCCGACATCACAACAAGAACAAAGAAAAAGAGGAGCCGAAAGGGAAGGCAGCACAAGCGAGAAATATTTTGAATGAAAAACATGTGGGCTCTCGCGCGGAAAACGAGACGACAGAAGGAAAAAAAAAAGGCACAACAATACATGTTCGAAACGCACCGCACATGCGCATCTTCCTTTGACAGTCGTCGGTCCTGCTGTCCATCCGATGTTTTCCATTCGGTGTGTGCACGCATCTCCGCCATTGAACGCGCATGCTCCTTCTACGGCGTGCCGTTCCTCCATCCGTCCTCCATCCATCCTCTTTTCTGATTTTTTTGTTCGTTTGCACATAACACTCGACCCATGGTCCCCCTTCCGCGCCTTTTCCTTTTATCTTGTTTCGTGCGTCCTGCTGCCTCGCAGTAGGTGAGATCCTCATGCGTGCGCACACACACACACACACTCAGCCGCACACACAAACAAAAAGAGCGAGACAAAGAATGGGTGGACCAGAGCAAGAGTATGTGAGTGATAAGAATTACAGCTCAGGTTGAATGAAACCGTTGTTCATCTGCGCGTCGTCTGGATTAGCGAGGCCGGCGCGAACATGCTTCGCTTCTTCCTCCGCGGCCTCACTCATACGCGCCTCCTCCTCGTGATGACGACGCTCAAGTGTTTGCTGCACATTCTGGATCTTTGGATGCTGTACCCACCTTTCCTTGGTCAGAAAGCTCTTGCGGAGAATCTCCTCCACGACAAGGCGGACATTGCTGACGGGGTCGTCGGCCACGACGAGCAGGCGGTCGAGGAACGCGTGCTCGAGCAGTTCGTCGGCGTCCACCTCGGCCACCTGCTGCGCCACGTACAGGAACATCTGCCGCCCTTGAAAGCTGTCCCGCTCAGACAATTTTTGAATTTCGTCCAAATAGTTTCCCAGACGCGCGCGCTGACTGCCAGCGAGGTGCTTGAGGAGCACAGCGGCAGGCTTGTACGTGGACGAACGGACCTCCATCACGCTATCGTCTAGCAGGCGCAGCACGAGCGCGATAACTTTTTCGAACGCGGGACTAGACGTCGGGTCGAGAAGGACACCCACGCTACCAATGCGCCGCGCGACTTCATTACGTAAGCGCCAGTTCTCGCTATTGAGCGGCACCAGGCAGAGCAGGGGGATCAGCTTCTCCAACGTCGGTGCGCTGACGACGCTCAAGAATTTGTCCACGTTGAGCACCACACCAAGCTTGATATCGTCGAGATCACGCAGGAGGGACTCAAAAGCGGGCACCAGGCTGCGTTCAGTGAGCTCCGTGCCTAGCATCAGGGCGAGCTCGTGGATCGAGTAGGCCAGCGACTTCCGTACCTTCCACTGGGCGTCCTTCAGCATGGTGGCGTACGCGTCCTCCACTTCATCCCAGCGCGCAGGCCCGATGGCCTGAACGACGGCAGGAAAAGTGAACGCACAGTACTCGCTCAACTCGCACTCGCTGTTTTCGCCTTGGAAGGGCATGTTTGTGTAGAGCTGCAGAAGATTTGTGCTGATGTCCTCGCTGCGTAGGCAGTGCAGAAGACGGCCAAGGGACTCATGCGCGTGGTTGCGGACCCAGCGAGAGCTGTCCTCCAGCAGGTGCTCAAACGCTGGCACAATCGCCTGTAGACGCGCCTCTCTGGGCAGCGCCTCGGCCACGTCCTCGACCTTCTCCGCGCAGGCCTGCCGGACGCCCCACACATCATCGTGACAGAGCGTCGTGAAGAGGGGCACCGCACGTTCGACGGCCACCTCCGGCGGGAGGACACGGCAGATGCCGCCAAGATTGCTAGCGACAGCCTTGCGCACGGAGAAGCTGTTGTCGTTGGAGAGCAGCTCCATCTCCGGCAACGCAACATTGAGGCACGAGTCCATTCCGAAGATCGGGGCCAAGTCATTGAACAGCTGCGCTGCAACCACACGGTAGTCCTCTGCGCGCTCGTCGTGAGCCAACGTGATGACCACGGTGAGCAGGTTCGCCTGCACGTCCGCGGGACGCACGAGGTCTGCCATCGCCTTAATGGCCAAAAGCGCGTACGTGCCTACTTCAACGTTCTTGTCAACTAACAGCTCGAAGGCGGCGGGGAGCAGCATGGACAGCAAGGTTTGGTATCCCGCCTCACCACCCTCCTCCAGCAGAAGCTTGGCGAGCGGGAAAAGCTGAGAGACAAGCGTCTGACGCACGACAGGCTCCGAGTCTGCGGTGAACTGCGGCAACAGCGGGATGATATCGCGTGCCGTGTCCTGGTAACCGGCGAACTTGGCGGTATCCACCAAGTCGCGTGCGAGCACCAACCGCTGCAGTGAGAAATCTGACTGGTGGTAGCGCAGCAGACGCGCCAGAGGATCGAGTGTATCGTCGATCGCGTATTCATTGAAGATGTAGTCTTGCTCGGCGTCGCGATTCGAATCGTCGAGGAGTTCCGCCATGGCTCCGATCCAGTCACACGGAAGGCAGTGATGCGATCAGGATGACGTAATATTATTATTATTTTTTCGTGTTCCGTTCAACACCAGGGCAGGGATTGGAGGTAGACCCAACAGGAAACGGAGGGATTCGCAGAAGAACAACCGCGTGCCGTGGTGATCGGGAAGCGTGGATGAAGAGCGGAGGGGAAGGCGAGGCCTGAGAAGAGGGCGGATGTGGAACCGCTGGGTTCAGACGTTTCAACTGACGACGGGGGTACGTTGCTGTGAACGTGTGTGTATGGTGCGCCGAGAGAGGGAAACAAAACAAAAAAAAACAAAAAAACGACCGAAGAGAGAAAAAGAAAGGAAGTCGGAGACCACAAAAGAGAGACCGTGTGTGTTTGTGTGAGAAACAACCTCTTGCGTTTATTCCCACGATCGACCTGTGCTCTCGTGTTCGCAGTTATTATTTTTTTTTTTTTTTCAATTTACTCGTTGGTTTCAAATGTTCGAAGTGACGTTTGAGAGAACCCATCAGAGGAGAGAGACACAGAGAGCGAAAGCGGAGGTAAAGGAGAGGGAGTGATACGCGGTGGCACTGGGCACATCGGCTGCAGAAGGAAACAAAGGCACAAGGGACCAACATTGGTGTTCTCAGTTGGACTTCAACCGCACTGCACTATCTGCGTATATATATATATATATATATCTGTTTGGATGACTGGGGGGAGCGGGGTGTTGGCGTGACGCCTTCGAATCAGAGTCCAAGGTACGCTTCTCTCCGCTCGGTCGTCTTCGACGCGCAGCTCATGTCGCTTTCATTCCGTCTCCCTTTTTCTACGCGTGCATCATCGCGGATGGAGCGGCTACTTCTCACAGAACGGTACGCATCGAACGGACACAAGTGGAGGAGGAACAAGAAAAAAAAATCCAGGTGAGCGAGTCCACCCACCGTGCGTAAGAGCACATCAAGCACAGCGGCTTGCGTTTTGACAGCGCCACGGCAAAAACAAGAGCGATGCGTCACGGCAACATGGTCAGGGGATCAGAGGTTCTGGACGACAGAGCAGAGCGGATGCATCAAGATGTGTAGCAGACCCTCTCGACGCGCCTCCATCGTGGCCAGCGCAGTCAGCCATAACACGCGTTCATCCTGGATGCTAAGCGCGGACTGGAGCAGTGCGGCCTCTTCAACCTGTTGCATCCACTCGGCGCTATCCTCCTCCTCCTCTCCTGCCGCGTTGTCACACTGCTTACCGGGGCTAGGCGAGCGAGTGCGAGTCATGGTGGTGCTGGTGTGACCCGTCGCGGATGTCGCTGCGGTGGTTGTCGCCGCCCCTGCGGAGCCATCGCGTAGCATACTAAACCCACGGAGCGACGTGCTGGTTCGACTCCCGGCGCCGGCCAGAAGCTCGTTTTCACGCCTCAGGCTGTGCGTGAGCGCGGCGGCTGTGGCCAGACCTGCACAGGTCACGGCTGCCGCCGCGCCGGGTGTGTTGGCGATCGTGCTTTGATTGTTGCTCGTGCTGGTCGCCGTCATGAGAGATGCGGGTGGTCCCCCACCGCCACCGCCGCCACCGCTGGCGCCCGACGGCGTGGAGAGCGCCCCGTGCCACCGGACCACGTCGTCGCGGGTGAGGATTTCGGGCCGCACTGTCAGCACCTGCGCAAACCACTTCGCTGGCCGCCGCAGCACCTTGTTGATGTCATTGTACGGATAGTCCTCCGTCATGTAGCCAATCAAGTTGCACACGTAGAGCTGGAGGGAGCGCAGCGCGTACTCTGGTGTGTAGTGGCTTGTTTTGAGCCCGACACAATCCACGTCGCTGAGTCTCCGAGAGAGGTCCAGCACAGCATCCATTTCTGCATTGAGCAAGCCCGCCGCACCGGGGTAGTACTGCTCCATCAAGGTCGTCCCCAGCTCAAACCAGTTGAACTGGCTTCGCCATAACGCATGATGATTGGTCGCGGCACCCTTAATACGCTGCTCACTGACCACGTCCTCCTCGCCGGCGTAGAGCACGTAGAGGTCGCGTGGCGGATCGGCTGCCTCAACGTCGGGGCCGGCGGCGGCGTCTTCATCGCTTTCGTCCACGTCATCGCCCTCTGTGCTGCCGGTTGCATCTTCGAGGTCCTCATCGTACGCGTTGGCGTGATAGTGTGCGTCGTGTGGACGGCGACCCGTGCCAGGGACGGTACGCGTGACAGGCACGCGTTGGGAGGTGGCGGCCACCGCCTCTGCCTGACCGGCACCGTCCGTCGCCCAGCCTTCCTCGCTTTGACCGCTAATGTTGTTGTTGTTGCTTTGACTGCTGTTGGCAACGGTGCGGTGTTGCAGGCGACGGCTCACGCTCAACGGCAGTACCGTGCTGACCCACGGCTCTGAGGCCACGTAAAGGCCCATGACGAAGCTGCACAAGGGCAAGACGTGGGCGATGATCGCCATGAGCTGAAACAACTCCGGCACCGTCCAGCCCCGGTGCAGCAAGGCGCGCATGTCGCTCTCGTGCACGAGCCACGGCGTGTGTGCGGCCAAGGCGATCAGATGCTGCGCGGCTCGCAGTCGCGCTGGAGGGCCCTGCGTAAGCCACCGCTCCTTCACCTTCACCGCACTCGGTGGCGACGCCGTCGCGCTCGCGGCCGCCGATCCGATCGCCCCCGCCGGTGTTGCCGAGGGCGACATGCTGGCATCGGCTTCTCTGGTGTACGGAAGTGCCAGCGATGGCTCATGCTCCGCCTCACGACTTCCAGGCGAAGAGCTCGGCGTGGAGCGATGAGCGGCGACACCTGATGGACCTCCCGTGACCGCGCGCGCCGCTTTGTGTGCCTCTTCCTGTCCGTGCCCGTTGCCGGCCGAGGTGCGCACATCATCGTCGAAGCGCAGCATGTGTACGGCGTCCGTGTCGTCGTCGACATCATCGAAGGCAGATGGCGGCGGTGGGGGTGCCGATGAACCGGGCACGTCCGTGCTGTTGCCGACGCCTGTGCCTGTCACGTTGGTGTGGCCACTGTGGCTGTGGTCCTTTCCGATGGCACCACCTGCAGTCGTCATGGCGGCCGTCACACCGCCCGCCGCGCCGGTCGCACCGCCTGAGGCACCGATATCATCCTTGGCCACCGCTACCGGGCGGGTCGGCGCATCGTATTGCGGTTGCAGCTCCATCGAGGCATACCGCATCAGCAAGGCACTATAGCGCGCGACCAGGTACTCGCAGCGATGGCGGCTGGCGATCATAACCGCGAGCATGAGTCGCAGATCGATCGGGAGCGGACCCTCGCCGGTGAAGAGGTGGGCGGATGTATCGCGGTGAGCTTTTAGCACCTCTGGCTGGAGCGCGAGGAGATGATAGTAGCCGGGGCATTCACCACCATCGGCAAAGGCCTGGAAGAGAAGTTCGTTCGCAGAAAGCCGCATGGGGCGCGTGAGGAAGAGGTGTCCATGTGCAAGCAGACGGAGCAGCTGCTGCCGGCGCGGCACCACAACGGCGGCGGCTTCACGCGCGGCCTGTTCAGCTGTCGGCGTTGTGGTGGAAGTCGGGGTGGTCATCGCGCTGTCCACACCACTCGACATGCTTCGCTTCTTCCGACGCAGCGCTTTTGTCGCGCCCGGCACGGCCTGCGCACGCCGGAGAGCATTTTGGTGCGCGGTGCGGCTACTCTCCACGGCGCCGTCCAGTGCGACTTGGAGCTGAAGAGCCCCGCCGACATCACGTGAGGCGGCGGGCAACACCAGGCGCTGGACGGTACTCAGTGCGGTCGTTGACGGCAGTGGCGCACAAAGGGCTCTTGTGCGGACCTCAGGAGTGGACACGGTGACCTGCGCTGCCGTCGCGGTGCTGGCCGTCTTCGTTACAGGATCGCGTCGGCCATTGAGCCACGCCTGCATGGGCTGACGATGAACCTGACCGCTGCGGTCCACCCACACCACATGATCGACACCTGGCCACATGTGAAGCGTGGCCGGGGTCGTGCCTTGCGATGGCGAAGAAGCGGCCGGCTGTGCGGTACGACCCGCCTCTGCGCTGGCATTGGTGGTGGAGGAAGGTGACGGCGGTGTCAGCGCCTTCACGCGGTCCTGCTCGTGGCGAATGACCTTTTCTAGTGCGAGGAGGTAGTTGTCGTCGAGGTCGGCGATGGTGGGCCCGTCGACGGCGCTCTCAGCCACGGTGCCGCTGCTGGTGGTGTGCGGTAATGGCGGCAGCGTTGACAGTCCACGCGTAGCCCCTGCCAGTGGGCGTGTGGCCTTGGCGGAGCTCGTGGGCGCCGTCCCCGCGTTTGTTGTCGCAGTCGAGGGTGTGGGGTCTGGTGCCCCAGCGGATGTTCGCACCAGCACGGGCAACCCCCGCAGGAAGCCGTGGAGGCTGTGGAGGTGGAAGCCATCCTGGCCAAGGCAAGCGAGGGCCTCGGCGAGAACGAGCTGCGCCGCTGCGGCTAGTGACGCGCACGGACAGCTAAACGCGAGGCCGAGTAGAAGCTGCAAGACACACGACGCCGCCTGCTCGCCAGAGGGCTCGTCGCGGAAAAGAGGCGCCCCGTTGTCGTCCTTGCCAAAGCCGTGCGCGGCGTCGCGCACAGAGCTGTCCACGTCTGCCGTCTCCGGCAACACACGCGGGCTGTGGCGGTGACTTCCGCGTCGCGCCGACGACGCCCCCGCACCAAGTCGACGACGACGGCGAACAAGCAGGACTTGCAGTGCCGGCAGCGTGCATTTCTGAGCGAGGCGAAAGAACAGGCGAAACGCTTCATGGACGTCGGACGGGAGCGGCAGATCTTCGTCGAGAGCGGCCGGCGCTGTGGCCGCCTCAGAGGAGGACATTGTCTTGGTTCCCCCGTTCACACCTGCGCCGGAGGAGGTGGTGGTTGTGGTGTTGACACTGGCACCCGCGCGTCCTGTGCGACCATGGCGAGCGTGGTATCCGGACTTCGTGGAGGCACCACTTGCCGTCGGTGGGTAGGCACTGTCGAGAAGCGCGTTCGGATAGTACAACGCATCAAATGCGTCTGTGATCGAACTGTACGTCTGCGTGTTCGGCACCACCGCCGACGTCGTCGTGCCCTCCGCGTCAGCAGCAGTGTGTGCCTCGTGAACGTATACGAGAATGAACGCGAGAGCCTTCGCGTTGGTCGCTGCCACCGCCGCCGCAGGTGCGATTGCCGAGGACGACGATGGAGCATCAGCGGTGGCTCCTGACGAAGACGGCTGTGCCGAAGAGCCGGCACTGTGGTCACTGGGTGCGAAAATATGTTTCGATGTCGCACGCGGTGTTGTGGTCGCGTGTGTATTCGAGTGCCACTGAGACCACTGTTGCCATTCGGCCTCCGCGCTGACGCCCTCCACCTCGTTCCGGTACAAGCTGACCTGCTCTAAGGCGTAAAGCTGGGAGAGAAGAAGCGCACTGCTCCACGACAGGTAGCGGACGGCGGTGTGATGCATGCCAAGCGAAGCGAAGGCCCCATCCTCGCCTTGAGACATCGCCGTTGCCGAGGCCAACGAGGCGCCACCCGCAGATGAAGACGCACCGCCGCCTACCCCGCCACTATCGATGTGATCGTCCGTATAGGGCGAGCCGCGGAACTGCGGTGAGTCGGAGACATGCACACCGTAGCCGTTGCTGGTGGAATCGACAAAGGTCATGGTATTCAAAGAGTAAAAACAACAGGCAGAGTGAAGAATACCAAAAAAAAAAAGAGAATATTGTCGACGATGTGTTTTTCCGTTCTGCTCGCCCTCAATGCGCGTTGTGATCGTGCCAGGCTGCCGTACTACGACCGCACGTGACAAGTAGGGAAGGGGCAGAGAGAGAGAGAGATGGAGAGCGTGTGGAAAAAAAAAATATATATACGCTGAAGTGAGGAGTACTCGCATAACGAAGCCCATGACGATGCAGATCGCATCGGTACACACACAGACACACACGCATGTTTGCCACAACAGGTGTGCCTCGAAGGCCCAAAAACAACAACCGTCAACTCATACCGTCGGAATGCTCGGCGGGAGGGACGTGCACTTCTGTTGGCGCAGCGGCGCGCTCGTGTGAGGTTTCGACGTGTGTGTGTGTGTGTGTGTGTACGAGTGGGAAAAAGAGAGACAGGAGACAGTCATCTCTTCGTGTCGGTGTGGTATTTCCCACCTGATGACACCCTGGCATGAGTCCGCTGTCACGTCCATTCACAACGCGGGCGGTGAGGGGTTTTCTTCTTTTGATTTTTATTATTGTATCTCATGTTCTTTGTGCTTTCTTCAGTCTGAGGATCACTCAAGAATGAACCAGTCACATCAACTATAAGTGTTTTTCCCACAATGGTATGCCATCGACGAATCGAACGAGGGGTGAGAGAAAAGAAAAAGAAAAAGAAAAAAAGAAACAAGAGGAGAGAGAGAGAGAGAAGAGCACATTCTTGAGAAGAAGAAAAAAGGACGTTCGCTTGCATACATAAGAGGGGGAAGCTCGTCATACGCTTGCGGTCCCAGCGAACAACACAACTAAACAACAACAACAAAAAGAAAAGAAGAAGTAAAATGGAAACAGGGATGCGAAGACCGAAGCAACCAAACAAAGAAGCGAGAGTACAAGAAATGGTAGAGGGTCATACTTCCATAGTGTGGCTCTCACCAGTGAAGAAAGCATTCATGACTGCGTAAAGGCAGTACAGGTCATCAACCTTTGTGACTGGACATGATACTAAACCACAAGCGTGCAGGAGAAGCCTAACGCAACAGAAACGGGAGAGAAATCAAAGAAGAACAACGCTTCTTCTTCATAGAGCGAAGAGGATCTACTAAGCGGAGAGGAGACGCACAAGGAGGGGTGGGGGAGGGTTGCGCAAAAAAAAAAAAAAAGAGGAGAAACAAACGCAAGCGCCATTTGCCATTCACAAAAAAAAGGGGGAAAAGAAAGAGAGAGAGAGAGAGCAAGACACATAAGATCGCAATGTCGAAATGAAAGGGAAGAAGAAAAAAAAAATCCGCCACTGATGCACGAAATATAAACACTGAGGTCAAATAGATCGTGGGAAGTCGCGCCGTCGAAAAGGAAAAAAAAAAAAAGAAACGAAGAAGAGAAGAAGAGAAGGAGCAAAAGTGGTAAGCAACAGAAAGGCAGCTCAGACGTTTTGTGCAAAAGACAGATCACCCGGACGAACAGAAGAACATGTGCGAAACCCAAAAGGGGACCAACGCACACACACACACACAAACACACATTGGATCAGACTTCATGAGAGCGATTTATTCGCTTCCCCTCCTTGTATGCACATGAGTCTTGGTGAGGAAGGAGAACGACAAGACCGACGAAGTTGTAGGCGATGCGCGAACGTGTGTTGAGAGAATGAAAAGAAAAGAGAAAAAAAGAAGGCATGCGTCCTTCTCTACACATGAGGTAGGTTGCTCTCTCAGTACATTTAGCCTTTTCGCCTTCTCTGACAACTTTTCGTTTCGTACGTGTGTGTGTGTGTGTTTGTATTTGTGTGTACATGCTCTCTGTCCTTGTAGGTCCACGCACCGCCATTCTGTTGACGCAGAGCTGTTGCAGAGAGAGAGAGGCGTCCTTCCACGCTGCTTTTGATGTTGCTGTCTGACGCCTCGTACATGCATACTTCGGCGGCAGCAGTAGCAGGGGGAGCACATGTTGTTCGTCTTCCCCCCCTCCTCCTCCTCCTTCGATCTTGTTTCCTCGGTCTTTCAGCTTTACCTGTGCTTCCGGGAGAACTTCTTGATCTCCCTCTCTCCGCTTCCAACATAGTCTCTGAACACGATAATTTTTTTTTCCTTTTCTTTGCATATACTTATTTTTTTCTTTTTCACTCACAGCGAAAACAAAGAAAAAAATCCTGCTGCCTCACCGTCCTCCCAATGTGTGCTCATCTACTTTGCGTTCTCCCTGCCGCGCTGGTCATTGCCGCACACGCTCAGTCGAACTGCAGACGCTTCGGGTCCCAGTTGACTTGAAACCACGGATGGTTTATGACGTCCTCAATCGAGATGCGCTTGCGTGGATCGACGGTGAGCATGCGCGCGATCAAGTCCTTGGCGGCGTCGCTAATATGACGAATCATTTGATAATCACCGCGCTCGATCTTGCCGAGGAGCATGTTCATGTTGCGGTCCTCAAACGGTAGGCGACCGGCCAGCATGACGTACATCACCACGCCACAGCTCCACACATCCGCCGAGAGGCCGTTGTAGCCGCGCTCCATCAGTACCTCTGGCGCCACGTAGTTGGGCGTGCCGCACACCGTCTGCAAGAGGACGTTCTGCTGGAGGTTACTCAGGCCGAAGTCGGAAATCTTCAGCACCCCATGCTCGTCAAGAAGTAAGTTCTCAGGTTTCAAGTCGCGGTGTGCAAAGCCCTTCGAGTGACAATAGTACATACCGGCGATCATCTGCTGGAAGTAGCCGCGTGCCACGGGCTCATCAAAGCGCTTGGCGCTGCTGATCTTGTCAAAGAGCTCGCCGCCAGTGACGAGTTCTAGGATGAGGTAGTAGTGATTGGTGGACTGCAGCACCTCCTGCAGCTTGACTACATTCGGATGGTTCAGGCTGCGCATGATCGCCACCTCGCGCAGCATCTGGTCTTCCATGTTCTCCTTCTTCAGACGACGCTTGTCGACGATCTTGACAGCCCACGCGCGTCCGCTAGCGTCCGTGCCGAGGCGCACCTTCGAGAAGTTACCCGCGCCGATTTGACGGCCGAGGTCGTACTGACCAACCCTGGGCATAGACATGGACATCTCGCGTGCTTGTTTCTTCTTCTTTTTTTTTTCTTTTTCTTCTTTGATGTTGCTCTCGTATTGCGACTGCACGTGCTTTTCACTGTTCTATCTACTCGTCGAGTGGGTGATTATTGTGCGCTTACGTAAGCGAGTGATGTCTGTATACTTTTTTTTTCTTTTCCAACCTCACACGAGTGACTGGCGGAGCGCGAGCACGACAAGAGCCTGAACGGGTGCTGGAATTAAAAATAAAAGAACAGCTGCACGCGGTGATTCCTGCAGACGCGTACAAAGCACCTCCAGAAGCCAGGAGACGGGAGAGAGAAAGGAAAGAAAGAGAGAGAGCGCGAGATACAAAGGGGTGCGTCAAGGAGCAGAAGTAACTATATCAGTGCTGCCACGCGTGCCGTCGTGGCAAGACAGGAAACAAAGAGAGAGAGAGAAGGGTTGATGACAGAGAGAGAGAGAGCTTAGGCATAGGAGGCTGGGGAAACAGTGTGAAATGACTCGACACGACCCGCGTGTTTGAAGAAGAGTACGTCCCTTCAAAAACAACAAGAAAGAATGTTGTTCTCCGTGTTAGAACAGACAGAACGCTTTCCGTTTCGTTGCTTTGATCAATGTGCTTTGTTGTTGAATTGATTTGTAGATCTAGATGCGAGTCACCTTGGTTTGTTCTCGCCCTTGTCCTTTCTGTTTGATTTCGCATTTGTATGGTGCGTTTCCGGGACTCAAATGCCTTCCATTTCAGCGAGGCGCGCGCGCGCGTAGCGGCAAAGCAACACATTCCGCCTCAGCGCGTCCATCTCTTCCTTGTCCATAGCCGGTTGCAACGCACCACGATGCACGTGACGCTCCTCACCGCGCCGCCCGCCGCGTCGAAGCGAACGCGCGGTACCAACGAGTGGTGCGGTCTCAACGTGGTGCGGCTCGTGCGCCGAGAGCACTGTAGACGTGCGAGCGAGACCTGCGCGTTTCTGTGGTGGTACCGACGGCGAGGTCACCCTTTCCTCGTTGACCTCACCCTCACTCACCTCGTCGTCCTCGTCGTCCTCGTCGGCGTCCCACACACGGGGAAAGCCGGGCGCATCGTGACGTCGACGAAGACGGGCTGGTTGGCGTGTACCACTGATCTGCATCGGCGACCAGCGTCGGGCCTCATCACCCCAAATATGGCGCGGCACAGACTGGCCTCCACGCGGGGATACACTAGCCGAGGGCCAGGCTCGCCTTGCGCTTTGACGTGACGGCGTGAGAGATGTATTGGGTGATTGCAACCTCGGCGTTGAGGGCGGCGTGGCAGGAGAAGCATGCTCTCGATGTGACGGGACAGCACGCGTCCTTGGTGTACTGGGGTGCGTCTTCTCATCCGCGCTGTAGCGTGGGTGCGGCGTGCTCTCCACTCTGTGGACCGCACCACCTGCTGATCGGCTTTCCCAACGAGAGCGCCATGTGCTGCCGTGTGGAAGGGCGGTGGGTGGTGGCTGGCGTGCCTGGATGGCGCGTATGTATGCGCGCGCGACTGGTCCGATAAGCGCGTCGTCGCTTGTTGCATCAACGTGCCTAGGCGATGACATGACAACGGAGGACACCGTTGAAGATACGCATTCTATAATGACCAGAATAATGAGCAGGGTTAATACCTACCCAGGAGCGTGGAGACGAGAGAAGAAAAAGGAATGGCAACCAAGGTAGCGGTCACACGTGTCTCGTGTTGATTGCGTTGGGTTAACAGAGGAGGAGGAAGGCGACAATGTGTGGAAACACGAGAGCGCGATAGCATCAGACCAGAGAGAATAGCATGCGTAAAGGCACATGTCTCTCTCCCCCTCTCTTACTCGTCGTCAACGCACAAGTACGCGTTCAAATGTGCCCTCACTCACCACCACACGCCAAAGCGAAAGAAGAGTCGAGGGTCGCGTCAGCGGAGCGGCTCGAAAAGAGGGATGGGGAGAACCTACCGGGAGCACCGAGCTGCGGCGGGCTGCGAGCATGCGCACACATGCACAAGGAAGCGCATCTTGACTTGTCCTTTTCCCAACAGCACGCAGAGGAGTTCCATCTTCTCATCGCTACTACGGGCGCGTGTATCGGTGCTCTTGTTCTTCTTTTTTTTTGTTTTCTTTTTTGGGGTATATGGTAAAAATGAAGGGGAGTGAAAACATCAATCAGAGATTGCTGCTTTCGCACGTCTGCTAAAAAAACAGTAGCTGTTACGAGTGGGGCGAGCGTCAGGTGGGCTCTAGTTTAGGGAATCCTCAGAAAACGTTTAAGATTAACAAAGAAAGAAACAACTTCGAAAAGACACATTTTTTTTCTCATGCTCGCGGTGTCCTTATGGCGCGCATGAACGCGCGCGTGGGCCTCACGTGCTTAGTAGATGCGCTGAGGCTTGCCCATCGTG